>JARHVA010000815.1:2962500-3315000 GCA_037957365.1 Torreya grandis
AGATCTATTCAGTGTAGTGTAAGAAAATTTGTCATAAGGGGTGTATTTCTATAAGTTTATCTCCATATTTGTGGCAAGTTATATGTAGTTATGTGGCTTCCCCCTTGACTTGAATCAATTGACATGCAAGGCATGGAGGATTATTGATAGATTCGTTTATGAAGAACAGGTTGAAACACCTCATGGAAACCAAGATTGAAGAAAGCCCAACAAAGTTCGTGCTCTCTCTCCTACACAAAGGCACTTGATGACAAGGTTTGTGACCTATACACCTCAGATGAGTTGTTCAGTGAAGGGATTATAATTGTTTCTATCAATTATAATATGGACGGTATTTTTGATTGAATCATCTGCAACACGATGGAGTCAATTTATAAATACATGTTGCCATCATAACCATGGCATTTAATTTGCAATTAACATACAAAACTCATGTTCTATCTGACAAAATGCATCAAAGAAATGTGGTCTCAGTACACAATGGGTTCATTGAAAAAAGTCAGGAAGATTTTTGAGCAAATGCAAGTAGGCAGAAATATAATGGGAGCTGGACAATTTGATCGAGTATGGGATGTATTAGCGACCTTCTGTTGCTTGTATTGATGCTGTTGTAGTTTCTGGTTCAGTATATTTCTCATCTTTAGAGAGAGAAATGGCTTCAGATTCACTTATGTTTTGCTTTAAGTCAATATCTTAAGGCTGCATGAGACACCCTATTAGTTTTTTGATGAACCTTCATTTGTGGAAGGCTGTTGCTATTCATCAGTGGCTGAGTAACAAATGGGCTCTATGGGACAGTTTTAAGGTTTTCACATGAAGTTGCTGACAAGTGAAATCACTAATCCCTTTTGACAAATGTAAATCTAGCATTGTTGAAATATTGTCCCTCAATATGTTCTTTTCAGAGCAAAGATGGGCATGTCTCCAAGCCACATTACGTGAATATTCCATTAAGTATTAGCCTTGGTTTTTGACATTCTTCACGCATTCTTTGAATGCTGTTTTTCAACAATGTTCAATTGATTTACTTGGTGAGGGAATGTCGTTAACATGCTCTTCACCAATCTTAAAGATATTGTACTTGCAATAACATCCAGTATTGATTCTCCAAAATTGCCTCACTATGCATTAGATTCAACCAAGGAATGTTCTAATTTCCTACAAAGGAAAGGGCTGATATTCTAGACAACATCGAAGCTTACATGACGAGATTGGCATAGATGATTCTAGCATTGTCATAGAAAACCAGAGGAGGAATCGCAGTCCCAATTAGAGTTAGTCTTAGTCATTAGAATGGCACCAAAGATCGATTTCATGTGGAAAGATATCCTTGACAAATGGAAGAAATAATGGCAAAGGAAGGTAAATCCTTCAATGTGCCTCAATGGGATAATCAACTATGGAGGATTTCCAATGTCTATAGGACTTCAAATGTCAAGGATTCTCAAACACACTCTGTAATTTCATTCGGGCTTGAATATTTAATTTACCGCATTGGACTCAGCCATGGTGTATAAAGAAGACTTGTTTGTATATTCGTAAGTTGCATAGAATCGTAAATGTGCATAGAGAACAATCCAATCTAAAGGAGTCTGGAAAAAAGTTCGAACTATTTATTTTTGTGTTGAGTTGGGTGGACCCCACCTCAACTCGAATTCACAAATTGTAAATCCCCTAAGGTTGATTTAAGTGGAGCGTCTTATGGTTGTGTTAGTAATTAGTTATTGAATAATTAGGAGGTAGTTATAAGTTAGTTGTGTTAGTTGCAAGTTAGCTGTTCTCACATAACTACCTCTGCTTATAATAAGTAGAGCAACCAACTCTCATTGTAAACATCTTTCAACCACCAAATGCTCATGCAATGATGTGAGGCTGATGTCTTTGTAATCAAGAACTATTTTGAAGATAAATAAGAAAGAAGATGAATGCCACGATGGCTTCCATGCCATGCAGTTTTCATCATTTGTGATTCCATTTTGCAGATTCTCGACATTACTTCTGCAAAGTTGTGTGTTGATTGCTGCATTGAGTTGGTTGTTTTGTAAGATCCTATTCACATCAGTTATCTGCATTATTCATGGTGAATTTCCTTCTTGAATCTCACAGAAGCGGCATTGGAGGAGGAGCTCTAATGGTACTCCTTTGAGGGTGTCTTTTCATTTAAATTAATGTTTTATCTTCAAATTGTTTATGATGGGACATTTTCTTATAAACCCCTGATGTTTTGATGTAAATATATATGTAAAACTGTAAATGTCATCACTGTTCATTTCCCACAAGTAGGTAGGAGGATAGAAGCCTCCCCTACAAATAGAGGAGGGACTACGGTCCTGCATACTGCCCCTAACAATATTTTCCTCAGATGAATTTTAGAAACAACACTAATATAGTATGAGAATACCACATAATTAGCTTTATATGTGTCGTCAAACCCAACGTTGTGAACATGTAGCTATGGCTGAGTCAGATACACTAGCTGAGCCTTTCTCTTCAGCGGTTGGTAAAAAACTCCAAACAATTTTTAGTCCTATCAATAGATAATGAATGCAAATAAAACTATAGAAAAAACAAACACAAGGGAATTTTACATATCATAGGCCTTTGAATAGAAAAAAGGACAATCAAAATAATTGTACTAATAGCCACTTTTTTAGGAAGAATTATCCAACCTGTGAGAAAAACCGTTGCAGAAGATGCTTTCGGGAAATTCAAGGACCCCCAGCACCCCTCTCCCCCTCCCCCGAAAAAAAAGCCTTTGCCAAATAACAACCACCAAAGACAAGAACGTGTTTATATAGTTAATGCTTGTAAGAATAAAATGTCCAACAGATTAATAGGCCAAAACCATTGGGAAGTTTCTCATCAACCGAACTGTTCTTTTCTAGAGGAAAAGTTAGTGGAGCAGAAGCTTGTATCCTTGTAGGATATGCTCAAAACCTTGTTTCAGAAGATTTTGTACAAAGATCCAACTTTTGGACTGTAGGAGCACCTTATTGTATGAAGTGGAATTAGTAAATAGACAAGCGATAGCATTGAGATATCTATAACCCAATACTAAAATGCAATTGTACAACAATCCTTTGGACTTTGATGTGATATCACTAGGTAGATATGAGAAGAAATTGTCATTGCTATTCCTGTACCAACATGTTGTAATACTGCTTTCTGCCTTGCCTTGAATTTCTAATTCTTTGACGGGAGTTATGCTATAAAATGTGGTAGACTGTAGTTCACAAATTAGTTTGAACATTGGGTGAGCTCTACACGTATACTATTGTTTTGAGCTTTTCCAAGTTCCTACCTAGTCTTACTCAATGCTTAGATTGGAGACATTGTATTCTGTATTTGTACTTTCCAACTTCCAACATTATTTCGTCTTTAAAAGTATAATAAATGTAATATTCAGATTCACATTTTTCTATTTTATTTAGTACAGAATATATATTACTGCTTTGACACTATATGATACGAGGCAGCTGCTAGCATTTTTTTAGTTCTTTGCATGAATTATTTCAATCTTAAGATACAGAGAGTGAGTAGTTGGATAGGCGGCAATGATATGTCATTCTTTATCTTTCTCATTATAATGAATAATTGTAGATACATTTGTATGATCCTCGATGGTTATTTATGATGTTCAAAATTGTGGAAGATTATATTTTATTTAGTCCACATGCAATGTTATTGTAGGTTTACAGACTTCATCAATTGAATAGAGCTGCCCAACTAGTAGCATCTCTGATATTTTCGATTCAAGAAGCAGAGGCTACAACAGAGACGTTGGCATTGGCAATAAATAGATCATTGAAAACACTACTCGATGTTATTCAAGTTCTTGGGGTTTTTTGTCTTTGGTCTTTGGCAAGTTTTCTAATGAGGCTGTTTCCATCTCATCCAGAGCCATTGTCTACTTGAAGTCATCGTATTGCTCTAGTGGTAGTGAGCTTTCAACAGCTATGTATAAATACTTTCCTTATATATTAAACAGATCTAATGGTAAAATTATTCTGGGAATATAGGCATTAACATTACTTTCCTTGTGTTCATATGGTCATTATATAGTGTATGGAGCTTTGTTAGAAGTTTGATGTCATACATCTGAAAGCCAAGTTGGAAGATAAGAATGAGTTGGAACTAGCAACAAGACACCTATAGCCAACATATAGTTGTTAAAAAAACTATAAGCCATCTGAGTACTTTTCAAGGAGTCAATGTATCACAGCCCATGATCTGCAACACCATGAGCCTGTGGATAATTCTCTCTAAAAGTGACTCAATGTTGCAATAAACTGAACTTTTCTCGTATCCCAAATCATATAATTTTATTGTGTGGACTGGAAGCACCATGGGAGTACATTAAACTAATTGTAGAAAAGGAGCATGTCATGTCATTGATACCTATCTAGATTAAGATCGAAGACTCCAGAACAATGATTCACATAAATGAGAAATACATAGATAATACATTATATTTGTTTGCTGATGTAAACATGTCAAGAGACAAATGATATCTCAATACAAGTTCTGTGCAAACATGTCAAGATACAAATGATTTAGAATAGGTCATCCAATTAACAAATCTTCCCACATCTAATTTCATATAAAATGGAAGTGTCATAAAGTATATTCCTTTCTCAAAAACAATTACTGGGAAAAGTGCCAGGACAATGCATTTATTGAAATAATCCCTTATAGGGGGTGATTTATCTAGGTAAAAAGTTCAGCGCTTTTATCACCCCCATGAGGAATTATTTCAATAAATACACCACTTTATTTCAAGTCCTCTTTAATCAAGGGGATGCACCTCAAGATATATTGTGCATGGAAGAGGCTCTAAAGTGAATAGACTTTAATTGTCTTAATTGTTCAAACAAAGCCCTCAAATACCCTGCTCTAAAGCCGGTCATTTTATTTATATACTCTCCGGAGTATCTTTACTCCCAAAGTTAAATTCACGACCACCATGGTTCTCAAAGCCCAACCCCCATTTTGTTTTGATTGGAATATTTTTTTCCAAGCTATGAGGGGAATTTTTATATTTTCCATCTCGTTCCTTTTGTATTCTTGTAATGGCTTTAAATATTTTATGCTTTGATATTGTTTCGTATTCTTGTAACAACTTCAATATTTTATGCTTAGAATAAAGACATCATATATATTAGACTTGTTTGTAAAGAAATCAAAATCTTCCAGCTAAAGTAAGCCAAAATGAGATTGAATTTTATTGTTAATGGAACCAAGAATCTATTTAATGAAGTAGTAATTTTATCTATTAAGTCTTTTAATAATGCAACAAGTGGTAGTGAGTAGAAATCTGAGAGTAGTAAATAAGATAAATATTTTGAGGTAAGTTCCAGTAATTTTAAAGATATTGCCAAAATTATTACCAAAACATGTTACGTATTTTTTCCATATTTAAGGATAAAATAGTTATTTTGTATTTTTTGGAAGTAAATTGTTGATTTACAAATGCTTAAGTGTAGTAAAGATGTTTTGAATTATTATGTTAACTAATCCGTCAAAGACAATAAATATGAGGAAGAGCATAAAAATGTAGTAGCACTTTGAATCATGTAAATATGATTTTAAAGGTGCATATGTTACTTTAGCCATCTCTTCCATGATACTATCAAACCATAATTTATATTTGTTTATAGTATTTCCTTTACCAAAAAAGTGGATAAGATTCCTAACATTTTATAGTTTATAAATATAAAAATATTGCATATTAAAGCAATTGATTTAGATCTCTCCGTATGCATAATTTATAAAAGAATAATGGTGTAATATGAGATTCTAGTTTGGTGTTTAGATTCTAAAATAGTATTGGTCTTATGATAATGAGAAAGTGTTGTATAATTCTAATACAAGTACTAGTTGCAAGATATTTTATACTTTTGAAAGCGAAACTGACAAACAAGGAAAGGTTACATTTATGATTATATAATGTTTTTCACACTCCTACCAATCTTGGGGTGCGTACTAATCAAGTCTTGTCATGTGATTGGTCCTCCTCACATCGTTATGAATGTGTTATGACTAATGATAAGCTTTTAAAAAATATTCTAATTTTAATGTGAAATGTGCTTAGAGGTGTAATTT
Organism: Torreya grandis; assembly: GCA_037957365.1. Taxonomy (NCBI): domain Eukaryota; kingdom Viridiplantae; phylum Streptophyta; class Pinopsida; order Cupressales; family Taxaceae; genus Torreya; species Torreya grandis. The sequence continues at coordinate 2,968,603 of JARHVA010000815.1, forward strand.
GTGGGAAGAATTAGTGCACCCTTGTGCATCTACAAAAGAGGTTACCTTGTAAAAAATGATATTTTGCTAAATGATAAGTTGACACGTAGTAGGATGTCATTATCAATATTCTTTGGATTCCTCTAAATAACCTATCATGATTCAATTATGACTCTTAGGATCATGTTCCTTTCTTTTTGCATTTGATAAATGAGGTCATGCAACACTACCAAACACACTGTAGTGAACAGTAGTAGGTCTCCTACCTTTTTCAGATGGTGTAACATCTCTCACAAGGTTATTAAGAACCCTATTAATAATGTAATTTATAAAATATTCAATGTCAACCCAAAGACTATCATGCATACCTTTGGCTTGTAGCATACACTATGCCATCTCAAACAAAGTCTTGTTCTCTATCAAATACACCATGTGTGGAGGAGTATAAGATATTGTACGTTGTCACACAATACTATGTTTGGTACATAACTCTTCCAAAGCATGATTCACATACTCTCCTATGTATGATCTCAAACATTTAATGGAATACGTAGATTGTTTTTTCCACTAAATGAATTTCTCTAATCCCACAGAGTTGGATTTTACACAATAAACCCATGTATATATACACAAATTATTAATGCAAGTCAAAATATTCTTTGATCCCCAAAGAGAAGTCGATTCATGGTACAAAAATTAGAATGAACAAGAGTAAGGGGCTTCTCAACATACCACACCTTACCTTTCTCAAAACCTTCTTGATAACAAACCAAGCACACATCCTTTGCACACTCTACGTGATGGAGAGATAGAAGTTAACCATGGACCATATTCTTATGGGCCACCCACTTCAAGCTTTTGAAACTAACGTCATCAACTAAAACCGCTTGAGTGTGCACACCTTGATTTTGAGGAACATGATTGAAGCTAGAAAACTTGTAGGCTTTTGCTTATTTATCAAGCACTCCACTAGCAACAACTTGAAATTTGTTACTTGTGTCTTTTACAACAAACTTATAAGGGCAAATCTTAACTTTCTTAGCTTGTTGAGTCGGTAAACATGTAATAGATTCACACTCAAATTGGGTCCATAGTGAACATCACTAATCATGCATTCTTATAACACATCACCACTACCACAAATATGAAGAGCTATATTATTTGCTTTAAGAACTTTCTCATAATGTGTTTTTCCAAGTGTATCCACTATCCTTGGCCATGTGATTAGTACATATAGATTCCATAATAAATTTGCATTTGAATGTATAGGTATGAAAATTATGGGAAGTTTGTGCAACAAAAACATTATTGTTACCATTACTATTTGACTTGCCTTGACGTTCGATGATATCCTTGATTTGTGGTTCAACTCCTTCAACGATCTCCATATGTCCATGCTTGCCATAGTATGCACACTCCTTGTGCTTCTTCTACATACCCTTTTGACCACGCTTTTGATCATGAGCATGAGAACTACACTTTTCCTCGTCACCATTTCTTCCTTGGATGCACTCCATTTTCTTGGCTTACATTGGATTTTTGTTTTGCCTTTCTCCCTATCATACGAGTTTGTTTCTCCAAACCAATTACACCCAACTTCATGATCTTCTCTTGATTATAAAACAATAGGGAACACACGATAGCAAAATACTTGCTCTTGCCCATCTCTCTCATTATGGCCCTCTAGAAGAAAGTGTGGAGAGATGCCTCAGATACACAAGGATGATCTTAATAATCTCATTGTCTTCTTATACTCCTTACCGAACTCCTCCAATTGATAGAAAATCCTTTATGAGAGATCGATAGTCCTTAATCCTTTCAAAAGACAAGATCCAATGCTTCTAGATCACGCTTAAGAATGTAAACACTTGGCTCACCAAATTTTCCAAACAAGTTCTATAGGATATCCATCATTTCCTTCGATTTTTTTCACTTCTTAGATGAAAATTAAGCTGAAGAGAAATTTTGATCAAGTACAATCCCAATCACCCATTCCTCTCAATTAAACAACGCATCTTTCTTCTCCTCGATGGTAGGATCTTTTTCATTCCCAATCAAAATTTGTCAAAGATCCCAAGTCCTCAAATAAATCTCAATGGATGACTCCCATGCATGAAAACTATGCTAAGATAACACTAGGACACACGGAATACTCTCCATATTTACCACTGATAAGACCACTGTAAAACCTTGAAAATGTTGAAAAGAACAGTACCAGTGCCAAGACCATGAAAAATTATTTCCAAAGGATTGAAAATAGGCTCAAATGGAGTCCATATGAGAAAGTTATGGTCGTTAAAAGTTCCAATACAAATGCCCCAAAGCATACAAAATTTGAATTAGAAATGCACAAATTCAATTTTTTATTTTTTTTTGGAAATCACATGAATGCACAACTTGTCACTCTTAGATGCACTTGCTAGGCAAAAAACTCCTTCAAACTATGTGCTCGGGGTGTGCCACTTAGACTCCTCTACTGATCACTATTTGATTCATCAAAAAAACTAACTAGGCAAAAATGTACGATAAGTAAAAATTGGCCTCTAATGACATTCAAACATGTGTCGACTAGCTTAGCTCTTTATGGGATTTATTTTTTTGGCAATATAATCGTACAATTGTATGGTTGCCTATGGTTCATCCAATCACAATGGGCCATGTGGCACCACCACTTATTAAATGCTAACTCAAAATCCACTCATACTGCCTATCATGTAGGTGGCAAGTCACCTGCAGTATGGGCTTGCAACAATAGTCACTACCAAGTCATCTGCCATGCAAGCTCACAATTATATACAATATAAATTCCTAACGAGGGATATGCAAGGGGATTTTACCCCCAAACCTACTAAATATGGCTAACTTGCACCCCATTTGTTACTTAGGCAAGCAAAGCTCGTGTGCTCGTCCTATTATGTGCATTGTCGGGTTTTGTTTTGAATCCGAAAGAAATCACTGCCGAAAAATTGTTCTTCATCATTGTTAATGTGTTGCACACTCCACATGACTTCTATTGTACCAAAAATGGTGCCCCCTTGTGATTAAGCACTTGGTCGCCTATGCAATCACTTGATAACTACTCTTCGCTAGAGACCACAATCTTCAAATGCAATTTTGGAGGTTGAAATGAAAGAATCTAGAGATGAATGAAAATGGACCCATATTATTTTTTTGTAAGGAATCTAAACATATAATCAGATTTTAAAAATGTTGTCCCTGAAGAGAACTTCCTTTAGAAACTTTATTTTTCTTACACATACAAAATCTTGTGCCAAGAGAGATTTCTGAAACCAAATAACTTCAAATGAGTTCCTATTATCTTCAAAATTTGCAAAGAATACATATATGAAATCAGAAAATGTCATTTGCCCATGGATATTGTTAGATCTAGCTTCTTTTCCACAAAATCTATCCTTGACTAAAAATGCGCCTTTTAGTAAAATGTAAATGCTCTTCAATGTTTTGTTCTTTTACTATGAAGTGTACTAACATTTGAAGGTGAGTGTTGAATAAATAACTATTATTAAAAAAAATTGTTAGAGAAATCAAGTGTCAAATTTAATTGTTTGATGTCATAATAGAATTGGCCCTTATACTAAAATAATGACTGATTATTTGTAGATATGCTCAGCTGCCTCTCCTCTCTTACATAACTAAAAAATCTTAAAAAATCTCGTAAAAAATACTTATAAAAATATTTTAAAATGTAAATTTGGATATTTCTAGGGATTACTAGAAGTTATACCACATACCATAGTGAAAATGACCCTCCTATTAATATAATTCTTATCACTTAAAAAAATCTTACATTAAGATTTTAAGCATTACTTATTACTTTACGTTAAATGTCCTTAATATATATATTTTAATTAATTGGATTTTATTTTTTTAATTGAATGGGGAAACATTTATATTTTTGGGAGTAATTTTTACATTCATTGGTATTGGTACATGAATAAATTGACCTTCCACCAAATCTACATAGAAATATTACCTAACCTTTATATTTTGGTGGATGATGTAACAATTTTTTTTAATATTTAGTGAGATTTGTACCTTGGTGGATGGTGTAACAAACATTTTTAATATTTAATGAGATTTGTACCTTAAAAAATGGTATAACAAAACACTTTTACCATCAATCATCCCAATAAATTACAAGTCTCAAATTTTAACTTATTTTTAATCCTCATTTATCACTAATATTTTTCTTACCTTAAAAGTAACATCACATTATATAAGACATTTATATTTTTGACAAATGGAAGAGTTTTTGACCTAATCCTTTCACAAATTTAATGTAGAGTTTCTTTCTCAAAAATTTAGTGGTCTCATTATTTTCCCCTCTGATTTAATCTTTTATTTTAGTTTTTTAATCTAAATAAAATTTATTAATTATATATATATATATATATATACTTTCCAAAACACTCTCCATACAAGCGTTAGCATAGACGAGGAAGAGCTTACTTGAGTATATAGGCCTACATAAGAAAGCACAATAAAGCCCATAGATCCATTTAAAGTGAGGATAATAACTACAAAATTAACATGATGTATTAGATTCATTTAAAAGTCATGAAATCCTAAATTCCATCTAATATGTGGGTGACACGAGAGGCCACAAATTCTTTTCCATTTCAATATTAATATCATAAGCCCATCTGATGGTTAAAATCCCTTCTCACAAAGTGAATGTTAACTATATTATTAGTACCTACTTGTGGTTAGGTCTAATTGTTTTCGCTTTAGCGAATTAATTTAGATGACCTGCCAATGAAATTTATCGTTACCAAAAAAATTTAACAATTTTGTAATGTTGTTTAAATATTTTGAATAATGTATTATTATTTTCGTTAAACATTAAACAGTGAGTAATTTCGTTTCCCAACATCCAATTAGAAAATTTTAGCTAGTTTAAATTTTTACACATAAATGGTTATAGTGTTTGGCCGCATATAGCTGTGAACATCAGTTTAACGACATTTTCAAAAAGTCATATTTTGTCGCAACGGGGAATTACTGCTAAGGTTGCATTTTGACTATGCTTTTGCCTACATACGGCTTTGGCTGCATACGACGTTCACAGCTGCAGTAAATAATTGTAAATTGCAACCATAGATTTCTCCTACATATGGCTTTTCCAATGTAAATGTTATTTTCTGGAAAATCAGCAATTTGCACATACAACAGAGAGGGTTAATGTCAAAAATATAAACTCAGGTCAACATTTGTCCCTGTAAACATAGATTTGTCAAAAATAGACCTTCCATCAATGTTCCCATAAAGTACATCCTTACTCGTAGAAAACCTAATGGCATTTGAGATAAATCCCACAATTGCATTCAAAAAATTTACATTTCACAAAAAACACAAAAGCAGGGACTTTCACTACCACGTAGCTCTTGTTATGTATAAAATCTTCAACATCAAAAGCAACTTCACTAATTTCAATTTTTAGGAATTTCATAATATCTCTTTATTTTGGCAATTGGCACATCTCTTTAGAATTGTCTTCTATTTTAATTATATCTCACGAGAGCTTCATCAATTTATAAAATTTCCTTGATTTCAAATGCGCAAGCCTACATCCACAATATTCAATCTTATTTAACTAAACCCAACTTATGAGATATTACCTCTAATTGAATTTCAATTCTTCCATTATTCTTGATTAAAATAGATATAAAATAATTCTGATTTTAAGTAACAATTCTTTCCAAAGATCTTATACAACCCTCCATCTTATTCAAAACATATTTTTAAACAAATTTCATATCCACAATTTTCAAAATAGGCAAAATATAAAATTTTCATAGTACAATAATAGCATATTCATGTCCAACATGACTTGGATAAGATACATATGGTAAGACAATAGGTAGAAATTGGGTTATGAGCCATAGTGATACCAACACTACCTCACTAATTTGCTCTCTCATTTTGAGTGCTTTGTAAATTTGTGTATCTTCACATAAAGACATGATTCAAGCATATTATCGTAAAGTCTCTTACACAATGTACATTCTACACAAAGCTAATATACACATTACATATAATAGAAGAACACTATGCTACCTTCGTTTTTGAAATGGGGAGGAACCATTGAACAAAACTCTAAGATCAATGCAACAATACATTCTATGAAACCTAAACAACAGTACGTTAACCCATATTAGATGTGTTACCTCTTCCTAACATTGGTTAGCCATGTAGCACTAAAAGACATACCTTGTAGATTAGTCCTTACATAGGACATCCAAATCACACTCTAGACACGTGGACACCTTGTACCAGGGCTCGTAACATTTCCAAGGCTCGCGTCATGCCAACACAACTTTCAGCATATTACATAAAATAGAGGTCAAGCCACATAAGCATCAAATGTGAAAAGTCAAGAATTCAAATACAATATATCAAATTCCATAATGATTCTATTCAATTGCACTTAATTTAAGCCTAATCCAATCAAATTTTCTAATATAATGACATTCAATCACAAAATAACAATAAATGATGTTCAAATATGCCTAATTTTGTGGAATTCTACATGAACGTCTACTCAATTGCACATATTTAGGGTCTAATTCAATTATATTTACTCCAATAATGAAATTTCATCATGAAAAATGACAGTTGGGGCTTAAATATGCTCATTTTCACATAAATCTTGCTTCATTTATTTGATTGCTACCAAAATGTCCCTAACTCGGTCAATTGTCTTTCAAATAACAACATTTGATCCTAAAATATTTACTACAAATATTGCTTATCTATGCCCAATTTTCTCCAAATATACCTGTACATTTATTGGATTGCACCATATATAGCCTTTTTTAAGTCAAAATTTCTTAAATAATAACATTTATCATGAAATATCAAGAAATGGTGCTATAATATGTGTGATTTTCCGAACTCTATATTTATATATCCAATCACATTTAATTAAGGTGAAAATTGATTATATTTTCTCAAATAAAGCAATTCGATCACAAAAAGAATAAATGGTGCTAAAATATGTTTGTTCCAAATTGATGTATATAATTTATCCTATCACACCTAATCTATTCTAATTTTGTAATTTTTTCTCAAAATACGATAATTGATCACAAAATAATAAAAAATGTTGCTCAAATATGCTCGATATATTTGTAATCATACGTATTCAAGGTCCAACTTGATCAAAATTTCTCAATTAATAACATTAAATAATTAAATTAAAATAAATGTAAAAAAAGATCACATCTAAACATACCTTAATTTGTTCATATTTGCTCCAAAAAAAATATTTGTTCAAAAAAAATAAACAAAATTCAAATATATGTAATTTACTTAAAATATACTTTTATCTATCGTATCAAAATTTATTAAAACATAATTTTATATCACTTTTATGAATAATAACATTCAATAATCATACAAAAATGACAAATGATACTATAATATAACCGAAATCTAATACATAAAAAATTATATATTAAATTATACATAATCTAATGATATACCACAAACTTGATAACTTAAAAAGATCAACAAAAATAAATTTTATAATAACAATTATTGCTTCTTTAATTCAATTCCACGTATAGTCTTTGTTTTGTCAATTGTGAACATCAAAATGTGCAATAAATATGCATGTATTTTGTTTGATTTATACAATAGGGAGGATGCTCCGCAAGGCTCCTCTTAAATCTTGCATTTAATGAATTTTAATGGTCCTTTTTAATGTTAAGAGGATATCTTTTAGGTTTTTTTTAATTTATTTATTGATTTAAAATTTTTTTATTGGTAATTAAGGGTTGAAAGGGTCTTTATGAATAAATGAATGAAAATTTTTAATAATATTTTCAAGGTCAATCAGTTTATGAGATCCAATAGTAAAATCAGTCAATAAGATTCTAACTAACTGTTCCACACTACTTACTACTTGTGTTTCCTTTATTTCTTTATTAAGCTTGAATCTTCTATCATAAATTCTAGTCAAAAATAATCTCTTGTAAATGCTTCACCTTATAAAATATCAAAGTAACTACTTAGAATATCCTCATATACCATACATTCCACGATGAAATATCCATTCAATATAAAAAAAAAATTATACTAAAAAAAATTAAATTAAAATATTAAAAAATTCACAATATTTAAATTTATATAAAAAAATCTTAGCTTCCACTTAACCTTACAAATAATACTATTATTTTTGCGGGTGTGCCCAAAGTTACCCAAGGTCTCTTCCCAACACAATTTGCACCCAGTCAGTGTCAATGGAAGTAAGGCCAACCCTACTTAGTAACACCCTGGAGAAATCAGCCTGATCGCCTCAATTTCCTTTCACATAAAACAAAGAAGACACTGTCAAAAACGTGGCCCGATCGAAACTCTCCACAAACCCCTCAGCTGACGGCATCCTACTACAAATAGAAAACTCACGGATACAGGTTTTAATGGCCGCGAGGCTTTAGAAATGGCATGTAGAGGGGTGAGAACACCCAGATTCCTTTCCAACCTTTTGAAAAAAAGCTCCATTTTCACCTGTGCGTCGAGGTAAGCCGAGCCGTCGCCCCCAAAAATTTCATCCTTCACTTCCTCAAATGCAGGGTCGACTCCGACTGGAAGTGAATTCCAAAAATTAATGTCTCAGAAGGAAGCCCTAGAGCTAGGGTAGGAAACGAAAGTTTCAACCCTAGGCGATAACAATGGGGAAACCACTCTAAAATCCTTCGAGCTTAGAGTTGGTGAATGCCGCACTTCTATAATGCAACCCTCTGTTAAGCTTGCGGCATTCCCCACCTCTTCTCGTTGTTCACCGAGCCCTCTTTGCTTCCATTGTGCAACACTCCCCTTGTTCTTCTAAATGCTCAGTGAAAATAGGGTTTGACGGAAGCACACTCAGCTCCACGACCATTCTTCTGGAACGTTTTTGAGATTTCTCTTCTTCTCTTTCCTCTGTTAGACTCAGATCATCGCCGCTCCCGTGTCCGCACTCCATCACATCACCACTGGGTAGGTCACCGTAAAATTGACCTTTTCCATCTCCTGGCTCCTGGCTCCTGGCTCCTGGCTCCGACTTCTGTTCCCTGTCGCTTCCCTCTTATTACTAATAATACTATTACTAAGTTATATTTTTGTCCTTCGTCTTTGGATTTAAAATTTCACAAGTTGAGATTCAATTTATTGTACTATTTTATCTCTTCTAATTTTTTTATTTATTTATTTTTCGTTAATGTTTTTTAACTAAGATAAAAATTTTATTTATTTTTATTTGATTAATGTTTTTTAATTAAGATGAATAGTTTCTCCTTTTTATTAGACATTTTATTTGTAGATATTAAAAAATGACCTTTTACAATTTTAGAATATTTATGTATTTAATTATTGGTCCAAATTTATGTGTGATTAGCATGTTTTGTCATTTTTGGTCATTCTCCATTTCTTCACTCTCCTCTCTCCCTCTTTCTTATTTAACTTTGTGGCATGTGGTAGGTCTATAAAAAATGTAATGAGTATGTTTTTGGAGTTGTGTATTTTTGCTCAGTTAGAGTGCACCCATATCTTGTGCTTGCATTTTATTCACTCTTTCTTTTGTTTGATGTTGGTTTGTGCACTAATAGGGTCTTAAGTTGAATTCAAATCATCTATAAATACACATGCAATTTAGTGCATTCACGTAATTAAGGATAATTTAAAAGAGCTTATAGCATTTATTATCTCAACAATCTATTGAGCATTTATAAACATTCTAGAGAAATTAAGAAAACAATTGGAGAGCATTCATTGTAGCACTGAATTTCATATTAGAGACACATTGCATTATATATTGGTTTTCTGAGTGAAGAATTATTATAATTATTGGAGTGTTGTTTTTTATATTAGACATTGTCGAGGGCTCTGATAAATATTAACAAAGATCAACTTTTCCCTAGTGTAACGCAGGTTTTGCAACACATCATTTCCTTACCATTTCCGATTCATCTTCCCAATCAGAGTTCGGAGATGAAATGTAATTTCCCAATAATTTCTTATAGCAAGTCCAAGTTGATTACTACCAATAAGGCTACTAGCCAAAAGAAAATACCACTGGGAAATATATGTAAAAGCTCTAACCTTTGTAAAAGCTCATCTTTCCGATTCATATATTTGATTTCAAAAGCATTTACCCTTACCAAAAAATTAATGAATTAAGTATAAGCACATAAGAGTAGCAAGGGATTAGAATACAATGGATGGACTTATCCCTGGAATGGGAAAATGTGCAGGGGGATGTTGCACACAAAGAGGAGGGAAAGATGAGGATCTAGAGAGTAGGTAAAACAAGTACCACAAAGAAAACATATAGAAGGCGGCATAGGAGGACTTTGCCCATATTTAGTATAGGGAGAAAGAGGATGTTCTCGGCAAGAAAAAGAGGTATGAAGAAAATAAATTGTTGCATGCGAGAGTCGTGCAAAAGGTTCACAAATTCGAAGGAAGGTGAACGCACACTGCAAAGAAAATGACCAAATATTTAAATACATGAAGACTACTAGGCAAGGTAATGTGTAGGGGAAAAAGGTGGTCATGGCCCATGAAGGCAAGAAAAAAGGGGAAATGGCATAGGTCGCGAGCAACACAAAGAGAGTGAGATCGAGGTTGCCATGACAACACAAGTGGAAGGAGGACGAGTAGATGTATTAAATAGTTTAAAATTTATATAGGAAAAAGTTATTTTCTACTCTTTGTTTTGAAAACTAATATATAAGTGGAAGGAGGACATGTGATTGCATAAAATGATTTTCTCCAATAAAAAAAAAAGATCCAACATACGTGTCTCTTTGAGAGAAATATTCTTGAAGAGGTAAATGAACACAAGTACCTCGGGTTTGACTTTAATAACAAGCTTAGTTGGGAGACATGTAGAAAGAAAAGAACTTTGGGGGGTTGGAAAGCATGGTATGCCCTTCAAAATAGATGCAGAGACGCTGAATTATGGGAATGGAAAACTACTCAGAGTCTTTTTTGGACTATTAGTAAACCCAATGGTGCTTTATGGGTGTGAGCTTTGGGCTAGCAGCGTGTCAGAGTCTAAGTGCAAGCAAATAGAGAGAATCCAAAAGCACATGATCACCAGGGAGTTCAGGGTAAAAGTTTCAACTCCGTATGAGATCTTGTTAGCTGAAATAGGGATTGTTCCAATGGAAGCCACTACAATGGTGCGTCTCCTAAGATATCTCAAAAGAATCAAGCAACGGGAAATAATTAGGTGGCCTAAGGTAGTTTTCAACGAGGTGTCCAACAAAAGAAATAAGTCTTGGATGAAGCAAAACAAGTGGAATATCTATTTGAACGCTTGTCCTAATGATAGCAAAGATATAAAAGCTTTTGTCATAGATAAATTTCGCCAGTCTATGTGGGGCGGTATTCTAAGGAGAGAGAAATTATTACCTTGAGGTGTTCAACTCCACATGTGATCATCAACAAAAATCTTACATTGGGGCGAATATCCCTTGGATTTTGATTGCTCAGCTTAGAACTAATTCCCATCAGCTTTGATGCGAAACAGGAAGGTGGAAAAGGCCTAAAGAAACTTGGGAAGAGAGAGTTTGTGAACTTTGCAATGCAGGGGCAGTTGAATCTAAAAAGCACTTTATTTTAGATTGCAACGCTTACACGGACATCAAGGCAAAATATGCGGACTTCTTGAGAGCAATTTCTTGGCATGGTTTGTTTATAGAGGGGTCTTTGGAGAAAGTTGGAGAGCTCATTCTATCTTTGAATAAAAGAATAAATGCAAGGCAAAAGCAAATATGACTGGGTTGGTTGTTTCATAGGCTATTTATTTAGCCTCGTGGACATTAAAAAATCTTCTTCTTCTTCTATATAGAAATTTTGGTCTTGTTGGTATTGACTTGCATACCAACATCTCTGTAGAAAAGCTCAAGGGCATTAAGGTGCTCTTGCAATCCATGAGGGGACTTAGCAATCAGAATAAAGTCATTAGCATATAAAAGGAGCGTTATCACATCTCCCCTAGGTGAACACCATCCCCACGCTGCAAATTTAACTACTCTTCAAGTTTGTCAATGTATAAGCCAAAAAGAGTGGGTGATAAAGGGCATCTTTGCTTAACTCCGATATCACTCCTAAAACTTTTAGAGATACTTGCTAAAGTTAGAATTTTAACTTGAACCTCTTCCTAGAGTCTATGGACAACCATTCTAAGATACTTTGGAATGCCAAGTTCTTTCATCTTGCACTATAACTTATCTTTGGAAACCATGTCAAAAGCCTTTTTAAAGTGAACAAAACAACAATAAGCCTCTTCCTTTTCATCCCAAATTTTTCAATGATATGTCTCAATATAACTCCATAATCTAAAATAAAGTGCTTAGACCTAGAGTCTCTTGCCCTTTTTATAGAAAAGAGGTCTTTTCCACTTTGCATTTGAGAACTAATATATAACTCGAAGGAGGATAAGTGAGAGCATCAAATACATTAAAACCTATATATGAAAGATATTTCCCGCCTTGCATTTGAAAACTAATATATTTGGATACACGAGGAGAGAAAAAGAACTAGGGCATCAAAAGAGATGAGACACCAAGATTGCAACGAGTTGCTGTAGTGAGGGCACGCGTGTACACAACCGTGAGGGGAGTGATTGACAGTGTTGATCCAAAATTTGCAGCGTAAAACTCCCAAACAAGAAGCAGCGATGATAGGAAAATCGGGACCTAATAAGAAACCAATCGTCCCTTTATTACCCCCTCTGATGAAGTATCAAATGCAGAGGAGTTGAAATCAACCTGCGGGTTTTGGTGATTAAGTATTTTAGTCACCACAAGGCGGAATACAAAGCAAAGCTTCGGGAGGAGTGTTTTAGGAATACAAAGCAAAAAGATGCCATGGTTATGGCACAGGTCAGGGATAACGAGGTAATGCAGCTATATAAGTTGTCCTATTTGGTAAAAACTCAATGAGCTACTTAAGTTTTTGCTCTTGCACACACATGAAGGAAGGTAGTACTAATCTAAAAAAATCACTGGATGGAAGAATAGCTGCGAAAACATTTGCTGGCACGCGCATCTTTGCATTTCTAATTAGCACAAAATTAGTCGACTTCGTGCATCGAACTGGGGTAAACGAATTTAGATTTAAGTATGTGAAGTACATTGTCGAGAAGGTAGTTACGCATTGAAGGAAGTGCATCTCAACGAAGCGTATTTCATTGGGGGCATGATACTTATCCTTATGGCAATAGATAGATAGATAGATAGATAGATAGATAGATATTTTAATAACGTTTACAAGACCAAAAATAGTTTATAGGACCTCCAAACCAAAAATCAAAACCCAAAGAAGTGAAGAAACCACGAGAAAAATGGAGCTTTTCTGACTCTAGCTCCCTAGCGTACCGTTGTTTTGCCTTTGAAGGTTCCCTCTCCTATTGTGGATCTTGATCAAGAATTCCCCATTTCTATCAATATTTTCACCCTCAAATATAGTGAGCATAGAAACTCCCTGTAGATTGCCTGCATATTTAGCTCGGATGTCATCCTATGCGGAGCATTCCATGAGATAATGCCATTCCGTCTCAACCATACTTGAAGTGCATATAGGACATATTCTCTCTTCCCACTTTTCTTTTGGGATCTTCCAACATCACAGTTGATGTGACCTTGTTCTCAAATGTGTTATGAGCATCTTCGTTCTCCATTCAAATTTCGTCCCTATGTAGGTTTTTTGGAAGCCTCCCAACTAGACATGGAAGAAGAGGAGAGAATCCCAAAGAAAAGGTCATTCATGTGGTGCACATGGAAGAAGTCCTCACTGGACTAGTACGAGGATCATTTGTGTGAGATTCAGATGACCCTATCGTATAAGAAGAAGATGAAGATGTGGTACGATACTTGGTAACGACCATTGTAAATGAGTGGTGCAATCATTGTGGAATGCTAAAGGTTTATAATATATTTTCTGCATTTTACATAATGATGCACTTTAATTTGGCAAGGGTTAAACTACAAATTGGGAACACATCGGCATGAGTTAGCTTGGGGTCTCCCATGTGTATATGTGGATATTGAAAATGTTGATGCTAACATAAGAAATTGAACAAGAAATTAAAGTATTGATCATCCACATGCAAAGGTGCATGAATAGGAAAGGGAAGAATACGTATAAATTGGCAAGTAAAAACACCCGTGGGAATCCACCAAAGCCTCCTTAAAGGAAAAGCCAAGTAAACATGCATCTATACACAATAAGGAGCACGAAGAGGTAAGGGAGGAATCTTTTGTGCATGAAGAAGTGGAAGGGATTAGATCGAGAAATTCATACATATGAAGAGGAACATGATGTCACAAGTGGATAAGAGGGAGAAACTAAGGGTATCCAATGGAAAGACCACATGACTGTTCATAGCGAGTCGAGCCCTTTTCAACATGGTTGGTACCGCTTAGTTAGTGATAAGGACATCTTAGGGTCTCCTAACCATGGTGAGGTTGACTATGTATGGGTCACGCTAAGAGAGGGTAATGCATCAAGTAAGATAAGGAATGGAATTTTGAATACCAAAATGAAGTCCCAAGTTTTGAAGTATTATTGGGAAGCATCTCCCAAGAGACACTAAGTGAGTGGGATGGACCTAGTTTTGAGTTGTACAATCCCGAGAATTTAATAGAGAATAAATTGGGGTTCGCTCTCATACATCTTGTGATAGATACCATGTGACATAAAGTCCAGCACAACAGAGATGCAAATGTCGTATGAGAAAAGCTAAGGGATGAAGAGTTAGAGCATGTCAAAGTAGAAAAGTAGGATAACCTTCCTAGAAGAGAAGCTCAACAATATGTGCGCACTAGTAGCGATAGAAAGGCCAAAATTGCTCGAGGAATTGGACACAATCCAAATGGAGACAATTGTGTAGAATATGTGTTGAATGCTTATTAAATGAAGCAATGTAGGCAACTCCAAGGGCAATTGAGGAAGAGATCCTAACTTGAAGGTTTGTTGTCTAGAGGACCATTTGGGATGAAAAGGATGCAAAGTTGGTTAACTTGATCAACAACCTAAAAGTAAAAGCTAAGGTTTCCAACTTAGTCTTTAAGAGGTTTGCAGATGCACCACTATTCATTGAGGCCCGTCTAGATGAGCAAAAGGCTAAGTATAAGGAGTTGGAAGCCAAGGTGTTTAGCACTAAGAGCAAGAAAGGGTAGAAAATGTACACTAGAAGGGCCACATATTTTAAAACATAAATAAATATGGTGCACATTAAGATGGAGACAATATTTGTTGAACTCTAGGACCAAACACCAATGAAGAAGAGGAAATGCAAAAGTATTACATTAGTCACGAATGTGTGTTATGAGAGATGAGGATGACATGGGAAGACAATAAAGCGAACTTGGCCATGGTGGAAGCCTTAGTACATCCTACATTGGAAAAAATAACTAAAGTTAACGATGTTATCATGTAGTGGGATAATTTTGAGAAAACAATCCAAACATAGGTCCAAGAGGTGTTGGAAACTCATGTTAAGGACACAACGAGAATTAGCGGAAGCATAAACTTCTTTGAAGGAAGAAAAGGTAATTAGTATGGGGAGATGTTGACCCCAAGTTTTGCGTGTAGGTTTACAAACCCTATTTTTTTGTCTAATTATAAGCAAGTTGCACACAAAGAAGATTGTATAAGAACTTGTGCATAAGAAGAAAATCCTAGCAAGAGAAGCAAGACCCACACATAGGAAAATGGATGACGAAAAAGAGATGTGGACAAGGTGTGCACATAGGAAGGCATTGCCAGAACCTTATCCACTCTTCTATGTCGGTTATAGATCTAAGACTCACAATGATAAAGTAGGTGGATGCTATGGCACGGTAATAAACATTGACACCTTTTTTTACCGATGTAATCCTTATTAGGATAAAATAAAGTTGCATGTAAAATGTAGTGGCGGGTTGTCTATATAAACCCACTTCTTGATAGTAGAAAGAGAGAGACTTTGAGGGAGAAGACTCTTAGTAGAAGTTATGGGAAATGTTGTTGGAATCTAGACATATGATGTATTCATGATTAGTATTGAATATAAGAGGTATTATGGAATATATATATATATATATATATATATATATATATATATATATATATATATATATATATATTTCATGTAGTATTGATTCATTCTCCTTTCATGTGTTGGCAAATGAATTCATGATGCTTTACTCATGTGAATGCTTTTAGTTTCACCTGAAGACACTTCATTTTATCACGTCCGTGTTAAAATTGATATTTGAATAACTTTCCACAACAACGCACAAATCAAACATGAATTCATCTATTGTCCCAAAATCATCAACACAATTGTTGTGCATATCCCAAAACACATTCGTGCATCCCTAATTGGGGTAATACACTGCATCAGATCATCTAATTTGTCAATGACATCCTTGATTAATTGGTTGCTTTGATAATGCCACCCTAGTTTAATTAAATGAAATGATCAATAAAAAATGGAATATTATACAAAGGTTACCACTTTATCCTAATCACTCTTTAATTAACTAATTGACTTTGATTAACCAATTAATCAATCATTAATAGGAAATTTACATAGAATACACATGTCATATTTACCAAGAAATCAAATAAATCCTAATTTCCTATATCACTCCACCCACTTGGACAATATTAAAAATCACATTTCAAAAGTCAAAGTGTCCTTCACAAGGCAAGTTTAATACAAGGTGAGAAGTGTGCAACCAAGGTCTGATGACATGTAATTACACACTCCAAACCCTCATGAATAAATTTTCTTAAAAATGTCTTACATATTCCATGTCTTAGCATTTAATGCTTACCTCTCATTATAAGATTGATTCATCCACCATTGATATTCACTTAAGATCAACGGTCATAATTGATCTTGAAAATCTATACAATTAGAGGGGCAACCTTTCATTCTTCAACAAAAAATCAATTGATAATGAAATGTTGTTTAAATATCCCTACAAAGATTCAGTCATACATCATCACTCATCATCCAAATCATCTAGTCTAGAAAGTAATTATGTTGTCAGATCACCCACACATCTTGTATTAGTATTTTTACAACTACATTCTGAGCAAAATCACTCTTTTCGGTACAAGGAGATTGCAAAGGAAGGTATAACCAATTATATTTGCTTGCTTTCTTTATTTTACTTTCTTATTAGTCTTGCTCAATATGAGAATGCACATGCTTAGGTTAATGAGTAGGATTTTAAATTTATTTTGATTATGTACTAACCCAAAACTAAATTCGTATACTTGTGTGTTGTATATGGTATACGTCCAGTGGGACTAACACTCCATAATCATCTTTGAAGACATCTCATCATCATCCTAGGCTGAATAGTTAGTGCATAATTTGAGCTAATGTTATCCCTTATTTTCTTTCAAAATTGTTAAAATTGTTATTTATAGTATAATAGTGTAAACACTTTACTGATTGGCATAAATGCTCCTTGATAATAATAATATCATGACTGGTAAAAATGGAAAACACTTTATGTCTATTTGCCTATTTTGTCAAAATAATGACAAAAATGTGATTACACAAATGATATAAACACACTACACATTAGCGGAAACACCTATCTGACTGTGTTTGTAGGGATCGATAAAATTGTTTTGCATAGTCACAGAATCATGGTGTATGATGATGAAATCATGTTTGTGTTCACTGGCTATTTGTTTTGCAGTATCGACATAAATCTAGTCAAATCGATGAAATCGCTCTCTATCACAATGATATTGTGACTAGTAATAGCATACAATATTTGTTTATGCTTTCTATTTGTTTATTTTCTTTAGTAGCAGAATCATCATTTTTAATAGTGGAATTATAGTTTGTAGAAGTGAAAATACTTTGCGTAGTAGCAGATTTGCTAACCCAAATGATGGAAACGCAATTTTTTGTTTTCTTTTTTTTTCAAAAAAATTGACCTGTAGAATAGCATAATCACTCTGCAAAATAGTGAAATCGACCTGCAAAACAATGAAAATGCAAACAAGACAAAATAATCAAAAACTGAGACCTCATTCACTTGTCAAAGATCACATTTGAGACTACTAACTTGTTTGTTGCAAATTTATGCTTGTCAAAGTTGTGATTATTCAACCAAACATCTCATAGACATTTATTTTGGTGCTCTAAAAAGAACAAACACTTGAATTTGGTGCTTAAAACA
Source organism: Torreya grandis (assembly GCA_037957365.1). Classification (NCBI taxonomy): domain Eukaryota; kingdom Viridiplantae; phylum Streptophyta; class Pinopsida; order Cupressales; family Taxaceae; genus Torreya; species Torreya grandis. Next base: position 2,986,791 of record JARHVA010000815.1, read on the forward strand.
AACTTGTTTGAGTTTACTTTTGTATTTGTGTCTTTATTTGTGATAGCTTGCCATGTGTATGTTCTCCCCTTGCCTGATTTTAGGATCTTGGGTGATAAAAAACACGTAAGTTATATTTCCCCCTTACTAAAGAGGTGTTACATATGTTCTTATCTTGCCCCTCGTGGGACCATGAGGATCAAAAATAACTTATCTTCCTTTTTTTACTTTTGGTTGCACGAGTTAGACCTTGATCACCAACTGCAAGTCCTTAAGGAGAGACAATTGATATTTCATCCCCTAGCATACGTAGCAACCCCGTGTTTTGGTAGGGTATATAAATTAAAAGGCTTTGTCGACATTAGCCAAGCAGTTATGTGTTTTAAGCACAATCGTGAAGGTGAAGAGTTTATCTTTGACACTAAGCTTAAAACAACACTATCGAGGAATGATTTTTGGTGACACTCTACTAAAATATTACTACTATAATGGTCATGAAGGGACTAAACCCTTTCACGAGGCCCATTATCACCATTTTCGATGGACTTAGGCCCCAATGTACCGTAAGGTATATATGGGATGCACCTAGATAAACCTGTGTATGCCTATCTTAAGACCTTCATCTACAAACGACACCTAGTGGAAAAAAAACAACATTCATAAGATTACCCAACACATACAAATGTTTAGTGAGGGTTGGGAGACCAACCTATTCACCACTTTTCATGAATATATCAATGGGCTGGTGGTCATGTTGCATACCTGTTTATTACTAAGCATAGCGCTTGTACTTGTGTGTCTTACTTGTTTATTTTCAATACCTATGTTGTGTGTTATCCCATGTATCTCAAACAAGTTTGAAATTCCCTATATGTCCAATATTGTCACATTCTAATTATAACATGTAAGTGCCTAAGGTGTTACTTTGTCAAAATCATGAGTCATTCTATATAATAGTAATGTTATGATGTTCACATCATATCGTTACTATGTCCAAATTGAACCACATCTAAAATACAATCATGTCAATTTTGACTAATGTCCAAATCCAAATCAATTATTCAAATCTACTCCACCTTTTCCAAATCAAGTCAACTCAACCAAAGTCAATCTTCTAACTTTTCAAAATTCAACCTAAGTCAAATTCTTTCAAAATCAACTTTTGAAGTCAAACAAAGTCAAAATTCAAACTTGGATCAAGTCAAAGTGCAACTTTTCAATGCCAACTTTTTCCAAATCAAGTTAAGGTCAAAGCTTTAAAACCTAAATCCAATTTTAGTCAAACAAAGTTAAAACTCTACCTTTGGCCAAATTCAAATTAAGATTATTTCAAGACAAAGATCAAGTCAAGAAAACACATCAAAACATCCAAGGCATATTTAAACATCTAAGAGTGTTTTAAGAAGATAAAATGTTTCCAAACAACATTCCAAAGTCAAAGAATCAAGCAAGCTTGTTCAAACATACAAGATTGACCAACAAATAAAGATTAAATGCTAAAAGCATCTTGTTTTCAAAAAGTGTCATAAGTTGGGATTAAAATTAACACAAATTTGATTCCTAAGTCCAAAAATTTAACTCAAATTGAATTTAACAAATCATAGTGCAAGTCCTTATCTAAATTTGATATCAAATTGCAATCAGTTCAACAACTAATCTAATCTTAATCCAAAATTAAAGATCATCAACATTCCTAAATACCCCAAAAGTGGGGCTTCATACAATCCTAACTTTGATGATGATTGGAGTTATAATCCACTTATCCAAAATGTTGAATACCAATCTAATAGCAGGGTATACCAGTAAGAATATTAAGCAGAACCACCCCAAACAGGGCCAAAAGTGGAATCAACTATTGAACAAACTGATCTCTGAAGAACCCAATTCGAACAAGAACTCTTTGAACATAAGGATGAGGTCCTTTTGTGATTACTAGAACTAGGGGCCAAATTTCCTGTAGGGTATCCCATCAAAAATTTAGAAACCCTTGTTCACCCACATGAGGAAGTGGTTCAAGGCCACCAACAAGACAAAACCACTTCTAGCTAAGCCCAAAATCAGGACTAAGCCAACATTAAAAACCCTGAGTCTTATATCAAAGGGAATAAATTCATGTAGAACCACCAACCCTAGATGCCAATCAAGTAGTGATTGAGCAATTGTAAAATGTAACCCAAATGCTTGAAACTTTGGCCTCTACTTTACATTCCACTCAATCCCATTAGCAACAAAAAGTCTTGCCTCTATATGGCATAGAGCACATGAATAAATCTATTGCATCTGATTTTAGTGTTGGATCTATTTAATGGAATGTCACACTTGGATCTAAAGCATGATTTATTATACTACATATTAGTCCATTTTTTATTAAATATAATGCTAAAATCAAAAAACCATGGTTACTAGCAACAAAGGAAAATATCTTTGAATCAAAGATATCAAGTAAAATTTACCAAAAGAACATGATACACTTACTAATTATACTTTGCTCAAATATGGCACATTTCATTAAAGAATTTTTATTCATTTACCACTCTTCATAGATAATGGACCTCCTCTTGAGATAATTTGATAGCTTTTATATTTTCAAACTCTCTAAGAGTAAATAAACATATTTTAGTTATAACTACACTAAAAAAACCACATATCAATAAAACACTAGGGGTAATAGTTAGAATAGTTTCTTAGGTATATGCCATGTTCATTATCACACTCATTTGTCTTTACACTAATGAATGTTAATGCATTATTAGGTTCTTTTTCTTATCTTTTATTAGTTCATGTAAGCCTATCACTATGAACATGAACAATAAATATCACATCAAAAGCATGAACATCATGAGCTATGTCATCAAGCGGCAACATCTATTCATTGATGAGTCAAACACAATGTCAACATATCATAGCAAACATTGAACATCAATCACATCATAAACCATAAACATATCATTACACAATCACAAGCATAAACCAAATAGCTAAGCCAAATATCAAGGCATTTACCATTTCCCATTTCACCCATATAACCACAAATAAAGTCATAACATGTATCCATCCAAAACATATCCTATCATAACAATAAGCATAATACAAACACGTGACTAATGCATTTTTTGCTTATATGGGTGAAATGAGATTGATATATAGTTAATCCTCTTATCTTACCACCATGACTGTTGGTGCTTATTTGCAAAGAAGTCTATTGTAGCATGTTTTTGACTTTGTTATATTTCTAAAGATGAAATTGAGGCCACATACCTTTGGATTAGTATGATCAATTTTCAATTAAAGATAAACATAACATGATATCCTTACATTAACATTATTATGAAGGTGAAAATAGGGATATGAACTTTTAAAAATGATGAAACCATCTATAGACAATGATATAGTATCCCACTAGAAAAATGGGTTACTTGTGATTTTATTCTTCATTCCACATGTGAAAAATAAGTTTATAACCATGTGAGGAGTATGTCCACACTTTCTATAAATATGTGCAACACCTAATTTGTATGGATTAACCCAAACAAAGAGGAAACCTATAGGGTATGGGAATGAGCAAGTAGAAAGAAGTAGTAAAATTATTAGCATTGGTTCATAAAGCAAAAGAAACCAATATTCTAACTCCTACCATGGATTTTAATTATACAAGGATTACTACATTCATAAAATATCTTCTCCCTACATATTCAACCTAGTTAGAGTGTTTTAAATCAAACAATCTATTGAAAACTCTCAATTTTGATAAATTGGTTGAGAATATGTCTCAAAGAGAAAATCCTTTGGAATAAAGTCTGATTCCATAGGAGAAAGAATTTGTTATGCTAATCAAAAGATAAAGACTTCCAAGAATTCTAGAAATTTTAAATGGAAAAATAAATGCAAAGGTATAAAATCTATAAATGTGCTATAGGTTCTAAAATATTTTGAATGAGGTGGTAATGGATAGGGTAGATAGAAAATGTGCATCAAATATGAAAGGATAAGCATGAACTATAATGCTACACTAACAAGATATAGGATATCCAAATAGGAATGCTCCAAGGAAAAAAAGGAATGGATTGCCATAACTAGGAATGTGTACGATATATTAAAGGTACTCAAATTGGAAAAGGATAGGATTGGATAACCAAAGCATCTGGTGTGTTTGATATGTGTGTGATACCTAGGGACACTTGTGCTCAAGATAAGGCACATTTTCAAGATCCATAGGGGATAGACACTGAATAAAATGTAGACATCTCAAACGTTATGAGACCATTAAAGGGTCTATGTACACAAGGTAGTAATGTATCCATTAGAGGCCACCTCATTGATCCTCCAATAGAGCTGAATGGTGAGATGATAGAGCTACCAATTAATGGTAGACATCTAAAAAACTTCTTTAACTGAGTTCCTAATTATGTATAATAATGTATAGTGTATAGTTCTATTGTTTTGTTTCCCTTTTGTGTTGGGACTTTATTTGTATAGTTCCTTTTGGTTTTTTTGTGTCAAGTGTTCCTTCTTAGATCCTCCTGATCTATTTTTATTGGTCTACTTTTATCTAATTGAGTTATCTAATAAGTTTATAAAGTTTTGATTATGTGTCTAAAGGGATTGACACCTGGGCTTATTTTTTAGGGTTCTTTACACACATGTAGGGGGTGTACATCCCCAAGAGAGATCTAGTATTAGTGCCTGCAATTGCACTTAATATTAGTGCATGGATATATAATTGTTGTCTCATATTTTTAAGTGTTCACCCTAGTATATAGACCCTTTATTGGTCTCATAACCTTTGAGAGGTCTACATTTTATTCAGTGTCTATCCCCTCTGGATCTTGAAAATGTACCTTATCTTGAGCACAAGTGTCCCTAGGTATCACACACATATCAAACACACCAGATGCTTTGGTTATCCAATCCTATCCTTTTCCATTTTGAGTACCTTTAATATATCGTACACATTCCTAGTTATGGTAATCCATTCCTTTTTTTCCTTGGAGCATTCCTATTTGGATATCCTATATCTTGTTAGTGTAGCATTATACTTCATGCTTATCCTTTCATCTTTGATGAACATTCTTGATGATTTCAAGGGGTAGTATGCTTGTTATGCCCAAGGCCAATAGCCTTTTGCTATCCATTGGTATATGGATTCACATATGTATATACATGAAACTAAAATTACCTTTGAAATATACCACAACACAAGAAACAAAAATTTTAAGACACAAAATAAGATACTAAGTAAACACACACTTATGCTTCATCAACACTTTTGGAACATACACACACAACCCAATCAACTAACTTAGACACAAACTAACATGAAATAAAAACTTCCTCCTAGATCATAAGGGATATTTTAACCTTTTATATTGCATAAAATTACCATAGGCCATAGTCAATTGTGCTCTTGATGTAGCTAAGTATTATTTTCACTGCATTGACATGTGACTCTTTAGGAGCAACCTAAAATCTAGAAACCATGTACATTACTTTCATGATATTTGGTCTTAATGTATTTAGGTATAGCAAGCTACCTATCATTGATCTATGCAGAGTATGATTTTGTCCATGAGCATTTTGATTAGGTCAGATTGGAGTTGATAAACCACATAATTAAGAGATATATTTTGTTGAGGTTAGTTCATGACAATATACGATTAGGCAACAGATGGCAATGACAAAGCCACATACTGATAGGTGATACCAAGAGGTTGAGATGGTAATACATAAGAATTGTTTGGCATAAAAGGTTGGGTGGTGGTCAGTATGTACCCTTGTGGGTTAGGGACATACTATATTAACCCAATCCAATCAGCAACAAGAAGAAGTCCCAACCAACTTGTCCAATCAACAATGGCAACAAATCATGTCCAATCAACAAAAACAATGATTTACTCCTATTCAATAGCAAATTCCCCTATTCAACAACAAATTCCTCATGTCTAACAACAAATCCCCATTAAATCCAATGATAGGGTATTTATCCTCTCCAAATCTGGTTCTAATCCACCTTTCCAGTCTAATCCCTTTTTATGATCCCAAAAACATGCGTCGCATTCATCCCAAAAGCCACTTTTCTCTCAAGAGTGACAAGAGATGAAAGATGCTATTCAAGGCTTACAAATAGGAAACCAAAGTTAAAAAAAATTATTTGATTGTGTGTAGTGGAAATGACTAATGACACTCTTATCTATTTTGCATTTGTCATCACCCATTTACAACTTTTCAATCAATCATTGACACAATTTGATTTCACTTAAAACCCAAAACCAATCATCTTCAAACTTGTATAATGCAAAGACATAAAATCATTCATAAATCCCTACAAATTTCTCACTCGGATACCTATACCTACAAGTTACCTAATCTTTCACCTTCACCTAGCTCTAATGCCTTTTTGACTAGCTTTTCTTGAAACTAGGCCTACTACTTGTATGCCTTATATGATTCTTGTTCCTTTATATTTTCCCTTGCCTCTCAAGTAATCTCTATCAATACCTCTTCTACACTCAACTCCTTTTGGTGACCATGTACATGGTCTACTTCTTCGTCTTTGCATCTTTATCTTTGCTAAACTTGCAAGATGAACTTTTTCTTGACCTTGACTATAATGTATTTAGTCTAATAAAAGGTAACCTTACTGACTTGAAACATAATATTCACTCATGAGACAATGATCCATCTTTGGCCAAAACCCTTTATCATCCCCTAATACACCTAATGCATAGTTTGCTTTTATATGTTTAAAAAGGCTATGAAAGTCCTATTCATATGCTCTAAGATCATGAATAATTCTAACCTCACTTATCCACTCTTGTTCTCAACTCGATTCAAAATACACTCTCAAACAATCTTCTTTTAAACTAGTCAATTACTCATTAGGTCTGCTCTTAACTAGTCACCAATCTCTTAGATCTACTCCCATTATTTTGAGAAATCTTCTTTAAGACACTTTGGATAGGTCTTAGGAAAACTCAATGATTTATGTAGGTGTCAAAACTTACAAGAAATCAACCAACTATAGGTCTCTAAGAGATTGACCTCTCATTCTCAAATTCTATCTTTTTAAGTTTCTAGGTCTCTAGACCTAGTTATTGCTCCAATAGGTCAATTTATCAAAATAGAGTTTTTAGCTCTTAAAAATTATATTTATAGTAGTCTTTTAGCAATTGTAACATGTTTTAACCCTTACCCAAGTTTATATAACTCAAATCAACCAAAAAACTCATCTTACCTTATGCAAAACTTTCTCAAAAATGCTCTGCTACGGTGTACATAAAAATAATCCTTTGTACCTACAATTTAAAACCTTTGTCAACTCAATGATACTTTTACTAAGTTATAAGATCCATTCCCCAATTGCTCACAAAGTTTCAGACCTTATTGTTCAATTTTTTGAGTTTTAGAGGTGTTTTACTCATGAAACCTTACTTCAAATTTACTCAGAATTTCTACAGGCCGAGAGCTTAGCTAAGACTATTATCAACATAGATTCTACTTGTATTTGGTTTTTGAGACTATTTTTTGACCCTTCAACACCCCACTCATTTAGTACCTTCAACACCTCACTCCTGGCATTCTATTACTTTCTAGGCATGTCCCTTAAGTGTGTTAGGCTTCCTATAACTGATATTTGACAATTGATATTTGAAAATATCACAAACCTATTATAGCCTCCAAATCATCTTGAATACTTAAAATACACTTTCATGCAAAAGTGGGTGAGAAAAGGGAGAGAGGAGTGTAAAAACATTGACAACAAATGTTGTCAAATTTTAAGTTGTGGTTGCAAAACTATTGTTCCGATGTTTCCTGATCACAAATTGACACTGCCAAAACATCTAAGGGGGGTGGATAATGTCTAGGAATAGTTTCTTGATGTCCCATCAAGCCTAATTGACAAACCCACCACCCATTTTGGCCTCAAGAATGCCCTTCCCAATACAATAAACATGAAATTTTTAGCCTAAGTTCAAACATGCATAAGATGAAACTTGTAAGTCATTTTTGTGAACCATAAGATAGTTCCCCTACCTCTTTAAGCCCTATAATCTCATTATAGAGCACTCAAGTGGAACCTTCAAGAGCAATTCATTGGACAAGTTGTAATGACAAGTCAAAAAATGTAACTTTTTGGTATTGAACAAGCAACTTCTTGAGCTCCAACTGTCATTTATGCCTCTAAGACCTCCACCGTAGAGTCTATCACTTTGATCATGTCCAAATAGATTGTTTACATGTTATAACACTACCATGACATTCAAATCTACTTGGAAGTGCATTTTCACTACTATTTAGGAGCATGAAAACACTGACAACAAATGTTGTCAATGTTTAAGTTGTGGTTGCAGAACTATTGTTTTGATGCTTCTTGATAAAAAACTAACACTATAAACATGTTTGAGGGGGCAGATAACATCTAAGATAGGTTTTTGGCCTCCTATAAGGCCCTATCAACAAACCCACCATCCATTCTGGCCTCAAGAACGCCCTTCCCAATACAAGAAAAATGTTATTTTTTAGTCTAAGTTCAAACATGCATAAAATAAAACTAGTAAGTCATTTACGTGAACCATCATATCCCTCTTATTTCTCTTTGATCCATCTAATCACACCCCAAAGCACTCAGGTGGATCTTTAGAGAGCAATTGGCAAGTTGCAGTGACAGGGCTAAAAATGTAACTTTTTGGAATTGAACAAACAACTTCTTGAGCTCCAACTGTTATTTTTGCCTCTATGACCTCCACCTAAGAATATATAATTTTTATCATGTATAGATAGGCAAATTACATGTTAACACACTGCCACAACATTCAAATCCATCCAAAAGTATATTTTCACTACCGTTCAAAAGCGTGGATACACTAACAACAAATGTTGTCAAAGTTTAAGTTGTGGTTACAGAACTGTGGTTATGATGATTTTTTATTGAAAAATGACACTTAAAACATGTTCAAGGGGGTGGATAATGTCTATAACTATGTTCTTAGCCTCCCATCAGGCTCGATTGACAAACCCACCACTCATTCCAGCCTCAAGAACACCCTTCCCAATATAAGAAAAATGTAATTTTTTAGCCTAAGTTCAAATACATGTAAAATGAAACCTGTAAGTCATTTATGTAAAATTTTAGATCCTTTCTATACCTCTTTATTCCCTCTAATCATATCCTAGAGCACTTAGGTGGAACCATTGAGATCAATCTATTGGACAAGTTGCAGTGACGGGTCCACAAATACAACATTTTGGCATTGAACAAGTAACTTCTCGAGCTCCAACTACCATTTCTTCCTTTGAGACCTCCACTTGAGAATATATCACTTTGATCACGTCTAGATATAAAAATTACATGTTATCACACTGCTATGATGTTTAAATCCACCTGAAAGTGCATTTTCACTACCGTTCAGGAGTGTAAAAACACTAACAACAAATGTAAAAGTTTAAGTTGTGGTTACATAAATATGGTTTCAATGCTTCATAACCAAAAAATGACATTGCCAACACATCCAAGGGGGGACATAATGTCTAGGACTAGTTTCTTGGCCTCCCATCAAGCCCAATCAACAAACCCACCACCCATTCTGACCTCAATAATGCCCTTTCCAATATAATAAAAATATAATTTTTTAGCCTAAGTTTAAACATGCATAAAACAAAACCTATAAGTCATTTATGTGAACCATCAAATCCCTCCCCTACGTCTTTAATCTCTCTAATCTCATCTTGGAGCACTTAGGTGGAACCTTTAAGAGAAATTAGTTGGACAAGTTGCAGTGATGGGTATAAAAATCCAACTTTTTGGCATTGAACAAACTTCTTAAGCTCCAACTGTCATTTCTACCTCTAAGATCTCCAACTTAGAATATGTCAATTCAATCACATCCAGATAGGTAAATTACATGTTATCACACTTTATCAATGTTCAAATCCACCTGGAAGTGCATATTCACTACTGTTTAGTAGCACGGAAACACTAACAACAAATGTTATCAATGTTTAAGTTGTGGTTGCAGAACTATGGTTCCAATGCTTTCTGACCATAAAATGACTCTGAAAACATGTTTAGGGGGGTAGATAATGTCTAGTACCAGGTTCTTGGCCTCCCATCAGGTTTGATCGACAAAACCACCACTATTCTGGCCTCAAGAATGCCCTTTCAAATACAAAAAAATGCATTTTTTTAGCCTAAGTTTAAACATGCATAAATTAAAACCTGTAAGGCATTTACGTTAACCATCAGATCCCTCCCTGGACTCTTTAATCCTTTTAATCTCACCCTAGAGCACTCAAGCAAAACCTTCGAGAGCAATCCATTGGACAAGTTACAGTAACAAATCCAAAAATGCAAGTTTTTGGTATTAAACAAGTAACTTCTAGAGCTCCAACTGCCATTTCTACGTACAGGACCTCCACCTGAGAATCTATCACTTTGATCATGTCCAACTTGAGCTTATCTTAGCTTGAAAAATACATAATTATCTACTGACAATGCTAACCACGTGAAGGTGGAAGCTTATCTAACACCACTAACCTACAAAAAATTGTTAGTAAGTAATTAAAAATGAAATTTATATGTACTATCGAGAAATTTTTAAAAAAATGGTAAAATTGATTACATATACATTTGAAAAGTCAATATACCTATGTATTTCAATCCAATGAACCACTAAGATCTTCTCTAACCTTGATAATAGCAAGAATAGCTTCATGATCTGACTCTCAAAATTTCCATAATTTCCTATTTAATAGCTTCCCATGATATTTTTGTAATTTAATATTCATTACAAGAATCAAATTTGAATAGTGCAATATCTTCCTATGTGTTTCAAACTCTTCAAACAACCATTGATCTAAATTTTTTAAGGATATCATCGAAACCAAGTTCTAGTGACTACCATTGACTCAGTGGGATAATCAATGTTTTCTCCATCTATATCTGGGAAAGTCAATTTTTTCTCTCTCTACATATCGACACAAGTAGTAATCAGTGCCCTCTTCATTATCCTCATCTGAAATAACTAAAAAAATATGCCCTGTACGCAAAAAATCATTTTTAGTGACAATATGAAGATATATAATGAGAATAAATTATACACAATGAAAAATATTCTACCTGGCTACACTAGATCAGATACATGGTCAAAGTCATCTTATGATGCCATATTTATAAGTTGCAATGTGGTTGGAACCTGATATGTGTTTATTAGAATTAGAAGTTTGGAACTCCAATCATCCACCCACTCTTGTGACTCACACTCATTCCAAACAGAGTCCATGCATGCAAAATAAAAATATGCCAAGTGTGTCGTATGAACAGTTCAAGAACTTGCATTTGAGCTATGAAATGAGTAGAGGTCACTTGAACCCATTAGAGTCATACAATCCTAATACTTTGTCAAGTGTTTTTCCTCCGTTAGCTAGGAATGTCTATGAATAGTAGAATTTGGTTGAGCATCATGACACATGTTCTCATTACACCAATCAACCATGGTTTTTGCATTTTTCAAATGAGCACCCTCTTCAAATTTCAACTCATCCCTTGTAATAGCTCTTTTTACACACACTCCAGCACCATCATGCTCCCCTTTTCCATGGCCAGCCTTGGTGAAACTACAAATGTGTTCTACACTAGTCGTAATGTACACCCTGCTCAACCAATAAAACATATGTGTATTTTTGAATTATGATGTGCAGTTATTTGATCAAATGTAATGTTCATTGAAATTAATGTTCCTCTGACTCAACTATTCATAAAGCTTATGAAAACAACCTTGCACATACTTTGAACAATGTGATTGGTCATCATTGATATAGAAATGGTACTCCCTTAATATTTTTTGTTATTGCTCTGTACTATCAGATGCATGCATGAATGCTATATGCATGAATATGGAAACTTGTGATGAGTTTTAATATTGCAATTAAACTTCCTTTTAGGGTTTGAATGTGTAATTTTTAGAAAATTCAACTACTGAAACAATCAAATCAAGTGGGAATGTATCTTTGATTATCTTTATATAGTCATCCAACTATCTAGCCCTGTGCATGTGCCTTGCATACTCATAAATAATTTTCTCTCTAAATTTGACCAAAAGTTTGGAAACAAGTATATTTTTTGTAACAAGCTCACACCTTTTAAATTATTTGCAATATTTTACTTGACAAGTCACTGATTTATATTTTCTTAAACCAATTAATTTTTGTCCAATTGCACATGTAATCTCCTTATGGATGCATTTTTTTAATTTTAGCAACTACCATAAATGCTGTAATTTTTATTTAAACAAGATTTGTTATAAAATAATTATCCATATGATCTTTTGCAAAATATAGTTTGAATAAATTCTTAGGCTAATTTTGGTGGTAATTCAATGTCACACTCATGCAAAATGTTGTTAGTATGCAAATTACAATGAATATGGCAAAAAATATCATAGTGCATTGAAAATTAAACATGTTGCCTACAACAATAAGAGTTGCATGTGTGATTTATATTTACATAAAAAGGTTTGACCATCTCAAAATATCTTTGACAAATATAAATTTGTGGATTTTTTTCAAAAATTTAGATTACAATTGTTTTTGAGTCATATCCAATAAATGATTTAGATGTGATTCAAGGCTACGAGAACTAACTCTTCTTTTCACTACATCTCTTGCCTTGGGTGAAACTTCTATATTATCTTTCTAAAAATGAACAAGTAACTCTTTGAGAGTATCCGCTATAGCCTTGTCCTTTCATGGAAATCTACCAGAGAATGCCCAGAGCTCATTGGTATTAGGTTCATTAAGTATTTCATGTCTTTCAATGCTTTTGTTAATGTTTTTCTATTTATATTGAGTGTTCAGCTTGTTTTTGAAACCATTCATTTTTCCCTATTTGGTCACTTACTGTATAAATTGTAAGTTTATGTCAGCCAACATTAGAATCTTGGGCTCATTATTTTGGGCCTACAGTATGATATGCATCATGCAAATTTTTGATAATTTCATTGTTTTCATCATCCATGTTAGATGTTCTTAGTCCTAATGTGTACATTATATATCTCATCTTAATCTATTTTATCAATGAAACAAAAAATTGACATCTTTGACTATCATAATCCAAATTATGAAAGAAACTATCCCAGATTTGTTGAGTCAGTCCTCTTGAATGGTGATCAAACATTTTGTTATGCATTAGTTCTAAAATATTTTCATTGACTTCAGTTAAGTACTTGTATTTTCTATGCATAATTCTTGGAGGTGCTATTAATGGTGGAATTTATTGAGAGGGTGTTTCAAAATCATTATTACTTTCAGTGTTTAGAGGTGGGATGACATTTTTTTCATTGTTTATTTCTTCATTATATGTTTTCATGAAATTTTATTGATTGTTAATTTCATCATTATTTGTTTCCATCAAATTTTCTTCATTCATTGGGGGTGAAGCATCATACATAGACTCATCATCAACAAAATAAAAAACTTGGAACATTGAATCTAAACTTCCAACATTATCTAATTCATTATTGTCAATTTAATTATTATTCATTTCATTATGGTCAATTTAATCATTATTCAATTCATTATGGTCAATTTCATCATTGTTTAATTCATTATTGTCAATTGGCTTATTATCTATGACATTTGGTTCATCAGGATTAGGGTTTGTACCTTGTCTACCATGAAGTTTTTGCATTTGTATCTTGTGTTTCTCTCTCAAATCTTATAATTCCTATGGTTTTTTGTTATTCAACATCTTACTCTTCCTCAAACATGATCCGTCACTCATCAAGGACAATTGACAACTTTTCAAAGGTGGAGTCAAAAGTACACATGTCCCACACGTCCTACAAAGAATGTTTGTAGGGACAAAATTATCAATTTAGGTTAAAAATAGATGTTAAATAGTGAGTTTAGTATATAATAATAACATGATCATGTTATATAATGTGATCACATTATTATTGATACTATTCTTCTTCAACATAGACATTGAGAAGTGAGTTTTGTTTATATTAAGAATAATGTGGTTGTGTTATGAAATAATGCAATCGTGTTATTCTTAATACTAGGTTCTGCTTGAACATAGACATTGAGAAATGAGTTTTGTCTATATTAAGAATAACATGATCATGTTATTAGTAATACTCAATTAGGGTTAAACATAGACATTGAGAAACAAGTTTTGTCTATATAAAGAATAATGTGATCACCTTATTTAATAATGTGATAGTGTAATACTTAATAGGGATTAGGGATAAGGGCATTAGTGCATAGGGTTTATGGATTAGGGATTATGGCTTACAATTTATGTTTTAGGGTTTAGGTATTAAGGATTAAGGCATGTAGGGTTTAGGTTTAAGGGTGTATATAAGGTCTAATCACTCTATTCCATCTGAACCTAATTCTTACTACAAAGGATGTTAATTGGGACTAAATCAATTGGTAAATATAAATATTTTATGGTTTATAATTTAGGATATAGTGTTTAGGGTTTAAGATATGGGGATTAGGTTTAAGGTACACATATCAATTGCAAAGATAATTCTCAGTTTAAATGATGTTAATTTGGGCTAAAATGATTGTTTTAGGGTTTAAAGAGTTTATATTTATGGTTTAGAGTTTAGGGATTAGGAAATTTAAGGATTAGGGCTTAGGGCATAGGTTTTAGGGTATATAAGGTATAATCATGAAGGTGATTGGGGTAAATTTGAGCTCATTGAACCTAGATCTATGAGTAAAGAATGTGATTTTGGGCTCAATTAGCGCCCACATCATCACAAATTGAGCCAATTAAGTTAATTATTATTTAATGAGTGATATGATTTTGACCAATTTCATCTCTATGAACCTAATTATTACTATATATAAAGGATGTTAATTAGGTCTAAATTTATTGATTTAGGATTTAGGGTCTACAATTTAAAGGGTTTGGGGTTTAGGTGTTATGGCTTAGGGTTTAAGGGAAATGGTACAGGGTTTAGGGTTAAATTTAAATGGTATAGGGTTTAAGGTATAAGATATCAAATATAGGGTCTAATCACTAAGGTAATTGAATAACATTTGAGTTACTTGTTCGCCTATTTCTAATAATTACCTTCAAGTTTACATTTCTGATAAAAGTAGGGTCAATTAAGCCATACATGTTGCATACACTATACAATCTATAGAGTCATAAATTTGTTTTAGGGAATCAATTTTTCCTAATCATGCCCCTAATTGCATAAATTGACTAATTGGATCAATTCATGATAGAATCAAACTTTTAATTTTTCCCCAAATCATATCTTTCTCTTGAAGGGGTTCAAATTGGCCTCAAATGCCTCCTTGATTAAATGAATCAACTCTTTGCTTAATTATATATGACATGAAATGAAGGTTAATTTCAATCCAAATCACCCTATACAATTTAAAATAGGTTCATATGGCTCATTTTGACCTTAATTACTTTCACAATTTAACTAATCAACATTTGCATTCATTAGCTGATGGCTTCAAGTTTATTGAGCTCAAAACCACATTCTATACATGTAGAACTTGCATATAAGTAAATAATGTTTCTTTGCTTCAATCGAGATAATGAAATTGAAGCTAATCAACTCCCAAATCACATTTTATAGTCATGAAATTAGGTTGAAGGGGCTCTAAATAGCCCTAATTTACTTCAAATGGACATTGAGATTGGTACTCCAAAGGCTAAGTTTTGGCGATAGGTTTAAAAAATTCATTTTATGACATCTCATGATTAAATCAGTTATATTTTAAGGCATATATGTTTATGAAATGTGGTGGGCATTAAGGCATAGGGATTATAATTTATGTTTTAGGGATTAGGGCATAGGGTTTAGGTTTAAGGGTGTATATAATGTGTAATCGCTCTATGCCATGTGAACCTAGTTATTACTACAAAGGATGTTAATTGGGACTAAATAGATTGGGAAATATGGAAAGTTTATTTTTTATAATTTTGGGTATAATGTTTAGGGTTTATGGTTTATGGCTTAGGTTTTAATGCATATATGGTTTAAGGTACATAGGGTCAATCACAAAGATAATTAAGGATAATTTGAAACACTTGGACCCGTTTGTGACTATGTAATACATTTTTGGGTTGCCATTATACCCCATGTCATCATGCAGATTGAGTGAATTAGTCAAATGGGGTAATTAGTTATGTGATTTAGGCAAAACTAAGCCTTGTGAACTTAATTCTTAGTCTAAATGATGTTAATTTGGGATAGAATGATTGGTTCAGGGTTTAAAGAGTTTATATTTATGGTTTAGAGTTTATTGATTAGGAAATTTGGGAATTAGGTCTTAGGGTATAGGTTTTAGGGTATATAAGTTACATTCATGATGGTGATTGGGGTAAATTTGAGCTCCTTGAACCTAGATCTATGAGTAAAGAATGTGATTTGGGCTCAATTAACCCCACATCATCATAGATTGAGCCAATTAAGTCAATTAGGGTAATGAATGATGCAATTTTGACCAAGTTCATCTCTATGAACCTAATTATTACTATATATAAAGGATGTTAATTGGGGCTAAATTTATTGGTTTAGGGTTTAGGGTCTATAATTTAAAGGGTCTATAATTTAAAGGGTTTGGGGCTTAGGGTTTAAGGTAAATGGTACATGGTTTAGGGTTTAAGTTAAATGGTACATGGTTTAAGGTTTAAGATATTAGCTATAGGGTCCAATCACTAAGGTAATTGAAGAAATTTTGAGTTGCTTGTTCACCTATTTGTGATAATTACCTTCATGTTTGCATTTTTGATAAAAGTAAGGTCAGTTAAGCCATAAATGTTGCATACATGTTATACAATTGATTGAGCCATAAATTTGTTTTAGGGGCTTAATTTTTCCCAAATCAACTAATTTGATCAATTCATGATAGAATCAAACTTAATTTTGCCCCATAGATTACTCTTGAAGAGGTTCAAATTGGCCTCAAATGCCTCCTCGATTAAATGAATCAACTATTTGGTTAATTATATATGACATGACATTAGGGTTAATTTCACACTAAATCACATTGAATATACAATTTAAAATACATTCATGTGGCTCATTTTGACCCTAATTACCTTCATAATTGAACTAATCAACATTTGCATTCATTAGCTGATGAATTCAAGTTTATTGAGCTCAAAACCACATTCTATACATGTAGAACTTGCATATAAATAAATAATATTTCTTTGCTTCAATTGAGATAATTAAATTGGAGTCGATCAACCCCCAAATCACATCTTATATTCATGCAATTAGGTTGAAGGGGATCAAAATGGCCTCATTTTACTTCATATGCAAAGCTAGATTGGTACTCTAAAGGCTAAGTTTTGGCCATAGGTTTAAAAAAATGCATTTTGTGACATCTCATGATAAAATAAGTTATATCATAAAATGTATAATGAGTTACACCTTAAAACCAAGTAATTATAAGTAGTCAAGTCAACATATTAAAATGCCCATAATTTTGTTGAAGTCTAATGTGATACCATGACACCTTAATTCACTATCCAAGGTTAGGGACCTTTCCTATATCACATGAAACAACACCACTGTTAGGGATCTCAAGAACATATAATATCATATATAACATTTGAGGTAAAGAGAAAATTTAGGTTTTTGGGTGTTATGAATATATAACGCGATCACATTAGTAATGCGATCACATTATTATCTAACTTGATCTTGTTATTAACTAATGTGATCGTGTTACTAATGTGATTAATAATGTGATTGCATTAATACCATGATCATATTATTAACATGATCATACTATTTGAATTTGAATTAAAAATTGTGCCTTTTGGCTCAGGAATGGCTTGGATTCCTGAGCCAAAGGCTTGGATCTGTCAACATACATTCGAGTCCGAGAGTTATGATAAAAAATAATAAAATTTAACTTCAATCACCAAATACACTATGAATTTCAATGGTAAAATTCAATACCATTGCGATGAGCATGCTCTCCTCTTTCCAAAAATATGTTTTTTATAAATTTTTAACTAATTTAAGGTTTCAAACTATTTTGATTTCTAACTATACCTTTTTTATGCCATTACATGCCATAAATATACATGACTATACATGTTCATATAATTTGTATTTCATTGATCCAAGTGCAAAAAAATTTATATGGTCACAAACTACGCCTAATATTACACATTCAAAAAAAACTAATTTTTATTTTTTTTGAGGTAGTTAGGCACGTCACATGGATGACTATCCATGTTTTTGTTAGTTTTTCAAATATATTTAATTTAAAAATTAATAGGAAAAAGTATTCATTAAAAAATATAAAAAAATATAGGTCACAAACTAGAATATCTTATCTAAATTTTCCCTAAAGGGTTTTAAAGAATATTAAACATTGCTCAAAAATGGTGTGCCACACAGTCGTCTATCTACTCTATTTTCTTTAAAAAATAGAAGTTACTCTTTAAATTTTAGATGTTTGATCTATTTATAATTAACCATTTTAAAAAAAAATTAATGTTTTGGAAATTAGACTTAAAATTCTACATTTCATGTTCTTACACCATCTTCAAATTTAGAGTGTAGATATCTCAAATTATCTATAGAAGTTTAGATTTCTAAAATTTTAGGAAAATCATGTCCACGAGTAGGCCACTTTTTGTCCCCAAAATTTGTGAATTTACCCTAATTTTATTTATAAAATAAAATTTATGTTGGAACATAGTGGCCATTAGGCTCTTAAAAAATGTTGGTAAATGTTGGGAACCTTGCAGTCACTAACTTCAACAAGCTATAATTTTGTATTTGGAAAGAGTTTTGATTGATAATTTTTTTAAATAAGTATTTTTCTATGATATTCACTTTGGTGCACTTTGTTTTGCAAATAACATGTAGGCTTGAACTTAGTGGCCACTAGGATCCCACCATTGTGCCTAAGTATTAGAAATATAACGATTGTTAATTCCAATAGATCATAAATTTTGCATTCAAAAAGCTTTTTTAGTGATTATTTTTTAAAAAGTAAGTATTTTTTGTGATATTCACATTAGTGTACCTTTTTTTTTAAAGATTATTTATTTTGGATCCTATTAGCCACTAGGATTCAAACATTATTCCCAAATGTTGGGAACCTAATGGCTGCTAGCTTTGATAGGCCATAACTTTTACATTTAAAAATAAATTTCATTGATTTTTTTAAAATTGTGTATTTTTTTATAATCTTCACATCAATCATTTTTTTTTAAAAACACCATGTAGGTTGGAACCTAGTGGCCACTAGGTTTCCAACATTATTCCCAAATGTTGGGAACCTAGCAACCTTTAACTTTGATAAACCATAACTTTTGCATTAGAAAGATTTTGCAATGATTTTTTTGAAATTGTGTATTTTTTTATGATATTCACATCGTGCACTTTTTAAAAAAATGATATGTAGGTTGGAACATAATAGCCAATAGGCTCCCAACATTATTTCCAAATATTCTAAAACTAATAGCCACGGGCTTCAATAGGCTATAACTTTTACATTCATATTTTTTTAAGTGATTTTTTTTGAAGTGTGTAATTTTTCATGAACTTCACATTGGTGTAATTTTTTTTTCAAAATTACCATTTATATGATAACTTAGTGACCTATGGGCTCTCAAAATTGTTCCCAAAATTTGGGAACCCAATGGCCACTAACATCGATAGACCATAAATTTTGCATTTAGAAATATTATTTAGTGATTATTTTTTTGAAAGTGTGTATTTTTTTATATTCACATTGGTGCACTTTGTTTTATAAAATACCATGTAGTTTGGAACCTAGTAGTAATTAGGTTCCCAATATTGTTCTCAAATGTTGGGAATCTAGCAGGCACTAGCTTTGACAGGTTATAACTTTTACATTCAAAAAAATTATTTACTGATATTTTCAAAATTTGGAAACATAGTGGTTGCTAGCTTAAACATGCATAACTTTTGTATTCAGAATGATTATTTGGTTATTTTTTTGAAAGTGTGTATTTTTTCATGATATTCATATTTTTTGGAAGTTCATTTTTTTTCATGATATTCACATCAGTGAACTTTGTTTTGAAAAGTACCACATAAGTTAAACCTAGAAATTACTAAGTTGCTAACATTATTCCTAAATATTGGGAACCTAGTTACAACTAGCTTTGATAGACTATAACTTTTGCATTTGGAAATATTTTTCAATGATTTTTTTTAAAGGGTATATTTTTTCATGAACTTCACATTTGTGCATTACATTTGTAAAATACTATGTATTTTGAAACCTTATGACTACCAAGTTTTAAAAATTGTTCTCATATGTCGGAGACTTAATGGTTGCTAGATTTGACAGGTCATAATTTTTGCATTCAACATTCCATAATTTCCCAATATTTTTCCCAATTGTCAAAATATATTGCACTAGTGTGATGTGTTGGGAACCTTGCAACTTCTAGGTTTTAAAACTTGTTCCCATATAATTATAAATGTTGTAGCTGTTAGGTTCTCAACATTATTCCTATGTAGTTAAGAACCTAGTGGTTTTCAACTTTGACATGCCATAAATTTTGTATTCAAAAATATTTTTTAGTCATTTTAAAAAAAAAATTGCATATATGATATTCAATTGGTACATCTTTTCTCACGTAGTTATGAAGCTAACAATCACTAGGTTGTCAATATTTTTCCCATGTAATTATGAAACTATGGGTCACTAACTTTGACATGCAATATCTTATTTTAATGTGACATAAAACATAATGAAGAGGCATCACCAGGATTCAAATCACACCAAACATCCACTTATCAAAAAATCATTGGATAAAATAGTTTTAATGTGACATAAAATAAATGCACTTGCATGAATAATTATGTAAATCATCTCTAAGGCCACCATTTCTTGGTTTTGATCTAGGAGTTATACAAATTTGATATGTTTTCTTCAACAAATAAGAACTAGAAAATATTGGTTCTAAATTTAGACCCATTACATGATTTTTAATTTAGAAATCATGATTTAATAATTGCAATATGCTCAATATGAGAAAAAAATGTGTTCAATCTACCAAAACGCTAGTGATGCATGATTGAGCTATGATTGAAACCCTATTGATACTTGATCAGATTATAATTAAAGCTTTAATGATATTATTATTTAAAAATTTTCTACATTTTAAAACCCTTTTATATTATTCTTCTATGTCATTGCTAACATTTTAAATTTGTTTATATGGTATTCTTCTTTTTAAACATTTGTAGGGCGCCTATCTATTATATTTGGATGAAGTCAGCATGATTACTTATTTTCAAATGGAACAAAGTCACCAAGGAGAGAGTGTATCTAGACAAGACTCAATTAAATTACATAGACATAGGGGGAGGCTTGTTTTTGTTGTCGATAAGCATAGTGCTAGATGGGAAAGTCAAATTGCTAGCTTCCCTATGAAGAGAAAAAAATGCTATAGAGCATGCAATAATTTTGGTGTTTGTATCATAAAGTATTAAACCCTCCTCAAAAAACTTATTTTATATCAAAAGTCTCTCTCATGTAATGACATGCTACCAAATTTTCCCACCTTATCAGTTTGCTCATGTTTGTCAAATTAATACGGAGTACTAAAATAGGTCTAGGTAATTATGTAGAATGTAATAGAGGAACAACTTTACAAGTCTAATAAAATGATAAGAATACCTTACAACTCTCACAAACATGTAACCAATGATATTTACGAAACTGAATTTAACATTGCTTAACATACTTTAATATATGATTGATTTTTTTTAAAACCATAATGAAATTAATGGAATCTGACAATGGAAATATTGGAAACTAATACTATAAATATTGGAATATGATATCGATACTATTTGAATTTGACATTGGAAATATTAGAATCCAATATTGGAATTATTGACAATATTATAATATAATATTGGCACATTTAAACCTTTACAGTTCCAAAACTCGTGATATTGGAAGTCTAGATTTTGTGGAACAAGTGAAAATTTATTGAAATGATGGTTCTAGACCATATGTTTACATATGTCACATCTCTTCAACACCCCCCTCTTTTTACATGACATCCCTTAGGGTGCCTAGTCCCCTAAAGGAATTACTTATCATTTTGGGTATGTCCTCTATCCACAAAGAGTTATGCATATAAGGATCGATACTCTTATTATAAATTTTCCACTTGGTCCATCTAGGAACTTAGACTTGATAGTCCCAAAAATTTTCCAACCTTGAAGTGCCCAAATAAAAAGAAATATTAGAGAGTTTTTTCAAACCAAAAGTCAATCACTCTTGTCCAAGGTTCATTTATTTTTGTAAGCTTTTATAATTTCTCTACAATCCACTTGATAGGCTTTGGAATCTGCAATTTTTTTTTTGAGTGTTTCACATGTCTGAGAATCTAAGTCCACAGTAATTGGGAAAATGTAAGCCAGTATTTTTCAACCTATGTGTGACAAAAATAATCTTTGATTTATTTATAAATCTTCAATAGCTATTTTTGACTAGGTGTGGAAAAAAATTGAGTAATTTATCCCACAACACTATTATTTTTTTAGTTTAGGATTTTAGAAAGCAATTGGGTACCTTTCTTAGATGTCAGCTAGCCAAATTCCATATGGTGCCACCAAATGTTGACTAAAAATATGATACTTTATACAAAATCTTATGGGTTTTTTGAGACTTAGTTAGAGCTGATGTTACACAAGGGTTAGTAATTGTTACATTCCTTTGTTAGAGTATGCAATCATAAATTTAAATTAGGTTTGTGCCTAATCCATATATATCATACACAAAACAAATTATTTCCTAAAAAAAAATTTATATTCATAAATCATAAACATCCATTACATTTTTCATATACTCTTTAGTTCTATACCCTCACTCGCTCACTTAAAAACTTTTATCTCTTTCTAAATTTTATCGATATTATGTATATCACTATGTCTTACATATTAAAAATGTATTTTATATTTTTTTTTGATGAAATATATACATATATTAACTAACCATAAATATACAAATAATTCACAAACAAATATAGGCGGTATAAGAGAATGCCACTAGTCACACTAGGCAAAGCCTAGGAGCCAAAAAAGAAAGCATCATAAACAACTAGGCAAATCCTAGGAATAAGTCACATAATAAAAGATAAATTTAAACAACAAGAGTAAGGCTAGAAGGTGGTGGATCCATAGCATATATACCCCAACCCAATCTTGGCAAGTCATTGCCATCTGGGATAGGTTCCTAGCCAGTAGCTTAAGTTGTGTCCCTGTCATCTTCTTCCTAAGTTTGAGTGGGAAACATGGCTAGAAAAAGCTTTGGGAACTTGTCCAACACATCCGAATAGCCTACAGGTGGTACCCCCAAAGCATCCATGTGTAGAGGAGAGGAGGAACATCCCAACCATCCTGCCCAGCTGGGGAAGGAGGCGGTGGCTACCACCCTCACTACTACCCAAGAGGGGTCATGCACTAGTACAGGGTGCCATTATGAGAGCAGTGTTGAGAATGATTGTGATGATTCCCACCATGGGGTGATGGAGCCACTTTGTCCTATAGTCTAGGATCCTTGGGTAGAGATGGAAAAATTTGAGCCATTGCATAAGGAGCATCTCCCTAGTGGGAGAGGAGATCCTACATATGGACAAGCTCCATATCCACTTTATTGGCTTGGACCTGAATCTAAAAAAGCACATTGGAGATGATAGAGGACTTATTTATAGAAAAAACATTACAATCAATAGATGCATTATTAAACACATAATTATTTCTTTCTTTCCAAAGCCAAAAGTGAATCTCCACTCTGAAAATATGTCAAGTTGTGAGTATTTGAAGGGCATCATGGGTTTATCTCCAAGGAGCATGTGATACCAATGAAAAAATTTGGGTTAGAAAGGTTTGAAGATATCATGGATCCAATTTTAGACCCTTTGAGATTTAGAACATTACCAAAAAAAATGAGGAAGCATCTCAAGATGGCCATAGAAAGGGCATGTAGGTAGGTGGACTCCTAGCTGGACAAGCCGTCTGCTAATGGGTAAGCCTTGGTGCAGCATATACCAAGCAAAGTGAGCAAGCTTTGGCTCCACACAAGTCCCCTAGATAGTGTTGAAGTGAAAGCTCCATGTAGTAATAGATGAGTGCATCCCCCAACAAGTATTAAGCTTTTCCACCTTGGGTAAATAGGGGGTGATCCATCCATAGCCAAGCCAAGGAGTGTAATTACAAAAAGGGGTCTCTACATACCACATCCAATCCTTCCACCAATGCTGAGTGGAGTGGATTGATGTTTTATGGAGCATGGAGGCTAGCATGACATTGAGAATCTCCTTGTAGGATTCTTGGTCTGCATTGGCTAATCAAAATTTGGCTTTCTCCTCCTCATAAGATAGCTAAGAGTAAGATCACCTGTAGAAGATATCCTGGATGGTATGAATTCCTTTATGGAAAAGATTGAGAGCGTTGATCCAATAGAATTTTGCCAAGGGCACTTCATTGAGATTGAAAATAGGAGACCACTAGAGAGAATGGGCATTAACAGATAGCCCATTATGGAATCCAAAACCATTCCAAAGAAGCCATGGCTTAATCTTTTCCTTAGCCTTCTAGATGCTTTTGGCTACAAAGGACCCTATGGTTTGAATGAGAAACTGAATGAAGAGTAAATTGAGAAACTCGATGCCTTTCTAGGCCTTCTTTCCCTTAGGTAGGCCTAAAGAGATACAGTGTCTAAATAAAACCTTCCAATCTTCTTGGCCCACAATGACCCAAATAATCCATTTGGCACATAAGGTAGTTCCTTACTAGGATATGTCAATGAGCCTCATCCCTCTGGCATCATGCGTGAGGCAACAATATTCCCATACCACCTTGTGGAATCCTTTACCATGGGGGGAAGTGGCCCAAAGGAAATATCTAAGCAATTTCTCCAACTTTTGGTAATATTTTTTATAAGAAACCCAACATGATGAGTGATACACATGGGTAGTCACAACAATTTTTGAGCATATTTGAAATTTTATTGCTAACGAAAGAGACTTGGTCACCCAATATTATATCTTCTTTGTAACTTTGTCAACAACAATTGCCATAATAAGGGTGTCAAAACATCAAAATCAAAGGGGATGCCAAGAAATTTAAATATTTCATCATGTTGGATCCACTTCCAACCAAATTTGGTAGCTCATGTTGGTGGAGGAAGGTAGGATTGTCTATATCAATGAGTTTTCTACCATTATATGTTGGATCTAGAGGCCAAGTAGAAGGTGTTGAGACATTGTAAGGCATTCTCCACATTGTATTAATCCTCAATGAGATTAAGGAAATATTCATCCACAAAGTGGCCATTAAGTAGTTGCATATCTTATTGTAAGTTTGTGGCATCAAGAGGGAGATAAATTACCTTAACAAAGCCCCTAGCTTGGGTGTTGCTAAGAAGATATCCAAAACCCTCAACTGCAAGCACATACAAGGTGAAAGCCAGTGGTCACCCTTGATGAATGGAGCAGAACAAGCCAAACTATTTAGAGGTGACTCCATTAATAAAGAGGATAGCTGAGGCATCTATAAAAAACATCTGGATGGTTTGGATGAAGATAGGCCCGAAGCCTAGAGCTCAAATCATGGCTAGAATGAATGGCCATTCAATGCAATCATAAGATTTTTCAAAGTCAATTTATAATGAACATAGCTTATTATTTAGACTGTTTGTCCCAATCCATCTTTTCCAAAATGACAATGATGTTGTCCAACATATAATGGCTTGTGATGAAATCCGTAAGTTCCATACGCATGATGAGAGGCAACATATTGCATAGCCAAATCGCCAAAGCCTTGGTAATGCTTTTATAAGAGACATTCATAAGGGTAATGGGATACCAATTGTATATCAACTTAGGATCCCCCTGCTTAGGTATGAATTTAATATTTCATTTGTTTATTTTTTTACCTAACGAATGCACATGAAATGATTCTATATAAACCTTATGAAAGTCACTGCCCACAAGGTATCAAAGGGATTTATAAAATTCATAGGGGAAGTCATCAATGCCAAGAGCTTTGCCATTAGACATACAAGACACTTCCTCATGCAAATCATCAATAGTGAGGGGCCTATCGCAATCCACCCATTAGGTGAGAGTGAGTTTTCATGGCACCACTGGGTGGCATTACTGAAGGGAAATTCCATGCTTAATCGAAGAGGCTTGAGCTTTGAACACTTGTTGATAATGGTGGAAAAAAACTTGCACCATTTGTGAGGTCTCTGTGAATTCATTGCCAGCCTTAGAGATGACTTGAATTTGCTAATTTGAGTTCTTGGCTCGCAACATTTGGAAGAACTCCTTTGAAGCTTTATCCCCTATCTTAAGCCAATAAATTTTGGCTTTGACTTAGGCTCCTTGAGCATTGTAGTTGTCCACAATATAAATGTAGTGTCACGAGGATATAACTCTCATTTGCAAGATCTCATTGAATGGATCATTTTCCAGGGCTAAAATTGTGTGGCTCAGCTATAAGGTAGTAGCAGAGTAAGCGTGTCTCTAAATTTTAGCAAGTTGGTAGCCATAGATTCACAAAAAATGAGAGGTTCTTCTGATCATCCCACCAAAGAATTTGACCAGATTCTTGGTAAGGATGTGGATCCAAATTCCAAACCCTCCTAATGTGAGCCACCATGGGCCCAAGTTTGAGTAAGGAGGTGTTAAGGAAGAATTGCATTTTGTGGACTTTGGGTTCCAAACTACCATATCACTCTAAATCGAATAGGGGAGTGGTCAAAAAGCCCAAAATCTAATAATGCCTACATTGAAGGAAAAAACATTATCAAAATAGAAGTATGATTGGTAGGACATCATTGCCCTATCTAAACATTTTAGATTTGAGTGGGGCCCTCCCTGACATTACTCTAGGTGTACCAAACTCCACCTATAGGCTGATAGGTTAAATCAGGGTCATAAAGGCCCATTTAGTGCACATGTAGAACCATACTTCCCTTTCACCAGTTGCCCACTTCATAGGCAAGTGGCCCACTTTGTCCTCAGGAGACACCACCATATTAAATTCACCACATAATACCCAATGGGCATTAGTGAGATCATCTGCTATCCACTGCCATAAATGGGTTTGCTCTAAGGCATCGTTTGAGGCATAAATATTAATAAATCCAAAAGAGTGTATTTCAATGCTAAAAATATCCCACACTAATTAGTTGGTGGGGTCCATGTCAGATTGCACTAAGTATGGCTGCCACTTTGGAGAAATGAATGTGATCACCCCTCCACATCCTGCATCATGGTTGCTATGAAGAATGATACTATCATGCTAGATGGAATTACTGACAACTGTTAATAAAAAAATTACCACCTTGACTTATAGTAGACAAATAATGTCCATTTTGGGAAACTTCCTTCTGAAATCATGCACAACAAACTTGCATTTTGGGTTTATGAGACCTTGAACATTCCTTGAAAAATAATTCATAGTTGACAAGTGTTGAGGGATATGTCCTCTGAATCCATCCCTTTTAGGGAAGGCATCATACTTATTATACATAAAGTGCCCACTATTGGCACTTAAAAAATCAACAAATTGCTTCTTCACAACATGGTCAACCTAGTATCTCCTTCCTCCACCTCGTCACTCCTCTGAGGAGGGATGTGAGAGCATTTAGGCATATCCCACCGAGCAGGAATTGGATGAGTGGCTGGATGTGAGTCTAAAAATTGAAAAGAACAGGGCATAGAGGCCTTAAAACCTTGGGATAAGATGTTAGTAGCCAAAGGGGTGTTAAACGCCCTGGTATTTTCTACCAATTTTGGGGCTTCAGCTTGAGGGGGCTCTTTGTTAGTAGGAGCCTACTCCTACGAGCCATTGCTTGAAGATAAATTGCCTCCTTTGGGATTAGTAGCTATGTTTGTGGCTTTGGAGTAGGTCTTCTTACCTATCATAGTCCATCCATCCTCAGCTAGCTTCCTACTAGCTTTAGGAGAGGGTTTGGGGGAGAGGACAAGCGGTTGGACACATTGTTACAAGCTAAGTGAAGGGGAAAATATCGTATCTTATGGTCTATGGCTTGGAAATGAAAGCAAGTGTTAGGCAAGTTGATATACAAGATTCACTATGAGTGCCTCACATCCCAAAATTGAATTTACACAAACTCTTTGAGGTCCCAGGAGAGGTCTATTTCTACATAGACCCTTTTTTATGGTCTAGTAGAGTAGAACTCATTTTGTTCATGACAAACCACATGGCCTATGGAGGACATTATCTAGTGAATAAAGTTTCAGTAGGGAAGTGGAAGGCTTGGAAATTCTACCCAAAGTGGGAATTTAAGAGTAGTTTATTTTGAGACAATAAAGTCTTGTGTCCAGGAGAAGAGAACCATAAGTGAGTTCCTGACATACCAAGTGGAACACCTATGGAAGATTCCTTCTACATGGGAAGGGTCAGAAAAGTGAAAGAAAAAAAACCCTTGGTCATGTTTTGGATGCTCTCCAACTTAATTCAGTGATATATCCAGTGAGTTTGAACCCAAAAACATAACATACTTTCAGAGAGGATTATCCCAATAAAATATCCTATCAAATAAAATTGCTCTAACTATTAACACGCAAAATTAAATTTAGTAATAGGCAATATAACATCAGGTTCCAAAGCATTACCTTGTAGTAAACCTTTGGTACAAAATTCCTTGGGTGATTGCAGGGGACCATTTCTCCATGCTCCACCATTCATATCCACAACTAAAACAACTAGGATAGAATGGGGAGAAGTCATTATAAAGGTTGGCCTCGATCAAAGGTGAGAAACCTTAAGCAGAAATAAATGCAAGTCCCGTAGGTGACTAAGGCCATGATATGACACAAGGCTAGGCAGGAAGAAGAACAAGGGCCAACTCAATGGTGTGTATGAAGGAAACCCTAGTAGAGCAAGAAAAACTCACTAACCATACTTCTTCCAATATTTGTTTTTTTTATAAATATTGACTTGATACCTCTATCTAGTCAATAGACATGTCTATAGGACATGCCCCTAATTCATGTAATCCACATGATGTTATTCCAAAGTGTTGTACCATGTTATAGAGTCCATAAATATAAAATCCTTTATTATATCAATATAAAGGTATTCCTACTATTGTAGTATGGCTAGAGTTTTCATGATAATTATTTATAACTTTATCTTCTGTCGAATAATTTTACCAACACTACATAAAAATTAATATAATCAAAATTCTCACTAAGATAATTACATACCATTAACAAATCAATGAAAAATTAATTAGGTTGGGTTGGAAACCTAAGCTACAACCTTAAAAAGGGTAGGCCTCCTCCACCCCCATCATATATATCTATTTGGATATCTAGATGAAGGGGGAATTTATGCATTCAACATATATGTAATCATAATTCTTGTGACCCTACTCCTCCCTATGATTATATGTCAACTGACGTGCAGACTCCCAACACTAGTCATCATACTAGGAGACATAAGCCACTTTCTTAGACCTTTTCTGTGCCATACCCCAGCCCTTTAGCCTTCTTGGGCCTTTCTCATGCTAGACAGACCACTTGGGGACCCTACGAGACCCATTCTAGAGGCTGTTAACCAGATTGGACTTCCATTTGAACCAAGCTATGGCTTAGGGAGGAAACCTATGGCCTAGGCCACATGTTTCCTTCATGAAATCTGAAACCTAGGTTGTAACCTAGGCAGAATGCATGAAAATGCCCCTGTTTGGTCCCAAATGGTAAAAAAAGGCTAGTTTTTTTTACTTTTTGATGGATTAGGGCTAGATATATGTGGTACTTCTCATTCATTGAGAGGGATATCCTTAGTTTCACTCCACTATTACATCTCTCTTTGATCATACTCTCTTGATCACACACTTTAGAATTTTGGCAACCATCTTTGAACCTCTACTAGTTCTTGCTTGGCATGGTTGTTTCCTTGGTGTAACGAGGATGCCCTACATTGTTACTGCTCTTATTTGGTGATTCTATTTTATACTTACAGTGTTCCTAAAGCTTGTGAACTACCTTTGGCATCCTTAAGACTCCATTGCACCTATTTCCTGTGCTCCTTGCATTGCTTCTCTCAGATTGGTGGCTTCCCCATTCCATTTCTCCCATAGCTTTGGATCTTGGTCTAGACTCATCACACTCAGCCTGATATTCTTCCTACATCCAAAGCTTGGATAATTAGTTGGTAGATAGTATACACTTTCATTGAGTTTGATATGAGGACACTTTGCCTTGCAAAGTGAAATATTTTAGCTTGTTTGTAGTAGTATGTATGCTAGGGTTTGCTTGTTTTAGAAAACTAGTTATTGAAGGCTTTGCTTAGTATAATTTATTAATCTTCTTGCATCTATACATGTTTAAAGAGAATTTTCATAGCTTGAGATTTCTTTTTTGTATATGCTTACTCTATTATAAAATTGGTTGCATTGCATAGTAGATACACTAGAAAATGTATGCAAACTCTCACTTTAGCTTGAAACTAGAAAACATTACACTTACAAGAAACACTATTATTGCATTGAAATGTAACTTGAATCTAATATAAGCATGCTCTTGAGTCCTTGCCCAAAAATGTCTTTCATTTCCAAAACATCTTTCAATTGGCCTAAAAGTGCCTTGTTCATTAGATTTAATTTCAATTGGTTATTCCTTTTGGTTCAATATTGCAATCTCTTTCTTGTTCATGTAAGCCTTAGTATAGTTTCTAGTTGCTTGTATTACTATGGTTAGGTTTACTAGATGCTTGTGCATACTTTGTATGCTCATTTGGACTAGCCCCAACCTGGTTTGCAAGCTTGTCTATATCATGGTGCAAGCTGGTAAACTGAATAGCCACTATAAACCTCATGTGGCCCATAGAACCCATGAGCCTTCCAACCTCTTAGTGGTTTGTTTTAACACCCTACCAAACATTGGTGGTTCCATTCAGATTCTTAGAGCTACATACTGGCACACTCGGTGGGACCCCACATAAAATCTCACATTAGTTCTATCTCATTTAGAGCTCTCTTAGCCAACTCCCCTCTATTAGCTATTAGGTTTTTCTTTTAATTGTGGTTTAGCTCTCACCTTGGTTATTTTTTTTGCTTTGGTTTTGTGTCATCCTCCCTATTGGTTCTTTGTTAGTTTTCCTCTTCTATTGTCTCTCATGGTGTTCATGTTTCATTGCACCTATGGTTAGCCTCCCACCCTTGGGATGCCATTCCCGTCGAATTTAGGGTCTCATCCCTGAGCTCGCTCATGAGCAAGCTATGGCTGTAATGGAATGTCATAGACACCATAGGATTTAAGATGTTCCCTTGACCCAACATGGTGGTGTAGACCCTCTCACATTCAAAAAATAACAAGATTGGAAAGACTAAAACCACTGGACTCAGTCTCCTTTTCACCAGTCTAAACCTCATTCATCTGAGGATGTTTCTACTCATCAACATGCTGCATCTCACTCACCCATCCATGGTGATGAGGATCCTCTTACCCAGTTAAGACCTGATGAGTTGTGTGTAATCATTTAAAATTGTCATAGGCATCTTCAGATGAATTAAGTCCATCCCTCTCCCTCTAGGAGTCAGTGTCATGCTTCCTCTGGAGATAGAGCTTGCATTTGCTCAGTGTCAAGTGCCTTAGCTAGCTCTCATGTGAATTCCCCACCTCTTTCTTGATAGGAAATTCCACCTCAAGAGCATCCACATGTCCATGTTGTGGATCATACGTATTCCTACTCAGGAAGATATCTTTGTCATGAGGATTCCTCCCATCCTCCTAGCCTTTCTCTTAGGGTTTTCTATGAGCACACTAAATTTGATCATCATCTATAGACTAGAGATCCATGGGCGACATATCAAGAGCATCAATGACCATCGATTGACCCTCTCTTGATAGAGCATGACCATTATCGTGGATATGTCTATCACCATGACCATTTTTATGAGTATGCCATGTCTTCATAGCAGTCCCATAAGGACCGTCACATTCTCCATGAAAGCTACCTACCTTGCGATAGGGATGATTTCTGCCATGACCAGCCCCCTTATCAAGATCTACCTTAGTATCATCCTTGTCATGACCATGGGCATGATGATGCTTATGGATATAAGCAACATCATCACCATCATGAGCCTCCTCCTGGAGCTCATCCTCAACTAACTATCACTTGTACCTATGAGGATCTCTGTAGGAATCCTCTAGCCCCTTAGGTGCATGTTATTCCCCTTCCTATGCCCATCCCTGAGTTGCCTAAGTTTAATGGGATGTGGGATTCTAGTCCTTTGAAGCATATTACGACATTCATGATGGCATGTATGGATTGGGAACATGATGAAGGGATGTTGTTAAAGCTTTTCACTCGTACTCTATGAGCCCAAGCTCTTGTTTGGTTTTATAATCTACCTCCATATTCTCTCTCTAGTTTCTAGCTCCTTCTGGATGACTTCCTCTAATATTTTGATATCTTTAGACCCTTTAACCCTAGCATCTAGTCTCTTACCTCTATGGTAGAGGCCAAGGTGAGTCCAACTTTGATTTTGTGCATAGATGGTGGTCAACCATTCATATGTGCAGAACTAGGTTCTCAGATGACCAGCTTTATGATATGTTCATGTGAGCATTGAATTAGGAGGTTCACCTTGAGGTCCTTAAACATGAACCTACCTATTATGATGAGGTTGTCAATGAGTGTTTAAAGATCAAAGTGTTCAAGGTGTGTGCGGGAATATGGCCCGTACCTTCCTAAAATTCATCCTCATCCCATGATCGCAATCACAATGTGATTGGGGATGGTGTCACAGATTCTCCTCTTGAGAAGAAGGATAGCCATGAGGTGAATGTTGTAAATAAGAAGCCAACTAAAAAGAGGGATTATGAATCTAGCATGGTAAAATAATGGAAAACATTCCCTTATGACCCCACCAAGTTTTTCCATTACCATCAGATGAAGGGGCATGATGATGCCAATTATGCCACCCAAAAATCTGGTGGGCAACCCTCACCTCAAGTGTAAATTTTTCCTCTCATTGAGCCCAACCATAATTTAGATGTGTTCAAGGAGCCTCTTCCTGATCATGACAAGGAAAAGAAGAAGAAAAAGAAGAAATCAAAGGCTAAGGCACTGTGCTCTCCTTCTTGCTCTTCTAGCACTTGTAACTCCTCTTCTCAGGCTAACCCATGAGGGAAAGCCAAGCATGAGAGTAACAAGGTGGTTGTTGCTATTGACATCACTCTTACTGGATATGAGTGTTTTTTCAATACACACTCAGGTTGGGCTACTGATCCCTCTAGAGAGCCTAATGGTGTTGGACCTCCCATCCAACCCATGAAGGTAGGGAATCCCAAAGTCAAATTTGACTTTCAACATAATATCTCACCCCAAGCTAGACAGTGTTCATACTCTATCATAGAGGAGTTATAGGGCCTCTCGATTGGGATCTCCATCTAGGACCTGATTCACCTTTGCCATTAGAAAAGGGGCCTCATCTTTGATGAACTTGGTCTTTCTCATGAGGATCCACTATAAGATGATATTGGGGTGTTGTTTAACTCTAATATGACTAAGCATCCTTGCCCTCCTATTCTCCCTTTCAACCCAACTTCCTTTCTAGATGCTTTGATTTTTGCTTAGAGGGCTCTGTTCCCTCTCTACATTAAGAATTTTGTTGACGATTGCTGTGTCAAGTGGTGTATTATTCATGAAGGAGCTACCTTGAACATCATGCCATTATGTGTTCTTGATGAGCTTGGGATTAGTTGAAAGAAGCTCTCTGATTCTCATCGTAGGTGTGTTAGTTTCAATAATGACATAGTGAGGCTAGTGGGAAAAATAAAGTTTTGCATCAAGTTTGGTCCATGACCATCCCTAGACCACGGCCATCCAATCTATCACTTTATCCACATTTTAGTGGTCTTGTTTATGCATCAAGGTGAGGTTCACACTCTAAAAGTTGACCCAGATCCTTGAGCATTTCTCTATACAAAGACAAAGCCTTTCAATGAGGCTTTAGCTATCTCTTCATGGGGTTATATGGGTGCCCACACACTCCTGACTATTGAATCTCATTTTCTCAAGGATGAGCATTATGATCTGACTGAGTATCAAGCAACATTCACTCCTTCAGAGTATGACATGTGTTTGTCAACTCCCTCTCCTACCCCATGTATCTAGGGTGGCTTTTCCCTTCTTAAAGACCTCTTTCAAGATGTCTCCTTGACTATTGAGATTCCCCTCTCTTTATGCTTCTCCCATCAAAGTATCATCTCTCTCAATGCATCTCCCATAGAGATTGCTATAATTACCGAGTCCAATCTTGAGTGTTATTCCATTCATGGTATAGCACCCAACTTGATCAATGAGAGGAGATCTTATAATAATCTCACACCTTTATATCCTATGCATCGCCATCCTCTTACTTATTTGGGTTCAGAGGTCTCATTCATCAATAATGACCCCACCTTCAACACTCTTATGTTTTGGGTCATGATTGGTGAACATAAGGATGTGGATGCTCTATATCTTTATCCCCACCTATGACTTATTGTTTAGCCTCCTCATAGGCTAAATATTGGCCTGCCTCGAGGGTATGCCTATAATTAGGGTGAAGTGGCTACCTACCCTCGGGGGTAGGCTCAGGCCTAGGCTTGCAATAATTTGGTGAGCCTCAAAGCTTATTAAAACACCCTCCTTAGGCCCCCATTTGATAGATCACCCCTCTAATTGCATCCATTTCTAGACCTTGTAGGTCTCCTTAGCTATTTGGCGTGTGCATTCCTCCTTGGATGTACCTTGGGATAGAAGCAGAGTTTTTTGCTTCTTTTAGTTGGTCATGTTACTGCTTGTTTGTAGTCAACACTCCACCAAATCCCTCTCCCCTTTTTCATAGTGATTATAGGTGGTGTGGGTTAGTGGTTATGGTTGATTATGACTTGATCTAGCCTTCCTTGGGTGGTCTATATCTATCATGAGCCTCCTACCACCCCTCCTCACCTCTCATTATGGTTGGCATTGAGACACTCTCTCATGATTGACCTCACACAATGGTGGTGGCTCTATCAGTTGAATGTATTTCTTGCCTCTAGCACTCTGACTCCTCCTCACATCTACATGAGAGAGCAATGTGACCTTGGATTAGTCATGCTCATTGTGGTATAAGAAAACATGTTTTGACAAACTCAACAATTGTTTTCTCTTGTCTCCCTCCTTTCCCAGTCTTTCTAGGCCAATTTTGGGCCCTTACTAGCCTAGGCTGTGACTTTCTAGGAAAATCCAGGGCCTAAAAGTGGGCCAGGCTACACCTTTTGTATCTTGGTAGTGGTCCAAGCCATGGGTTTGCCAACATCCTTGTTTTTTGCCCTTTTTAAGCCTTTGTTTGGCTCCAGTATTGCTCTCAAAATCCTAGAACCTTCATCTTAGAGGTTTTGGCCCATTTCAAATGCAATGGTGGAGTCCATTTCTCTCTTTGAGGTCTCCTTGGGTGTGTTTTAGGACCATTTTGATCTCTTGGACCCCCAAGTCCTCTGGACTATTTACCCCATGCATTCCTTGTTGGATGCACCCTATGATCCCTATTTTGCATCTCAGACTATGAGACCTTTGTCTTAGAGGTTTTGGCACATTTAGAGTGCATTAACAACCTCTATTTTGCAATATGATATTTTCTTGATCCCACTCTAGCACCATTATGATTCCTAGGCTCTATTTTAAATCCCCATAAGCTTGTTTGGTGGGCCCATACCTCATTTCATGGGTACCCAATGATAGAAGCTCTTTGTTGTGGTTATTTTAGTTAGTCATTTCTTTGCTCTTTGGTAGTTGATCCATTCTAACTCCCTCTCTTTTTTGTCATGGTTGCAGGTGTTAGCTGGTCGTGGTAGTTTGGGACTTGCTCTGATTATGCTGACTGGTCTTTTTCTTCTCTGAACCACCCCCCACTTCCCTTCTTCACTTCCTCCCATGATCAGTGTTGGTCTTGGGTCATGATTGTGGCCCAACTACATTCTTTTTTTCCCCATGCATCTCACTCACACTACCCTGCATTGAGATACCCTAGTTGTAGTTGTTCATCCTATGTCCTTACCCCCATCATGGTCCACCTCTCAGTGGTGATTCATATAAATGGTGGTAGCTAAGGCAATCTAGGACCTACAGTCACAACATGGGTGATCAATGATCTGTGGGGCCATGAGCTTGTTATGACTGGTCATTTCTTGATCAGTGAGATAAATAATGCCACTAATTATCATGTGATAATTAGTGATCTGATTGATGCCCATGAGTTAGGCATGTTCTATGTGCAGTTATTCTCTGACTCAATCTTAGCCGTGTCTCAACTCATGAGTGTTTGGGCTGTCCTTAGCTCTAAGTTGTTCCCCCCTTTTTGAGGTGGCACATGATTTGCTCTCTTTCTTTGAAGACATCCAATTCACCCACATCCCTCATAGGGAGAACACTAGGGTTGATGCTTTGGTAAATTTCATGTTGGATAGTATGATTTTATTTGATATCACTTGTGTTTCCTTTTTGTAGGAGCTGGAACTAGAGCTTGATGTGGATTCTAGATCATACAACTTATGCACTTCCACTCGTGGATTGTGTCATCAATAATCTTCCACCACCATCCTTCTCTGGTAAGTGAAGGTAATGTTTTATTTTATATTTTCATTTATTGCTTTTCTTTGCTTTGGTATGGATTCTAGGTACTTCACAACACTCCTTATTCCTCTGAACACTAACTGCTCGTACCTCAAGGGAATATGTAATTGTACTTCCTGTGACCCTACTCCTCCCTATGATTATATGTCAAATCATGTGCAGAATAACAACATTGGTCATCCTAATAAGAGATATAAGCCACTTTCTTGGACATTTTCCATGCCATACCCTAGCCCTTTATCCATCTAAAGCCTTTCTCACAGTAGATAGACCACCTGGGGACCCTACGAGACCTATTCAAGAGGATGTTGACCAGCCTGGACTTTTATTTGACCTAGGCCACAACTTAGGGAGGAAACATATGGCCTAGGCTACATGTTTACTTCATAAAATCTATGACCTAGGCCATAGCCCAAGTAAAACACATGAAAATGTCCCTGTTTGGTCCCAAATGATAAAAAATAGCTAGTTTTTTGACTTTTTGATGAATTAGGGCTGGATATATGTGGGACTCCTCATTTATTGAGGGGGATCTATTTAGTTTCACTCCATTATTACATCTTTCTCTAATCATACTCTCTTGATCACACACTTTGGAAGTTTGGTAGCTCTCTTCAAACCTCTACTAGTTCTTACTTGGCACAATTGTTTCCTTGGTGTAACAGGGATGCCCTACATTGCTGCTACTCTTGTTTGATGATTATATTTACTACTTATAGTGTTCTTGAAGCTTATGGACTACCCCTAGCCTCATCAAGACTCCATTTCACCTATTTCCTATGCTCCTTGCATTGCTTCTCTCAGATTGGTGGCTTCCCCCTTCCATTTCTCCCATAGCTTTGGCTCTTTGTCTGGACTCAACACACTAAACCTGATCTTCTTCCTACATTGCCTCCCAAGCTTGGATAATCAGTTGGTAGATAGTCTTCACTTTCATTTATTTTTATATGAGGGCACTTTGCCTTGCAAAGTGAAATATTTTAGCTTGTTTGCAGTAGTATGTATGCTAGGGTTTGCTTGTTTTAGAAAACTAGTTATTGAAGGCTTTGCTTAGTACAATTTCTAAATCTTCTTGCATCTATACATGTTTAAAGAGTGTTTTCATATCTTGATATGTTCCTTTGTTGTATATGCTTACTCTATTCTAAAATTGGTTGCATTACATAATAGAGACACTAGAAAACGTATGCACACCCTCTCTCTATCTCTCTAGCTTTAGTTTGAAACTAGAAAACATTGCATTAACAAGAAAAACTATTATTGCATTGAAAGGTAACTTGAATCTAGTATAATCATGCTCTTGAGCCCTTGCTAAAAAATGTCTTTGATTTCCAAAACGTCTTTCAATTGGCCTCAAAGTGCCTTGTTCATTATATTTACTTTCATTTGGTTATTCCTTTTGGTTTAATATTGTTATCTCTTTCTTGTTCGTGTAAGCCTTAGTATAGTTTCTATTTGCTTGTATAAATGTGGTTGGGTTTACTAGAGGTTCATGAATAATTTGTATGCTCATTTGGAATAGCCCTAACCTAGTTTTAAAGCCTATCTATAGTGTGGTACAAGTCAACAAACCAGATAGCCACTATAGACCTCTTGTGGCCCATAGAACCCCTGAGCCTTCCAACCTCCTGGTGGTTTGCTTTAGCACCCTGCCAAACATTGGTGGTTCCGTTCAGATTCTTGGAGCTACAATATATGTTTAGGGGCTCTCATGCACATATAGATCTATCCAAGGGAAGATGGAATTTCCTAATAAAGGAGGGAGGCCCGTACATTACATATAAATTGTCCTAATGGTATGATGGATTATATGAGATAATATTCCTTCTATACCTATCATTTTTTTTATAGGTGATTGAGGGTTGGTAGGTCCCCCACCCATTTTATTAAAAATAAAAAAACTAGGAGTACAAAAAGACAAAAATTCTCCAAACTAGACTCGTCCCTAGAGAAAAAACAAAACCAAAAACAAATCCAAACGAGACTAAAACTCAATAAAATGTGAGGGTTCACCCCATAAATTGATTACCCTTGAGAGGATTTCTCAATTCCAATTAAAGGTCCTCTTTCACACTTCTTGTTACTTGAGCACAAATTTTGGTAGCTTGGTTCTAGAGCTATCTACCCCTTCTTCTTTTTCTTGACCTCTAATCATTCCTTTATGTTTTTCAAGGGATTTGTAACCCATTTTTACACCCCTTCTAAGGCATGACTCTTTGAAAGGCCTCTCTGAATCTCACCTCCATCAACCAAATTCTCATCATTATTTATGAGAGTACAAACCTATGTTGTTTCTCAATTTTGCTAATTGTATTATTGGTTGCAAAAAATATGAGGTGGGAGAGGAGGGAATCCTTCCACCAAGATGTTATTATCTTCATTTGGAGCTAAAATAATTAGCCTCTAGATGCCCAATTTAAAACATTTCTGACACCTGAAGGGAATTCCTTCATAATGCAAAGACTGAATCCAATAGTGATATTTGATTTTTAGTTTAATATTTATTGGGAGGTTTTAAGATATGTCTAATGCCACCAAATTTTAGGCAAAGGTAGTATGATAGATACTACTAATCAAGGAATCTATAGCCAACAAATCACCCAACACATTCCCAATTCTTAAAAGGCAAGAAACCGTCTAGAACTGTAGGGGTAAATGTGGTAGACAAACTCACATATGTCTAATTTTTAGGGTTTATAGTAGAGGATTGAAGTCTGGGAACCATGGTTTCATGAAGAGGAAATGATAATCTAATTTCTAGGTCTTATCTTGGATACCTTAACACAATCTTCCAAATAGTCAAAAGTTGCAATAAAAAACCTTTCGTGCATGGATAGATTTCCAAGTTATCCTCCATGGGAGGTTTACATTTCTATGAAACCCATTCATGAAAATCTAATAGGCTAGGCCAAAACTAATTAAACCTAAAGATGATGCCCCTAAAATCAAACCATTCTTCATTTTTGAGCACTTTCACAACTTCCTCTTCCCAAGGGGAGATCAAAGGGTTGCTTTCCACCACCTATAGTGGTTGATCAATCCTATTGGATAAAACCATAGACCTGGAGATGACTTTGATAAAGGATTTCCCTCTCCTTCCAACCTCCTTGTTTGAACTTGTAACACTCATCTTGTCATCTGCTAGTTTTTCAAGCTTCTCTAAGAATGTTTCATTCAAAGCTAGCACTAAGGACACCGATCCTTTCTTTGTCACTGCCTCAACCTTCATACCACCTTCTTTCGACCCTACCTCTTGTTGAGACCAACACCCCCCATTTTTTTTGGAAAGGGAACCCATGTGATTGTTTCTTGAGCTTCTATATCCTGGAATAAGTGTGAAAAGATTGTCTGATGATTTTTGTTAAATGTCTATGTTATCTCTCAATTACAAGGAGTTATCTTGAATTTGAATGATTCTTATTGTTTGAGTTACATTCTTTGTCATAGGGTTGTTATTTTTTGCTAAATGCTAAATTGACTGTAAAGATCTCAAATATACTTCATTTTATTTGCTCTGTATTTGGATGTACTTATGTTATCCAGATCATAACAACAAACCTTTAAAGTAAATGTTATAACAAAAGAACCAAGAAAATTATTGAAAGTGCAAGTGTCAGGATAGAAGAAGATGGAACACAAAGAATCAGTGATCCAGTAGACATTCCTAAAATCATTGAAGAGGAATATTTTGAAGAATTAGATGAAGATGAGAAGGAGAAAAAGGACACCAAAACCCCATCCAAATATGTTCAGAGAAATCCTAATGAAAGTGACATCATCGGGGACATAAATGAAAGAATTCACATCAGAAGAATGATGGTAAGTGAATTTGAGAAAGTTAATTTTTCTTTGTTATCCAAAATTCAGCCTAGAACTTTTTCAGAAGCTAGACATGATAAGCATTGGGTTAAGGCAATGAATGAAGAATCATATCCAATAGAAAAGAATGATACTTGGGAATTAGTGCCTAGACCAAAAGATCACAATGTGATAGGAATAAAATGGGTTTATAGAAATAAGTTAAATGGAAATGGAGAAGTGACCAAGAATAACACAAGATTAGTATGTAAAGGATATGCTCAGATTGAGGGAATAGATTTTGAAGAAAATTTTGCACTAGTAGCAAGGCTAGAGGTTATTAGAATGTTTCTTGCATATGCAATGTTTAAAAATTTCAAAGTGTTTTAGATGGATGTCAAATCTACCTTCCTAAATAAGAATCTAGAAGAAGAGGTCTACATAGACTAGCCTGAGGGATTTATTCTCTCAAATATTAGAAGTCATGTATGCAGATTGAAGAAAGCACCGTATGGATTGAAACAAGCTCCCAGAACTTGGTATGCAAGACTAGATAAGTCTTTGTAGGATCAAGGTTTCAAGAGAGGATTTGCTGACAATAATCTCTACATCAAAGCAGAAGGTGAGCATCAATTGATTATTGTGATATATGTTGATGACATCTTTTTTGGAGGAAACATTGAAAAGATGACAAAAGAATTTTTTGATAATATGCAAAAAGAATTTGAGATGTCTATGCTTGGAGAATTGTCATTTTTCTTAGGATTGAAAATTTTTCAGTCAGATAAAGGAACTTTTATATCTCAAAGTAAATATGCCAAGGAAATGTTGAAAAAAATTGGTTTTGAGGATTGTGCACCAGTTGGCACACCAATGAGTACATGAAATAAGGTGAGCACAGATGAAGATTCACATGTTGCAGATCAATCTTTGTATAGATATATGATTGGTAGTCTTTTATATTTGACAGCATCAAAGCTAGACATAATTCATGCAGTAGGTATAGTTGCAAGATATCAGTCATCTCCAAAAGATAGTCATGTTTAGTTGGTGAAGAGAATATTTAGATATATCAAGGGGACATTAGATTATGGATTGTGGTATCCCATAGGTAGAGATTTCACTTTGGTGGCTTATACAGATGTAGATTGGGCAAGTTGCTTAGATGAAAAAAAAAGTACAAGTGGAAGAGCTTTATTCCTTGGTGATAGTTTAGTATCATGGCTAAGCAAAAAGTAGAATTCAGTGTCACTTCTATAGCTAAAGTAGAATATATTGCAATGGTATTGTGTTGTACTCAAGTGCTTTGGATGAAGCAAACTTTGGAAGATATCAAGGTAAAATATGATGAACCTATTTATATTTTTTGTGACCACAAATGCTATTAATATTTTGAAGAATCCAGTGATACATTCAATAACAAAACATATTTCCATCAGATATCACTTCTTGATAGAGTAGGTTGCAGATCAACATTTTAAGATGGAATATATCAGTACTACAGAGTAGATTGTAGATATTTTCACAAAGGCACTACCAAAAGACACATTTGAGTATCTAAGAGAGAAGTCGGGAGTAATTTATTTTACTTCTTGCCATTGAGGATCAACATCAGTTGAGGGGGAGCTAAGTGTTTGCTCTAGGTAGGCCCTTTGCCATTGATGTCAAAGGCAGAGAAGAATAGAAATAGGTACAAGGAATAGGTATAGGTTTTTATAGTAAGGGGGAGTTACTATATGTTTTTTAGATGATAATATGTGCAGGTTGACATGTGCAGTATAGGTTTCAAGATGTGGTAGTTTTAATTTGAGGTTTCCATCAATGACAAAGTGGGAGATTGTTGGAAATATTGCCATTGATGTCAAAAGGGGAGAAGAATAGAAGACCGATATCAACATTGACCTAGACTATAGAGGGAAGTGATGAGTGAAATAGAAGACTGATCCTAACTAGCACCCATAAATTTGTGGGGTCCACACTCTCAACCAATCATATAAATCCATACCAAAAAGTGCTAAATATTATATATATTTAATTGATTACCCAAATAAAGTCAACTAGTTTGTGAGTGCTAGTTAAACTTATCCAAAATAGAGAGTCTTGAGAGGATAAGGGAAACATAGTCTTTGAGGCCTCAAGGTTGGATTAGGAAGTGCAAATAGCTAGGTTCAATAGTAAGAGACACTGAGTGAGATGCACTTAGACAGAGGGTGCAAATTCAGTCTCCTATAAGGAGAATTTTAAATTGAGCCATGGTTTTTGGTCAGGCAAGCAAAGTTCTTAGAGGACTAACTTAAAATCTCCTAAACCCAGGGAAAAAGGTGCCTTCTTTTGAACTTGTTTCAAGTTCATAGGTTGAAAATGTGGTTGGGAAGGAACCAACGTTCACAATGAAAAGCCATGAGGTGATTGCCATGATGGACATAGGGTTTTTTTTTTTTTTTAGATTCCTGATTCAATGATGGATCGATCCCAACTTATATGGGTAAATTCATTATTCAAAAAAAATCAAGGAAGAAGACCAAATATTGACTTGTTTAGAGACTGGGCTAAAAGCAAATGGAAGGCCAAAGGACAGGTACAAATCTTGAGCCTAATTCAAGATTTTTTCCTAATTTCATTTATAATTTAGGAGGATTATTTTGTTATTTTTTTAGGAGGATGTTGGTTATTAGGCAAAACTTGTTTGTCCCTTAAAAAGTGGATCCCAGGATTGGAGCTTGACATGGAAATCTTCACTCAATTCTAATTTTGGGCAAAGCTGCTAGGACTTCTTGTAAATTTTTTGGGAAGAAGAGGTCTTGAAGGGAATTGCAAACTATTTGGCTAGTTTTTGACTTTGGACCTAGCCACCAAATCCAAGAGAAGGTGGTTTTTTATGAGACTTTGTGTTAATGTTGATCTGAACATGGAGCTTCCAACATCCATAAAATTGAGATCAAAATATGGTGACAGGGTTCAGTCGATAGAATATGAAAACACACCGTACTTTAAGAACATGGGATTAAGGTTGATTTCCCTCTCAAGAAACAAGAAAAATGTGAGTGGAGAAGGAAGGAGGGATTTAATGACTCCAATAAAAAATAGGATGTATGGGAAGATAAACTCCAAAGACTAAGTGAATAGGTTGAGCTAGTCAAGGATCAAGATGTGGAGCTAAACGCTGTAATGCCATCTATTATGTAGGGTTAAGTTTCTGAAGACACAATAGAAGGTGAGCACAAGAATTTGAATGTTAAGAG
Organism: Torreya grandis; assembly: GCA_037957365.1. NCBI lineage: Eukaryota > Viridiplantae > Streptophyta > Pinopsida > Cupressales > Taxaceae > Torreya > Torreya grandis. The sequence goes on from JARHVA010000815.1 coordinate 3,030,457, forward strand.
ACACCCCAAGTTGATAGAGCTAGAGAAAGCACTAAAAGCTCATGAGGACCAAAATATGGTGGAAGAGGAAGACCAGGGACAAGGTCATGAAGAAATTAACACGAGTGGGATAGACACCCCATGTGTGATGAAGGGGCAAGAAAATAATCATGAGAATGGAGAGATATGGGCCTTGGATGTTCTGGATCAAGGTCTATAGAAAGGAGGGGAAAATAAATATATCATCGATTTCGAGTCTAAAAATAAAGCTCAAACCTCAATCGGTATATATGTTATAAAGTTGAGGATTCATGCTTTTTGGGAGGGATACATGTATAAGGAGTATGCAAGATAGCAATGGTAGAATGTGAGGTAGAACTCGTCCTCAAGGGAGAAGAGGATAGTGACAAATGGAACTTGGTGACTAATAGAAGATATAAATCCAAGAGATCAATCCAGGGAAGCAATAGAGTGATTAGGAGTACTGAATTGAAGGAACTCCCTAGATCTAGAGCCAAATACTTAGGACATTAAAGTGTTTGAGAAGTTGTTAGATGTTTTTTGATAAAATGCTCACTTGATGTTGCGGTTAAATTGATACTTCTACTATAAGAATGTTGTTGGACTGAATGCTGATAACATAAAGTTTTTATGCTAATTGTTTGCTGATAGGGTTAGTCTGAAAATTAGTTATTTGCTTTCTATCTATTTGATGTTTTAACCCTTGTTTACCACATAGAAAAGTAATTCTTATAAACTTCATTGATTTATCATTTTCTCCTTTATACAAAACTATAAGACCTTTCAAAACCTATAATTTTACCTTTATCTAAAATAATATTCATATTCAAGGAAATGATGGAATATTTAACAACACGTGTATATTCCTATTCATAAAACATACCTACTCATTTTCACTTTTCGCGCTTCATTTAATTTTTTAGTTTTTAAATAATCTAACAGAGCCTCGATGTTTCATGTCTAATTTGGATTTTCCATCATGTCACATTGCCTCAATTTCACTAAATTCCAAAATGCTATTTAATTATATTCCGTCTTAAATCATAAGTGGAGTACACTTTGATGTTAACATTTACAACCGTATATTTTCCAAGTATCTGTTCAATATAAATATAAATATAAATATAAATATAAATATAAATATAAATATAAAATGAGAAGACCACCCTTCGTATCATATGATAATATATCAAAGTAAATAATGCAATACAATAGACACTTTTTATAAAAGAGAGTGGTGAAGACATATTTAAGTGACGAGGAAGGTTTAATTGTAGTTCCAACTTCCAACCCTACTAAAACATAGAATATTAGCTAGCGTAGGCAAAATTAAATTTGATGTTTCCATTAAATAATTTAAAAAAAAAAAATACAAAATATTAGCTCTCTCAAACTTTACTCTTTCTCCCACTCTCAATCTCGCCCTTAATGTTCCTTTCCTAGGTTAAGCATGATTCAAATAATTTATTTTTAGGTGGCTTGGGGATGGTTGGCATTTTAAAAAAATTCATTTATTGTTAGTAAATGGCGTTGGCTAGCCTATGTGTCTTTTAAGTTTTCAAAAATATTTTAAGTCGTAAAATACAATCCATTTTTCTTGAAGATCATATCCTATACAAAGTGAATTTAAATGTAATTTTGTCAATTGTAATAAAAATTGTAATGTTATTTGTGATATATTTTTGTTATTTATGAAATCTAAAAAATATATGGTAACTAAAATATTTTGGAAAATAAGTTATAGGTTATTAGAAAAATGTTTTATATTAGTAAGGGGGAGTCCATATCATCACATATGATGAATAAATGATATAGCTTTAAAAAAATCTATATTAATATATTTTATATTCTATTAATATGTTATTTATAATCTGTATTATAAAATTTATTAGTTGAAATTATTTCAATAATAAAATAAATGTATAAAAGAATAAAATACTAATTAAATTCATATAATAATTAGAACATATATATATATATATATATATATATATATATATATATATATATATAAAGTGTAATAACATAATAGGGAAAAAAAAGATTATATACTAATTAAATAGAAATTTTAATTAAAATTTAATATGCATAGTATAGAGTCAGGTATATAGATACGATATTGTCTTGTAATTATTTTAATAGTGTAAAAAATTTTGTCAATGGATTGTTGTATTAAAGGATACAATGTTTCATTTAAAAATAAGTATGAAAAATGTGGTAGGTTGTCGAGGAGTTTGAAATTGAATTGCAAGATAAAAGAAAGTATAAACTTTAGTTTGGTGTCAACATTATTTTTTTTGAAATATTAATAAAAAGAAAAGAGTGGGTTTGAGTTGGGAATAATGAATTGACATACCTTGATTTCAGCATGCATAATGTGTTTGTGTTGGTTGAGGAGAATCCTTGAAGCATATAGGTGGTGGTAGATTTGTCCTTTATGTAATCTTTATGTGAGACTTATGTTAATGTAGGTAGTAATGTTTTCAAAAATGTACCTTAAAGAAAATATTGTTGGTAGCTATTTTTAGTAGTTTTTATATTGTAAATGAGGAGATGGGTATAGATGTAATTTCCTAGATTGATTGTTTTTCAACACAAAATATTAAAGATTATGAATGTTGTAAGCCACTTGAATCTCATTCTCCAATAATATAAAGACTCATGTTCCTCTAATCAAGAAAGCCTTTACTATTAATCATTTCGGATGGTAAAAAATACATAAAAATAACAACACCTTCATCTTAGAAAAAATATTTGACTAAAACCTTCAAAAATTTCTAGACACCTTCAAATTTGACTTTTATTGTATTGTCTTACCTTTGTCTTTAAAATTGAATTCTCAACACATTAATGGTTTCCCTTGTAATTTTTTTGGATTTTAAGAAAATTATAATTTACTTACATTAAAAAATAAAAAAATACATATATTATTAACAGACAAAATAAGGAAAATCTGTCCCTATTGGTAAGAAAGGCATATTATAATTGACTACGATAAGTGATTATTTTAGGTAGAGTACAATAATAATGTAAAAATGAATGCAATGCTTACTATCTATAAATGTTATATTTAAAACCAATTTCAATGAGTGTATAGTGATTGATTCTCACTTGTAAATAAATATAAATTGTCGTAATGGTATGTCTTTACTTGTATAAATGAACATGACATTCTATTATAACCTCATTAATGGGGGAAGAAAGAAGAAAGGCATGATGTCTATTTCAATCAACTTGGTTAAACATCATTCACAATCATAATTTCAAAACAAACTAAGGATTAATAGTATATTACTGAATTCTTATGGTAAGAATCCATTATGAAAAGGTTTATCAAATTAAATTAGGTTTTTATAAATAACCAAAATAACAAAATCATTCCCCATTCTTCTATTTGATAAACATAAATTAATAAAATCGAACTTTTAAGATAAAAAAATCTCTTGGGTAGAAGTAACTTGTTAAGTGTATAATATTTGATATTTTATTAACGGATGCAATGATAAATTTTATATAAGAAATAATGAGAAAGCTAAAATAATATGCCCCCTAAAACCAATAAAAAGATAGTTTTAAAAAAAACCAATGAGTATAGTTTTATTTGAACTAATGGACAGACCATAATAACTTCACATTTCATGCACTCTAACAAGGATATAAATGGCACTCCATTGGTTTATTCAATGTTAAACTATATGAGACAATGGGTCGATGTATAAAGTTGGGGGATAAAAAAAGGTGACATCCTTTAACTTTGTAATTTTTTTTGCAAAGGGTGTATGTTCTTTTTTTTGAGGCTCGGGATTGTGTCCAAGCCTAAAGGGTGTATGCCTTTTGCAAAGTTATAAGGGTGCATGCCCTTTAATTTTTATTCATTCACTATTTCTTATAAAACTCATGACGTATTTTATAGATTCAAAGCTTATTTCAATCAATACTTCTCTCCATTTGCCCATAAACCATATGCATGCTTCAGATTTGTATCTTGCCGATTGGATTTGGCATTTTAGTTGTTATCTCAGGTATGTTAATTTTTAAATTTTAAATTTTTCATTTGTATTTATATTTATTTATGCATGTAGCATTTTGAAATTAAATTTGCATTAGATTTTCTTGCATTGCCTTAAAAAAACCTGTATTTCTATAATTCTAGATACATAATTGAATAATGGACCCATTGTGTGAAGAAAATCTAGAACAACACCATGAACAATTTGATTTTTCATAAGAAAAAGTTCAATTGTATGACTAATACAATGCAAAATGTCAAAAATTACAAATAATTATCAATGGTTTGCATCACTCCTCGACTGATACTTCACATAATTCACTTGAAAATACACTAGAGACTATTTTTAACAAAGTGGGAAATGTAACTTCGAAACTTGATGCAATGTTGCATCAAAGAGAGGTCCTGAAAAAAAATTATTTTGATAAATTGTCATAGGAATATGTTAAGAAAAAAATAACAAAAGAAGATGTGTGTGCTTTGTTTTTTAAGTCTAGATCCAACCAACCAATGTCGATGAATTGCAAACATATTAATATTGATTGGTGTGTTCATGAGGGGATAAAAAATAAATTTTGGGATAGGTGGTGGATGGTGTTTGATGAGCCTCCATGCAACAATAATGAGGTTCCATTATACATTTTGAGAAAACTCTATTGTGAGTTTGTGCTACTATAAATTCAAAATTATTTTGACATGAAGGCCTCCCAAGGTAGGGGAGGTGGGTCTTCATTTCATAGACCTAATGCTATGCATGACCAAAATTATCCTAACTGAGTTCAGAGAAATAGAAGGACATTAACACATGCTTATATCCCCAAAATGTTGTATCATAGTGGATAAATAGACACCCTTGAGGTAGTTACGAGTTTGACATAAGTTATGATTGACCATGGTATGCATGCATTGAAGACTTCTGCTCAGACTACAGGTAGTGAGATGTATAGTAGACATATTATTGTTAGTGGTAGTGGTGTTGGTATTGGTGATAGTGGTAGTGGTGCTAGTGTTTTTGGTGGTATTGGTATTGGTGCTAGTGTCCCTCCTCCTACTCATGCTATAGTTCTTATGCATCATTTTAAATCATGTGGGAGAAAGTGTACAGACCTCATATTCAGGGGCAACATACACAAACTACATTTGTGGGGATTAGACCTACCTTTGTACAACATACTAGTACCCAACAATTTATGTCATATACAGTTGCTTCAACATCTCAGGATGCCAATACTTCTCATTATATTCCATCTACAATTATTTCAATACCTCAAGACACCAAGATGCCCGAGTGTATTCATTCTATAGTTGATTTAAGACATAAGGAGACTAGCATATCAGAGCATACATCACCTATAGATGTTTCAACAACACATGATAGTAACATACTAAACACTATACTAGTTATAGTAACTTCACTCACTCCTCTCAAGACACGTCAACCTCTTGTGGAGGAGTTATCTAGTTCACCATCTGTATTTGATACATATGTTTAATTTTAATTATAATTTGTTTATGTTTGTAAAATAATATTAAGTTTATTTTCTAGTACGTGTTTACTTAATTGACTAATTTATTTGACTAAACTATTTATTTGTTGCTTGTATAGATGATTAGTGATATTTTGGGTAGAGTAGCAAGCCTCAATTCTATTGTAGAGGCCACAATTGGCACTGGTATACCCTATACTCAAGTTTGGAAACTTTCAAATTATATATTTATTCATGTATATTTATTGTCCCTTGAACAAAAAACTATGTTTTAAGATATATATTATAGTCATAGATTTTTTATCATGCTCATTGGATTCACACATTATTCATTTATTGGTTTTATAGATGATGAGGGGTGTCATGAGCACCCCTCATGGATGATAAGAAGGTTTAATTGATGTTAGGTTTACATCTAAGGATCCATTATCTCCGCAACAGGTCATGATTCAGGGATGGAGACTGGTGAGAACAAATAGTAAAATTATTTTTTAGCTTCAGGCAATGATATTCTATGTCATATTTATATAAATGTATGCACATCTAGATCTAAAGATATATGTATGCTCCATGGGATTCTCCATCACAGGTATATATACATTCTTGCAACCTTAGACAATCATTTAGATGAAATACAATGAGTCTAGAATCTTTTTTCAAAATTTTGTTCTTGAAAAAATTATCATTTTCAATATATAATTTTAATGTATTAAATTTCATAGTTTATATGTTGTGCAGACACGATAATTTTTAGAGATTTTGGATCAAATATTTGATGACTCACTTGTTGAGAGGAGAGTCTCTCCTCATATTGAGGCAATCAACACCCTAAGCTCTATATCTATGACAACCAAAGCATAATTTATTTGGAGGCAATGAGGACCATGAGAGCTAGTTGTTATGCTAGGGGTCTAGTTGTAGGCATAATCAATTTTTTATGATGATATGGCCCAAATTGTATGTTGATATGGCCCACATTGTATGCATATATGGTACATTTTTTTATATATGTACATGTTATGGTCTACATTTTTTCTTGATATATATCCTATTGCTTACGTTGAATTATGACATAGAACTTTACATATACACATATATACTATTTGACAAATTAGCTTCCTTTACCTATATGTGTTTTCTATTTTGATCATTTAATGTTTACACATATTATTGGATAGTGATCATTATTACTTCATATGGGGCTTTAAAAAAATCCATGTTTTGCTCTAAGTTAGGTGCTTCATCTTTATGTATATTTTACATTTACATGTGATATTTACTATTTACTTGTTTCATTTACATTTCATTACATATCAATTTGGACTTGTGATAAATTTCAAGGATGTATTTATTGATGCAGGAGCATCTAGAGAAACACATATGTAGTCATGTACATATTCTTTTATGTTGTTTGTATAGGATTGTGTTGAGTAAGGAGTCTTGATAATGTTTAAGTTGTCATAAGTCCATTGATGCAATATCATAATAACATGCTTCATTCAATGATGTAAATACCATTAATTATACTTGTAAATAGCCTTTTAAGGTCTTAATGGATATTAAGAAGTCCTTTTAGTCCTAATAAGAGTCACTTGAGGCATTAGATGTGTATTGACTTTGGCGAGTTTTCCTTTAAGTGAAGAATTCAAATATTTGAATGCTTGACTAACGTTCTTAAGGCATGAAAGCCCTTGTGGCAAGTTGAAAAAGGTAAGAGGAGGATAAATTACCTATTGTAAACATGTTTCACCGTTAAACTAGTCAAAAAATTCATTGAGGAATAATTTCAATGTTTAAGGACAAATTAGGCAAGTTTGAAGTGGTTTAAGAATGGTTGAGAAAGTTTGGGGATTGCTTTATCACCCAAACTAATCATATAAATTTTGAATTATTCATATATGGGTTGAAATAATTGATAAGAGTCTTAAATTTTTTATAAATTTAGGCCTAATACAGTCATTTATAACATTGGAGAAGCATTGGTGAGGGTTGAAAACATCCTCTTAAGGAGGATTCTTGAGGAAATAAGCCTGTATTAGGCTCTTTGTATATAGTAGAGTGTTTCATATATATGTAGATAAGTTGTTTCTAAATAATAAATGAAAGATAAGGCCATTATAATTCCTTTACAAGCTTATAATCCTTGTGGATGGTATGTGTTAGTCTCTATGTGTATGTTCTTTATGCATTTCTATGTTTTTGAGCTAGAAGAGTCTCAATTGATGATTCTAAAGAGTGTTTGATCAATTTGTACATATTGATAAGGTTAATAAACACAAATAAAAGGTGATTTAATACTATTTTGATCCTTGTGATACTCAATATTTAGATTTGATAATGTGTTTTTGGTTGAAGCTTGTTGAAACAGGGTTTTATGCACTATAAATCTTGCAAAGCTTATAGCCAAGAACAAACCATGCATTATCAAGCCCTAGTTTCAAAATATAAAAGTTTAGGGATGTTCATATAGAGGTTTATAATTTAATTTTAGATCTTGAAGTGAAAATTTGTCCAAGTTATAAATTTTTTTATAAACAACCTGCATGTTGTTTTGAATAAATCTAGAGCTAAAGATTTGAGCGAAATTTCATTTAAGGAAAAATTAAGGTTTTTTGATGGGTTTTAGTAATTTTTGAGTGTGTAAGGAGATATTAAAGACGAAAAAATCCAATTGGAAGTAATTGAAATTGGTTATAACACTCAAAAATGAAGGATCTCATTCCTAGGCCTGTCATACATTGTCCTTAGGGCTTGACAACAAATAGAACTCACTTTTCTCTCTAACCACATGGTGGAAAAATATAAAAACTTGTAATATTATTTATTTTTTCATGTTATATAGGATGAAATTATTTTTAGGTCCATTAGATATGGTTCACACATGTGGAGGTGGTGTTGTAAGGTCAAATAGGGTTAATTAGGCCTAATTGTTAACTGAGATTGTTTAATTTGATTGTTATAGAGATAAAATATTGTTTTTAAATTTTTTTAAATTGAAAAAATACATAATGGGTATCTAAAATGGTAATCATTTTGTCAATAAAGTCTGTGGTTTGAAAATAAAGTCTGAAAAATGTTTTTTGGAGGGCTACAAGGCCTAGAGTGGACTTAAAAAAGGAAGTCAGTGTTTCAGTTGAAACCATTTGGATCAGATGTGTTAAGATTAAATATATTCTTGAGGGTATTTAAGAACTTTGAAAACTTAATAAGGTTAAAAAATTGCATTTGAAGGCATATAGGGGAATCTAGCTAAGTAAAGCATTGTTTGTACTTCTGATATTCTTTTGTTATTATTCCTCCAAATTGGTCATATACAATAGAAATGTGTATGAAATGGATAATGGATAAGTTCAATAAAATACAAAGTGTTCTTGAATGATAAAATAAATAAAATACACAAGAGTATGGTTCGAATAATCCTAGGTCAATGTTTGAAAAGTACAAGATTGTCATCATCCATGTGGACACTCTTAGTTGTTTGTAAGAGGTTTTCCCTCCAAAACCTCACATTTGAATATTTACATTGTTAAAGGAGGCCTACAAGCCTTGAGGAATAATTGTAAAGGGTATGAATTTATGTAATGATCTAGAGGTTTAATGGCATGTCGTAAAAAAAGGCTTATAACCTATGTCAAGGTGAAAACACCTTATCATTCACCTTATATAAAGGATACTACGTTTGAGAATGCAAAATTAGCATAAGGATATTGAGAGAACTTAGGATTTCTAGCTATCAAGAAGCCTATGTTTGCACAAGTTGTTGGAGGATATGAGCTCGAATCATCTAATGAAGAACAATAAAGACACTCATATGGGCAGATAGAGAAGAGTAATGATAGAGTCAAGGAGCTATTCTTATAGGTCTTTAAGCTTTCATAATGTAATTATGTATATAAAAGAGGAGTGTTTGAATCAATAAGGAGAGGTTGGAAGAATAGAAGGAAGAAGGAGCAAAGGAAGACTGCAATTCATTATGTTTTCATCAAATAAAAGTTATTTCATTTAGTATGAAGTGTCTGATTCCTTGAATACGTGTTAAGGTATGGAATAATAATGTTTTAATCCTTGATATGTTCAGATTTCACTTTGAAGATCTTATATAAGTTCCAAGGTAGATTGTGTTTCTCAATTTTATGATATTTGTATATCAAGAAGATAAGTTTTTATGATATTCTTAGTTAGGTCTCCTCCTCACACAATTTTATATATTATACAATATGTTCCATTTTTTAATCAATCAAATTCACTATTTGGGTTTAAGAGTTATCAAAACAGAGTTTTGCTAACTCAGAATTTTTGGAAATAAGCTTGTTTAATCAGTTTCACATTCAAAAAAGTTATAATGAAGTTTATAAGATGTTTAAAGGTTGAAAATGCCTCAAGGATGTTTTATTTAGCTTTTAAAATACTTAAAAAGCATTAAAAGTCAATTTTGGATCTCTTTGGTCTTTATGAGAATAAAAAACTCTATTTTCTTGTATTTTATAGTTTAAGAATTCATGTTTTATTACATAGAAAGGGATTATATTCCAAATATAAGATTATGGGAAGTTGAATAGTGTTGGCACAAATATTTGCATCAAATTTGGAGTCTTGAAACCTTTTACAATGTCTAAAGAAATTAAAATAAAGAGTCATCGACCTATGTAAAAAGAGAACTAGGGCACAAATAGTAATTTAAACATAACTCAACTTTGAACTAGAGAAAAATTATAAAATTTTGACAATATGTGCACCTTTGAATTATGAATCCAATGAGTCTAATTAGAGATCTACTGGTTTTATATCAAGAGATATCTCATCAAAATACAGTTTTCATAAAAGCTTAAATGTCTAGTTTTATCCTCATTTGGAATCTTGAATGAGTTGGAGACCTTATAAGGTCATAAGGTTTGGCATTTAGATTTTATAAGGTTTAATTTGGATGAATAAATCCTCACAAAATAATGAAAACAAATTTGGGATCAATTTGTATTGAAATCCTCTTTCTAGGCATTTTAGTCTCCTAAGTTTGTTTTTTGGACAATTGGGATTTGTAAGCCATTTTAAGATAAATATTACTATGTTATCAGTTTGATAAGTTGGAATTGATATAAATATCTAAAATTTCTTCATTTTATTGTGGAATCCATCCATTCAAGATTCATTAAGCTTACTAGGCCTACTAGTATAAAGGGATAGTTTTGAAGCATTTTGGCCTCCATAAACCTTACTAAAGGATAAAATTGCATTGATGGACTTGTTCATGTCATAATAAATCTCTCTAATGATCTAAAATATCTAATTGAAGTCCATTTCATGAAAATTTAAATTTGAGCTTGAATCTTTATAGCTTTCACAAACCATTTGAAGGTAAGTTCTAGTTTGAAGTAAAGATGATATTTGTAAATTGTTTTAAAACCTCATTTTAAGTTACATGTGATGTTACTAAGCTCGTGAAACTTCATGAATATTCACAATGATGCTATATTATTGAAATATATCATAATCCAAGCAAAGGTCTATGGATAAAATTAGCCTTTTCAAGCAAGCATAAAGGAAATTGGACAAGTTGATAAGTTTTGTATTTACAAGTCAGATTTGTATCAGGATTGTAAAAGTGAATTATGGGTATGGGTATTTAATTAAATGAGATTATGTCATTGGTGTTGTATATTACCATCATAAATATTATAAGTTTGGTGTCATTCATGTTTTATACCTCCACACTAAATTTAGGGTCTTTAAACCCTCTAGAATGCTCTGAGAGAAATTATTATTACTCTTGACCCATCAAGAAACCTTCAAAACCTTGATTTAGGGTTATCACAATAAATCAAATTTTAACCATAAAAAAATCTTCATTCAAGTTCCATTATGCCTTACTAGGCCTACTAGTAACAAAAGGGTAGTTTTGAGGAATTGGGTCTTCTATGAAAAATTTAAGAAAAATATGCATTAGTTCAGTTCATTCAAGCTATATGGAACTTCTCCAAGTGATCTAAAAGTTTAACTTGATTATTATCTCATGGAAACTTAAGAAGAGCTTTGTAGCCCTTAAATCCTTCACTAGCCTTGTCAAGTCAAGCCCTAGATTGTATGAAAGAAAATGTTTTAAAACTATTTGAAACCTTGTTTCAAGTTATATATGGTGTTACTAAACCTTTGAAATCTCATGCATGATCAAATCAAGGTCAGAGTACATGGTTCAAGAAAATTTTTAGAGAAAGTTGATATTGTTAAAGAATAACTATTGAAGAAGTTGAGTCAATTGAGTGTTGTAGGAGAACCATGAAACTAGAGACGAGATGTTAGCTCCCACACTTGCATAGATGAGTCTTCTAGTAAACCCCAAGAATATTCTCTCTAACTTGATGCAATTGAGATGCAGAAATGATTTTTCTCTCACAGCTAAATCTTTCTTAAAGTGTCAAAAGTTGGTCAGTGGGGGGAATATATTCTGATTCATTATCCCAATTGATAAATCATATATATGGGCACTTATGAATGGGTGTTTTAAGGTTAGAATGACCATTGTTCAGTCTCTATCAGGTCCTAAGAGTGAAAGTTGTAGTTGAACAGATGCATCACTAAAGAGAATCTAAATGTGAAAATTGAATAAAATTTGATCGGGCATTGTAGGAGAACCATAAAGGATAGAGATGATTCGTTAGATCCCATAAATCCATGGATAAGTCCTCTAAGAAACCCCAAGAGGATTATCTCTAACTTGACATGAATGAGATGCGATAATGAGTTTTATCTCGTATCCAAATCTCTCTTAAAGGGTCAAAAGTTGGTCAGTGGGGGGTGTATATTCTAAATCATTATCCCAATCGATGAATCATCTACATCAGCACACCCATATGGGTATTTTAAGGATATAACAATCATTATTTAGTCTCTGTTAGGCCCATGAGTAAAGGTTGTAGTTGATCAGATGCATCCCTGAAGAGAATTTGAGCATCCTTGATTGTGTGAACTAAGTGAACTTCAGTCGTACATTGCAAGAGAACTGTGAGGGATAGAGATGAGCCATCGACTACCACACTTTCATGGATGAGTCCTATAAAAAATCCAAGGAATATTCTCTCTAACTCAATGTGAGCAAGGTGTGATAATGAGTTTTCTCTCACATCTAAATCTCTCTTAAAGGGAAAAACATTGGTTAGTGGGGGTGTATATTTTGAATCTTTAGTCCAATAGATGAGTAATATTTTTTAGCACATATGTATTGGAATTTTAAGGCTAGAACAACTACTTTTTTCTCTCCATTTGGCCCAAGGAATGAAGGTTGTCGTTGATCAGATGCATCCCTTAAGAAAATCTCAGCATCCCTGAGTGTGCAAACAAAGCTAAAATCCATCACACGTTGTAGGATAATTGTGAGGGATAGAGATGAGTTGTTAGTTCCCACACTTAAATGAATGAGTCTTCTAATCAACCCCAAGAGGATTCTCTCTAACTAAACATGAGTGAGACATGGCAACAAGTTTTCTCTCACAACCAAATCTCTCTTAATGGGATAAAAGTTGGTTAATAGGGGGCATATATTCTGACTCATTACCTCAATAGATGAAGCATGTTAATCAACACATCTAGATGGGATTTTTAATGCTATAACAACCATTGTTCAATCTTCATCGGGCCTCAAGAGTGAAATTATAGCTGATTAGATATATCCTTTAAAAAAATCTCCTTGTCCCTGAGTGTGCAAACTAAGCCAAATTCCATCGCATATTATAGGAGAACCATGAGGGATAGAGATGAGTCATCAACTCCCACACTTGTAGATATGAATCATCTAATAAATCCTAGGAAGATTCTCTCTAACTCGATGTAGCCAAAGTTATCTTAAAGGGCCAAAAGTTGGTCAATTGAGGAATATATTATGACTCATTAGCCTAATCGATGAATTGTCTTTGCCAACATGTCTAGATGAATATTTTAAGGCTAGAATGACTATTGATCGATCTCTGGTGGGACCTAGGAGTGAAGGTTGCAGTTAATCAGACACATCTTTTAAGAGAATTTGAATGTCCTTGAGTGTGAAAATTGAGTGAGCTTCAGTTACAAATTATAGGAGATCTATGAGGGATAGAGATGAGCCATCATCTCCCACACTTGCATGGATGAGTCCTATAATAAATCAAAAGAGGATTCTCTCTAACTCAACATGAGCAAGATGTGGAAATGAATTTTCTCTCGCAATAAAATCTCTCTTAAAGGGTTAAAAGTTAGTCAATGAGGGGCGTATATTCTAAATCATTAGCCCAATTGACAAACCATCTTTGTTGACATGTCTAGATGGGAATTTTAAGGCTAAAATGACTATTATTTAGTCTTTATCAGGCCCTGAGAGTGAAGGTTACAGTTGATCAAATTCATCCCTTAATAAAATCTTAGAGTCCTTGAGTGTGAAAATGATCAAACTTCTATGGTGCATTATAGGAGAATCATGAGGTATAGAGACAAGTTGTTAGCTCCCACACTTGCATAGATGAGTCCTCTAAGTAACCCCAAGAGGATTCTCTTTAACTAGATATGAGTGAGATGTGGAAACAAGTTTTCTCTCAGCCAAATCTCTCTTAAAAGGTTAAAATTTGGTCAATGGGAAGTGTATATTCTAACTTGTTAGCCTAATCAATGAACTATCTTCATTGAAACATCTAGATAAGAATTTTAAGGCTAGAACAACCATTCTCTGGTCTTCATCAGGCCCCATGAGTGAAGGTTGAAGTGTATCAGATGCATCCCTTAAGAGAATCTTAACATCCCTAAGTGTGCAAACTGAGCCAACTTCCATCGCATGTTGTAGGAGAATCATGAGGGATAGAGATGATCTGCCAGCTCTCAAACTTATATGGATGAGTCCTATAATCAACCCTAAGAGGATTATCTCTAACTTGATGTGAGTGAGATGTGGAAACAAGTTTTCTCTCACAGCCAAATCTCTCTTAATGGGCCAAAACATGGTCAGTAGGGGGTGTATATTCTGACTTATTAGCCCAATCGATGAATCATCTTTGCCAATATATCTAGATGAGTTTTTTAAGGCTAAAACAACCATTTTTAGGTCTCTATTGGGCCCCATTAATCAAGGTTGTAGTTGATCAAATGCATCACTTAAGAGAATCTCAATGTCCTTGAGTGTGTAAACTGAGCCAACTTATGTCATGTGTTATAAGATAACCATGAGGGCTAAAGATGAATTTTTAGCTCTCAAAATTGCATGGGTAAGTCCTTTAAGAAAACATAAGAGGATTATCTCTAACTTGATGTGAGAAAGACATGATAATGAGTTTTCTCTTGCAACCAAATATCTTTCAATGAACCATAATTTGGTTAGTGGGGGTGTATATTCTGAATCATTAGCCCAATCACTGAATTATCTTTACTGACACACCTAAATGGTTGTTTGAAGGTTATAATATCCATTATTCAATCCCCATATATCCCCAAGAGTGAAGGTTATTAATCAAAGACATCCCTTAAGAGAATCTTAGCATTCATGAGTGTGTAAATTAAGACAACTTATGTTACGCATTTCAAGAGAATCATGAGGGATAGATATGAGTCATAAACTCCCACACTTTCATAGATGAGTCCTTTAAGTAAATCTAAGAATATTATCTCTAACTTGATATGATCAAGATGCAAAAATGAGTTTTTACTCACAGCCAAATATCTCTTAATGGGCCAAAAATTGGCTAGTGAGGGGGGGGGGGCGTATATTTTGAATCGTTATCCCAATCAATAAAATTTAATTTTTGACACATCTAGATGGGAATTTTAAGGCTAGTATGACCATTTTTAAATCTCTTTTAGGTCCCAAGAGTGAAATTTATAGTTGATCAGATGCATCCCTTAAGAGAATCTCAATGTCTCTGAGTGTGCAAGCTGAGCCAACTTCCATCACATGGTTTAGGAGAACCATGAGGTCTAGAGACAATCAATTAGATCCCACACTTTCATGGATGATTACTATAAACAACCCCAATATGATTCTCTCTAACTCAACGTGAGTGATACACTACAATGAGTTTTATCTCGCATTTAATTCTCTCAAAATAGACCAAAAGTTGGTTAGTAGGGGCATATCTTCTAGCTTGTTAGTCTAGTCAACAAACCATCTATGTGAGCATGTTTATATGAGTGTTTAAGAGGTATTTAAGAGATAATTTAAATTTTATAAGCTAGATAAAGGTCTTGTGGGATTATAAACAACCAACTATGTTTATGTTTCCTGTAGGTGTCTGATGAGAGACTTAAAAAAGACAAGAATTAATTGTTTAGCCTTGTTCTCTAGCTTAAATAACGTTGTATGAAGGTTGATTAAGGTAGTATGATAATTATACTACACATCAAAAATTAATTTCAAATTATTTTTTTATTGCATAGGGTTAAATCAAGTATGAAGGCTAAATTAGGCCTACAAGACAATCACAATATCAGGTATGTAGACCATAATTAAGGCCTGGATAAGGATGATTTCTTGTTTTCTTGAAAGGACATATAAAGAGAGGTGAAAACCTATTTTATTGAGGTAGATAACATTAATATGAATTGTTTTTTGGCTTCTCTTTATTTGAAGAAGATAATATTCTTTACTCATGACACCAACCACATGAAGGTGAAAGCTCATCTAGTGCCACTAATATACATTAAAATTGTTAGTAAAAAATTTAAATAGAAATAAACACACAATGATAAAATAATTGAAAATTAAAATACATTAAATCAAATAAGTTAACTATATTAATTTGAAATGCAAGATAAACTTACCAATTAAATATAATGTACCTTCAGGATCAACTCTATTTTCAAGTGTTTTAAGAATCATTTCATGGTCAGATTCACACACTTTTCACAAAATTCTATTGTGAGGGTTTCCTTGAAATTTGATCATTTGAATATTTTTAGCAATAACCAGATTTAAACAATGAAGCACCACCTTGTGTGTTTCAAAGTGCTCAAATAACTATTTGTTTTTATGAAAGTACCTATAAATCCAAGTTCCTATAACCACTATGGATATAGTGGGATAAATTAGCTCTTCTCCATCCATGACATTTTTGGTTTTTACTGGCCTCTACACAATGACACAAATAGTATTTTATTCCCTCATCATTGTTCTTAGGTCCAACGACTGTAAAAACATGCCCTGCATTTAAAGTATAATCAAATTGTAAGCATATATAGGAAAAAATAAAAATATCACTAATAAAAATAAGATTGTACATTTAAATTAAGAATAAATTGTACCTAGTTGCATAAGATCTGAGATGTGGTCAAAGTCAACTAATGACACTATTTCATGATCCATCAATTATTGGAGTGAATGGCTACTCTCTATAGGTGATATGGGTCTACAATACCATTCATCAACCCATTATTTTGACTCACATTCATTCCAGTTAAATTTCATACATGCAAAGCAAAAACATGCCATATCCCTATTATAAATGGTCCATGAACTTGAATTTGAGCTTTAAATGAAGTGGAAAACACTCGATCTAGGTAACATACTGCAATCTTCATACATTGCCTTGTGTTTTTCTTTCATTAACTAAAATAATCTTTACACATGAGAATATTTATTTGATCCATGACAGATCATTTCATTACACCAATTCATAATATTTGCAGCATTGATCAAATTAAAAACATACTTATGCTTTCCATGCTCTTTTTTAAGGGTTATTTTTACACATGCACTTACACCATCATGTTCCCCTTTTCCATGCGTAGCCTCAAAGAAGCTCCAAAAATGTTGAACACTATTCTTCTTATGCATTATGCTTAACCAACAAAATATTTGAGAATTATTAAACTGCCTTACATGATTGTCTATCCAAATATAGTGTCTATTGAACATGATTTCTATTGCATTCATATTTATATAAATTATCTCAAAACATCCTTAGACAAACTTTGGAGAATGTGATTTGTCATCATTCATATAAAATTGGTGCTCCTTAAAAATATTTATGTTATCATCTGTGCTATCAAGTGCATATATGAATTTAATATGAATAAAAATTTCAACTTGAATTGAATTATAGTATTGGGATGAAACCTCATTATGTGGTTGTAGTTTTTAGTTCTCAAAAAATTCCACAACTGAAACAATGGTACCAACTGAGAAGTTGTCATTGCATAGATTGAATTGACTATCTAACTATTTTGATTTGTGTGTGTATTATATATTGGTAGATAATATTCTTCTTGAATTCAAGAAATCAAATACAAAAATTTTGGTCATAACCAACTCACATCTTGATGACTCTTTTCCATCTTTTAACACATACTTTATAAATTTATACTTATTATAATCATTTAATTTATTTCCAAATTCATGTGAAATTCTTCATGTATACGACTCATAAAATTTGACAAACCACTCAACTATTACAAGTTCCATCTAAACATTATTTGTAAAAAAAATCTATCCCTCAGGTCTTAGTCTTTGACAAAAAAGATTTTGGATTAATTCTCTTAATGTCTTAGGTGGGGAAGACACTATATATTCCTTCATAATCTTGTTAGTATGTAAAATACAATGTATATGATGAAAAACATCAAAATATATAGAAAATTAAACATGTACCCTAAAACAGCATATGGTACGTGCTTGGTTGATTTTAACATAGAAAGACTTTCATATGCCCACTGGGTTTGACTTAGAATAACATGATTTAAAAAAAATTAATCAACATATTATTTCATTAGATTTCACCACGAGAATAAAAATAGTGATCCAAGTCTAACATTACAAGCATGTTAACTTATAAAATAAATATGTAACATTTATCGGTCACTGATCACTATCATCCAATGAATACACATGTAATTAATAGAAAGTAATTACAGATTTTCAGACATGGATGGCACCAACATACAACCACTGTTATCGATGCAAAATAATTAAATAATTGCATTTCATCAAGGATAATATTTCAATAATAATAAATACAGTACAAGATACAGGATACAAGGCTTGACAAATCATGAGTTTCTCAAACTCCAGTATCTATTGTAATCTTACGTGTAGTCTCCAAATAAGTATTGTTGCGGGGAGGGAGAGCATCATCCAAAAGCTTTTACACACCAACCACAGACCATAGATCCCCCACACAATCACCCATTAGGGAATGGCCCTCCCTTCATGGATGAGTAGATAGTGATGGTGCGTGAATCCAAAGAGACAAGCTAGTACCCCTGTACTGTAAGATTTATAATACATGATATGTACTATAAAGAAAATACATTTTAACATGATATCATACAAACATGTAAATCATACATATGAAATGATAATGTATAACTAAATATTACTTTGGCCAAAAAATTTAATAGTTATTGATCTCTAAGATCAGTCAAATTCATACACACCACGTGATTGGATTACTTCATCTAACATTGGTGATGTTAGTAAGCTAGTGAAGTTCATCTCACTACTTACTTAGTATCAAAAATACAAGATTTGGTTAATATAAATATAACCAATAAATTCATATAGATTACTTCATATTAGCAAGCATAAACATACTAAATACAAGAATATTAAAAATACATACATTTAATCCATCAAATGTATGAATGAATCTCTATTATATGATTTCTCACATAATAATGAGCATAAAAAGTACAATTTATACCATCTGGGTATTATCTATATTTAGACTGCATATTTCTAATTTTTGTAATTAGATTCAAATATAATGCATTCTATGAGGTATGATAATATCATAGTCCATTGTTCATATGTGCAACTACTGAATTATAAACAACCAGTCATGATAAATAAAGTCATAAGTCTACCAAAAATATAATATTTCATTTAAACAACTTGTTTTATTCTTAGGAAGTTGTATGTATATATAGATAGTGTTCTATACTTTAAGAATCTATGACTTAATTTTTAACAAACAATAAACTATAAATATAAACATACATCTCAATGCACTAATATATATTATATACATGTATGTTCTTGTACATATTAATATACTCGTATTATGTACCATATACAAGTTTTCAAACAATATGTAAATGCCAAAAATCATCTATAATTCTAATCAAGAACTTCATATGATTTCAATAATCATTATAACTTCCCTACTCAAAAAATACATTGACAATTTATTATAAGATATTATTACTCCTAAAATATTATTGAACTGAGTGTTATAGTCAATAGACAATTTATATCTATATTCTACTCTTCTTAAGTCAAATCGACCTCCAATTTAACATACAAACACTCATGCAATTCAGACTTATATAATCCATGGTTTTAACTGGTAAATTCACATAGTGTTGAGTAACCACCTATTTATTATTTATATTGGGAGCCAAGACTTTAAAGTTTTTTTTTTTGAGGCTTCTCCTCTTTTAATCACTTGAGATCCATATCAAAATAGTTTCTTTTTGGGACGATAACATTTTTTTAGCTTTAAGAGCCCACAAGCCCTTGTCAACGAATTGGAACTTGAGAATGAAAGTGTTATAAGGATTTGTCTTACAAATATATAATGGTAGTTCATATATATATCATTGTTTATAATGGTATATATGACACTCTATATATTATAATGGTATATTGTAAGGAATATATATGAGAATTGAAATATTTCTTATAACTAACATATGTTTTTGTTATTTGCCATATAAATAATGGTAGTTCATTCTCATCCGTGCCATTCTATATAACCACTACATATGTTGAATATTCTCATAGTTCATATACAGTCCACATTATCATTGTATAAATATTAATTTTATGCATAGTTTGACTTTATCAGTTTGTTATTCTATATACCTAGTTTATTGTACATTATTTATGGTACTCTATATATACATGATTCTCTATATAGACTAACTTTATACACAGATTCTGTATATAAACTAAGACAACAACCTTGGATTTATTCACATGTCATATGCAATGCCATTTTCATATACTCAGCCTCACCACGGCCTGGTAGAACAAAGGCACACTGTATGTAAGGTATATTTCCAAAATTTTTAATACCATGACCCCATTCATTTGTATTTAAATCTCATGATTTTCTATCGACATTACACATAGTTTTCTATTTTTTTATAAACCTAACCATTTGTATATACATTCTTTATTGAATACAATTATGGAGATTACTATATATTTGTATATATTTTATTTGATGGATGCATACATGAAATTTTTATATATACTCTCATGATTTTTGGAAATCAAATACATACATATCATTGTATTGAATGTCTATAAACATAGTCAAATAATTTGTGGTTATTACTTAGATATATATTGTTGGCTTTAGATGTTAAAGCACATAGACCATACCAAATTTTAATAACTTCACCTACCTAGTAGAAACATCCAACACTGAAATGGCATGATCCAAACAACTTTGCTTGGTTTGGTTTTACTTCTCCACGTGCTGCCATTCTCTTCTCCACTTTACTCTCCTCCTTCAATTCTCCTCTTCTCCTCTTATCCCTATGCGTCACCCCACTCTTCCTTTCTCTTTTTTCTTCATTGCATGAATGTCTTTTTTCTTTTTAATTTTCTAAAAACTTCCACAAGCCACCTAATTTATATAATTCACCCCAAAGCATGTTTTAAATATTTGTTTTATTTATTTTATTTCCTTTTTGTGTTTTCTTCCACTTTTTTTTTTCTAATTTCGCCTAAACATGAAATCAACATATCTTTTATCCTTCCCCAAACATTAATTATTATTTTCATTCATTTCTTTTTATTATAATACAATTACTAATTATAACACAATTGCTAATTATAAAAAAATTGCTTTATTTGATACTAACTTAGTATAGATAAAAATTAATAATATGATTAATGTAAGTCGGTGACATTCTTTTAGTCTAAAATGGTAAATCAACAACTATTATATCAAAACACAATGGGTATTATAACAACGTATTTTTTGTTATTACTATGTTCTATAAAATATCTTTCTTTTATCATCTATATATATTAATACGTTAAGCCACATAATGATATTCCCAAATATCATCGACATAACTAGCTAATGTTCTGAACATTGTAAAGACAGAATGGTTAGTCTACATACGGTAGTAACCAAATACTATTCATGCAAATTTATGTTATCAAAAAACATTAATAATCATGACATAAGCACACAGTAACATTATACATCCAAATCTACTTATAATACCCACAATGCAATCCTACAAGATTAATTCCACATATACATAAATCTGAACTAACACACAACTAATATACATAAATAATTATCTAAATGTAAACAACATCAAAAATGTACTAACACTAATAATTCAAACTATGCATTTAATGTGTACTATTTAACATGGTGTGTGCATGGGTTTTAGCCATTCCTCTATCATCCCCCAACACCTCCATCTATGCCATCCTCTCTAATGATGCTCTCCCTCCGTCATGCTCTAAGGGATGAACTCTCCTATGTCAAACTCATGACAAGAAGGTAGTTAGTCCATAGCATAGTGATATATATCATAAAATACTGTTGTAATAACAATTCAACATGATCACAATATAAATAATATACAATAAAACTAGCTCATAACAATGAAATCATGTAATCAAAACAACATACCACTATCCCATAATAGCATATGACTTACAACTTAATTAAATAATTATCAACCTTAAAAATCCATGGATATTATAGTAAATTTGATTAATGAGGAATTGAGATGTAACATCCTTCCCCCTAAATTTGGTCATCGTCAAGGCCATGTATGTTTTCATCATTGTATTTCAAGGTAAGTCATTCACGAGCTTGTAGACTCTACCTTACTTCATAATCTGGAGGAAAACAAAGAAAAAATAGGGGTTAGCTATGGGAAAATGGGATTACAAATGACTTATAATGGAATTAATTTGTAATACATACTAAGATTTTGAACTTGATAGCTTTAATTCCTTGGTTAGGATTTACAGTCATGGATATTTAACTATAACTAGATTCTAGATTAGATGTATTTATAATTAACATGATAAATGGGTGCATGTAGAGTATGAACATTAAATGTACATATTTATACTCTATAAATCCACTGTAAGATTAAATAGTTGTTATAGCTATTAGATTGCAGATGTTTCAAATCCCAAGCCTTTAGAAATGAAAAATGATTAAACTTTTGTGTTTTTTTGGATCTTTGCCTTGATTTTGTCTATGTATACTATTATTGCACACAACTTGTGCCTTGTGAAAATCAAAACCACCATGGCAAAATTCACAACACCCACTACTTTGCTTCTATAAATATTCCCAAACCTACCATTATTTAGCTGTAAAAAATTGCTAGAAAGAACTTCAACTATAGAAAAGTCTCACAACAATCCACAACACTATACATTTGTGCCTAAGAAACCACATCAACCTTATAACCCAAAAAAACAAAGAGATTTGAAATCCTAACTAAAGCAATACAAAGCCTTATATTTGTCCAATCCTAACTAAAGTGATACAACACCCTAAATTTCAAATCGTGAGGCCTAAATCAAGTAAACACAACATAAATCATGTGGCTCTTTGGTCTAGTAAACATTTAAACCAATTAATCCATTCACTATAATTCAAAATGAAATACGGTATACAAAACAAAATAGACCATTTAAGATCTTACCTCAAAACTCTCTACATAGGATTTGTAGCATGAAGAGGCTCTTCGCACATGATACTATGGCTTGCTTAACCCACTAAAACAATGAAATATTCCCACCATAACTCATCGGCTTCTCTCCAACCCTTCTTGATTTAACAAACCCAACAAAAAATAGCAAGCTTCTAAAAGCATTTATATCTTCACAACCCACTACCATGTTCCTTAATGAAGTAATCTAACATTTAATGTGAAATCTTCAAACCAGGTAGCTCAGATCACTTGAATAAATGCATCATTGAATGACAGATCATACCTACCTTGTACAAACCCATCTTCTATATACTGTGTGGTTAATGCCCAACCTTGATATAATTGAAGTGGCCAATAACATTAAATAAATTTAGGTAATCATCTTGCATCAAATATTATACTATCTACCCCATTAAAAAAATTGCTATTTCACTTTGCAAAAGGATTATATTTTTTTTACACACTAATCAATGGAATTTGATTGGCCGATATATTTGGCAATAATTACAAGATAAGGTTACTCTAAAATTATTTTAACTATGTATTGATGTGGCTTTGACTCATCTAAAAATTGAAACGCTTGTGCAGACTCTTTTATTTTATATAATTTATTTATTTTTGCATTGTAGGGCATGGATTAGTTTCAATATTCACCAAAGAAGATTTGTTCAAGATTTGGATTTTGTCTATTTAGTGTTGGGTTAGGGGTGCGCCATACAGGTTGATGATTAATTTAAATATTTTCCCTACATATGTAGTTTTGATCCTATCCGTTTGAAAATATTCTTGCTGATTTTTTTTACTATATTGCATCATGATTTTAAGAAATGAATTGGTTAAAATGTTTAGCAGGGCAAGGATCCCTAGGATTTATGTTGTGTTTGCTTTATTTGGGCCTTGAGATTTAAAATCTAAGGATTTGTATTACTTTAGTTATTGTTGTACAACTTTTTGTTTTTTGGGCTTTGTTCTAGGCAATGATTTCATCATGTGGGGATTTGATGGAATAACAATATGTAGCTTTTGACATGCTAAAATTAATCTATAGAGATTTTTGAGGTAATATCTTAAATGGTGTCTTTTATTTTGTCTGTTGTATTTCATTTTGCATTGTATGGAATGGATTAGTTGGTTTAAATGTTTACTAGACCAAAGAGCCCCATGGTTTGTGGTGTGTTTACTTGATTTGGGCCTCGAGATATGAAATCTAGGGCTTTGTATAGCTTTGGTTAGGGTTAAATAACTCCTTATTTTTTGGGGTTTATTTTGGGCAATGATTTCATCACATGGGAATTTGATGGCACTTTACGGTCACACTTGTGGAATGAAAATTTTTATGGTGATTATTTGCATGAATAAAAAACTCAACATGTCAAAGGTTTTTTATATACTTTCTATATTGATACTATCACTCCCAAGGGTTGTTTTGAGATTGCACTCCAAAATGAAGAGAGATGTGGTGTTTACCTACATCGACCCCAAAAAACTTTTAATTTACTTTCTAAACACACAATGCCACTCCCAATAGATGAATTTCTTCTCTATCTGCTTCTTGTAATAATTTAATTAATTCTCCTCACTCATTGGCCAACTACATTCCTCAAACCTTCAATATTTTTAGTTTTCTTAATTTGAATCAAAAACATAAAGCCACTCCCATTAGAAATACTGACATTAGCCTCATATTTTACCTCTTTCACATTTTCATGATAATAAAAATGAGGGTAGTTTCTTGGGTGTCTACCACTAAAGTAACAACATTTTTCATTTTAGAGATGCCATTTTAATGGATTTTAGTACTTGTAAACTAGGTAACCTAGAATATGGAAGAGGTTAAATGAATAGAGGTAATTGAATGTAAAAAGAGTACATAAGAAGATAATCTTGATAGTAGTAAAAAGTCTATAATAACATAGTGGTGCCAGCTTGGTTGTTTTTGATGATTGCCACATTGTCACTTTAGTGAATAAATATGATTGATCAGTCTATGTATGTGTCTCAAATATGACATGTTTGAGTGTTTGTTACTAGGCAAAAGGGTTGTTAAAACTGGATCTAGTTGACTGGAAATGCTTTAAGTACTATTACTACATATATGGCTTTAGAATTTTTTATCCATGAGTTTTTTATAGTGGATTATTTACATAAATACTTTTGGAATTTTATCTTTTTTTTTTTTTTTGAGATTTCCAAGTATGATGTATGTTTTTTGGCATGTCTCACAAAATTTTCTACTTTTTGCTTCAAAATTTTGAATACCTAACACCTTAACATTTGAAACAAATTATGCTTTGCTTGAAAACAATGTGTTTTGAAAACGTCAGAAATGAAATACATTATAAATTTATGTGTTTTAACAAGTATGAAGTGGGGAATAATATCTTTTCATAATAATATAATAATTTTCTATTAGAATTACTATCCAGTATCATCCCTTTCTTGACAATTGATAAGGATGTTGGCCCCTCTTTTGCTCTTGGTTCCAATTCAAATGAAATCCTTGTTCCTCTTTATATCTTTTTCCTTGACTTTATGAGATACTCAATACTAACATGAGGCTTTGCCTTCACAATATTTTTTTATATCAGTTCATTTTTGGCTAGATTTTTTATGGTTTTAGTTTTGGGTATTGTAACTATGTGTATTTTATTTGGCAATAATACAATTGGCTATAGTGAAAAAATAGTGGTTGGTGAGATGGCAATTATAGGACATGAAAAAAATTCATCTTCCAAGACAGACAATACACTTGATTTTGTTCAAGTGATTGTAATTATAGTATAGTTGGTCGACTTTAGTGAATGATTTCATTCCATAGTGCTTTGATATGAAAAAGGGGAAACCAAGAATTAGGTGTTTTTGGCATTAACAACAGTGCATTAGATGTTTCTGACACTAACAACAATTCTTTATTGCAAATTGTTTGCATTTTGAGATGGAATGGTTTAATGTCTATATTGTGTAATTTTAGTTTAATGAAGACAATAATTACACTAGAAACATGTCTAGTTTTTTGAAACCCTTTTTGAAATTATACATACCCGTGTAATTGGTTCTTGCTATTTGGATTAACAAGATTTTGTATTTGATAGAAACATAAGATCATGTTCCACTAAATTTTGATTTTCCTTGTTCAATAGATATTTATGTTTGTTTCTTTTCAATTTTATCCATTCTTTTTTTTCCTTAAAAAAAAATGCTAGAGGTTTCATACATTGGATTTTTCCAAAGTGCTCAACAGTAAAGATGCAGAGGACTATATTCAAGTTTTCACTTACACTATATGAGCTTTAAAATCAGATGTGTTAATGCCATTTGAACTTGCATTAAGAATTGAAAAGTAACCTAGAAAACCATAGCAAGCTTCTATAGACATCTAGATAGTTATAACCCACTGCCATGTTCTTTGAAGAATTAATCTGACATTCAATCTGAAATCATCAAACCAGCCAACCCACATCATGCAAATAAATACAAAATTCAATGCCACACCATACCCACCTTATATAAACTCACACTTTGTCCCCTATATGGTTGATGCTTAACTTTGATCCAAGTGAAAAATGAAATAACATAAAAAAATTCAGCTAATCAACTTGCAACAAATAACATTATTTTATCTATCCTATTGATGCATTTGTTCATGTACTGTGGGTTGCCTGGTTTGATGATTTCACATTAAATATTGAATTAATTCATTAAAGAACATAGCAATAGGTTATAAAAAACTAAATGTTTGTAAAATATTTTTATTTTTATTGGATTTTATGAAGCAAAAAGGGGTGGAGACAAGCCAAGCAATAATTATGCACATATTTTTGTGATTAACTAAATATGAAGATCTACTCTATTGAAAATTTTTAGGGTTTTGAACTTGAAATAATTAATGTGTCTTTTACTTAATTAAATTTTAATGAAGATGGATTGGTTAGGAAGATTTCATTTTTAGTAGGTGAAGTGGATTCTGTTCCACTAAATTTTGATTACTTATCAAAACCATTCACAGAATGCATATTTTATGCCTTGATCTATAATTACGTGACAATTTTTTTCCCTTAGCATGATGCCAAGATTCAATTTTGACATTATTTTTGTCCAAAATTCATTGTAATCAATGAAATTTGATTGGCCAATAGATTCAGGAATAATTGTTTTTTTATTCTGAATAATCCATACTAGATAAATGTAAAGTTATCTTACCTTACTCATTTACAAGACTAGTAAATTTTATAATATCACATGAATTTAGATCTATAAGGTTATATAGATCAATAAAACATGTTATTTATTGTATAACATTATTAATCCTGGAAGAAAATTCAAATTTGAAGTGACTAAAAACTTGTAAAGCATGTTGTAGAGGCAAAATGCTTAACAACAAGGTCCATGCAATGAAAGTATTTCCCCTCATGTCATTCAAATTGTAGATCCATGATTTTGAATCTTGATCAAATAATATAAAAAAATGTTACTTCTAAATATTTGTATGTTTGACCTAGATAGGTCTTTATTCACGTGCAAGCAAAAATGACATGATTTTGCATATAAATCATTTTTTTTTGTTTGAGTCATTTATCATTGTATTTTCCCATAGCTGATCCCTATTTTTCACTTTTGTACAACTTACATCTAGTCCCACACAAAATTCACAATTACAATCAAAATATCATGTTCTCAATGACAAAACACTCAAAAAGGTATCACATGAATAGTTCACAAAATATGCTTTAAGTCCATCTCCTCTGCCATCTACAATCAAGCTAAAAAAGTCATTCGTTAAGTGATCACAATACTATGCATATGACTTGCTACCCATGTATTTATTTCCTAATCATTTACAAGAAGAAAAAAATAAGTAAAAAAGAAACATAGAGAGAGGTAAGTGTTTTTGAGATAAATATGTAATTGACTTGTTTATTCTAATCAAAATTATTGGAAATTTCCTTCTCATCAGGGAATTGAAAGCTATAGTTGAACAAATGGAAGTTAGATTCAAATATGACATACTATAGGAAGTTGCACGGTGATATCATTTTCTTGTGTACTCTCCTGAATCCCTTCTAAGTTATATTGTTTATTATTATAATTTATTTTATGAAATATTACACTTGGAATCCTTTTGAATGTAGGTATATTTAGATCTACAAAAAGAAGGTTACCTTTTTGAATACAAGTGAGTTAATATTACTGGTGAGAAATTACCCAAATAATGGGACTTTGACTTGTTGGTATCCTCTTTCCCCTTTTGTTGTGTCTTATCTAATTTTTTTGAATAGATGGATGACTAATGTCAATAGCATGGTTATTTTTTACATGTGATGTTTATCTTCTATTCTTTCTCTTTACCAAGTATATCCAAATGTTTCTTATTTGCATATGTATTTATCAAGCATTGATTCATCCATTGTTATTATGCAGGTTGCCTCCACTACAAATTTTGTTACTACATCAACGCTATTGGGTTTAATTCCAAAGGTGAGGCATTTAAAAACTTGAATTTTTTGCCTCACTTCATTTTAGTTAACCTGCACAAAAACACACACACACACACACATGGATCAATGTTAGACAAATAAAATTCCATAGGCAATAACCTATTGTTATTAATCATTTTGCTTGCAAATTCATTTTTGAAATTGTTGAGATGAATAATTCCAAGAATATAACATTTGATTACACTAAGTCTCAGAGGCATACTTTTGAAACCATTTAGCTTTATCTTGGAATTATTTTTGAATCTATTGGCCAATTAGATTCCTTTTATTAGCATTAAAAAAAATATACAATCCTTTTACAAAGTGAAATAGAAAGGTTTTTAACAAGCTAGATAAAATAATAATATTTGATGCAAGTTGATTGGCCCATTTTTTTATGTTATTGCCAGCTTCACTTGGATTGAAGTTGGGCATTAACCATGTGACAGACAAAGGATGGGTTTATATAAGGTAGATATGATCTACCATTCAATGTTACATTTGTTCAGGAATGTGGATTGCCTAGGTTTAAGATTTCACATTGAATGCCAAATTACTTCATTAATGAACATGAAAATAGGTTATAAAGATCTAGATGCCTGTAGAATCTTGATATGATTTGTTGAGTGCATTTTCATAGTAGTGCAAATGGATATAATGTGTTTCTATAGATAGAGTTTTGTTTGAAATTCATTTTTTGGTGATTGATTTATGTAAAGTTCAAGCTTTTGTTTTTTAACTAGCATTAAAAAACAACTTGAAGCAGTTCATATTTATTTTTCCAAAATGTTACTTTCATATTAGCATTTAATTTTCTAAATTATCTGTCTTGATAATATGAATTTGAGAAGAAATAAATATAGATCACTTTCAAATGAATTTACAACCAAAACATTTGAATATATGTACATTTTATTCTCTCTCTCTCTCTCTCTCTCTCTCTCTCTCTCTCTCTCTCTCTCTCTCTCTCTCTCTCTCTCTCTCTCTCTCTCTCTCTCTCTCTCTCTCAACACACACACACACACACATTTACGTAATTGTATTTAGCTAATACTAATCCAATCATTTTTTCTTGTGCAGATCATTCTTTAAAAAAATTGCAAATTTTTGATAACTTTATGAACTTGTAAAGCATTATGGTAAGATACGCTGCATCATATTTTTCAATTCAAGTATTCTTATTAACAATTTATAAACAATCATTCTCCTATTACTAAGTTTTTTTATCCTTAATGTAGTGCCATTCAGATAACATTGACCTGCACAGGGTAACTATTAAGAATGATTTTACATAATTTTGGCTTTGAATGTTACTATATTTTTTTCCATTTAGATCAAAGAACTGAAGGGAGCTATGTTTCATGTAGGTTGAAGGAGTAGGTCAGTTTGATACCAAGGGTCTTTCCATCATTTTTATTTCTTATGCAGGTGACTTAGATGTGCTCAAACAAGTATGTATGCCATTGAAGTCTTCAAAAGAATTATCTATGTTGTTCCTACATTTACAATGTTTTGTTGTTATTGTGTGGCTCTTAGATTTAAGAACATCTTAATTTGACATCAAGGAGCCTCTTGAACAAATGGGCACATCAAATTATATAATTTTGCATTCTGCATATTTCACATTATCTCCAAAAAATGAAAAGGATCTTTGTGAACTTGTAAACTATCCATATCATGACTAAGTTGCAAATTTTATCATCAATGTCAGTGAGAAGGTTCTTATTGCTCAAGAAAAAATGAGTAAAAATCATGTTTATATTTTCAAGAAACATGAACCAAATAAATTTTCCTTATGTTGTGGAGGTGAGGTCTATGGCTGAAGCATAAAATAGGCCACTGAGTAGTATGTTTGTGTGCATGCTTTCAAAATCCAATGATAAAGGGCTTGATTTATTTTACCTTTTTGACTGTTCATTTATATCATCATCTCTATTCAAGTTCACGATCCAATTGTTACTATGAATATGTTGTTATAAGTTTTTGTATTGATATGGGAATTCCATGTTGTAGCTAACCTATTTTGATAAACCTATATAACCTTGTTGAAGAGAGATGTTGTGGTTGATCATGTTTCAAAAAACATCACACTAGTTAATTATGCTAAAACATCAAAACCTAAAATGTAATTCATAAGTAGGATCTATATGCTAGTAGTTAGTCATAAACCTTATGTTGGAATGTATTATTTTATTTTCAATTTATTGACAATTTACTACAAAGTATTGTTTCTAGAGTCTTGTAAGTTTATATATTTTTTGTATAATCTTCAAAGTTTTTTTTTTAAATCTTAATCTTATTTAGTATATTCCTTATGATACTTTTCTATTGACTACAGTTCATTTGGCAGTTTATTCAAGCGATATTACCTTATATTTGTTCAAACATTCTAATTATTATCGTGATTGGAGACATAGGGTTTGTTGATGACAAAGCCACTACTTCTAACATGAACTTGCTCTTTTATAGTTGACTATCAATTAAGTTTTTCAGGTATGCCAAAGAAATTATATAGAAGGAAATGTTGCTTCATGTTGTGTACCAAAGCCTACTGATACAAGTTTCTATTCAGTTATCAATTTCAATAATATGTTTTTATTACAATATTACCTTAAACATGATTATACTAGATGATTTCAAACATGACAAAAAAAAACAATTAACATCAACCATATTCTACCAAGAAAGACCCACAAAAAATAAGAAGCAATCAAGCTTCAGGTAAATGCTTAGATAATGTAAATGTCACATCATGGTTTATTTGAAGTAATTTGAAATTCTCAGTTTAGCATAATGAGAACAAATCTATTTAATTATTCCAATACTTTCTAGTAATTTGTAATACTAGTAACCTTTGACATTTGGCAGGATTATCATTAGTCATCATATGAGAAATGAAAGGTGGATATAGCTCAAGGTAGAAGTATTGTACCTACATTCAAACAAATGAATTGCAAACTAACTTGATTTGTTGAGAGACACACAAACTCATGATAACAAATGCACATTTTTTATAGATATACATAATGCAAGATACAAAATTTACGATTTTTATGCTTAGTAAGATAATGAGAAATACCTATTAACTCATTTAAAATCAAATTTAAAGATTTAAAAATAAAAATTGGAATTGCATTTTTAAATCACATGGATATTTGTTCACTTACCATTTGAGTTTTGGAATGAAGTTTCTAATCGCTTAGATAAGTTTTAGATTTTTCTACTTTTATATTTTAAATTGTGAAAAAAATAATTTATATCTTTAATTTGAGAACTTGAATATATTCATTATAAATATCATGATATGATATGTTATGTAATGTAATTTTGAGTTGATATCTGATTTATTATTTGGTTGTATTAGGTTGTGGAGGTAATGTAAATATTATTTGTTCATAATGTCAAGGAAGAAACTATTCAAATCTTTGCGTAATTTATCTCAAGCTTATATTTGATCCATTTATCATTTCAAAAAAGATACTGGTCCTTCCATAAAGAGTCTGTAATTTTTTGTAAATAAGGGTCAATGATTTTTTAGTAGCATAAATTAACATGGTAATATGGAAATATTTATTTTTATAAATGTCCCAGTCACAATATCTTATGGTGCAAATCATACTGACCAACCTCTTCGTTTCTTTGAATTGAATTTTGTCATAGGCTATTTATCATCAAGTGCAGTTTTCTTCTAGTAAATATGTCAATGCATATTGAATGTTCAAATTTTTAAGAAGACTAGTCACTGTTTGGAATTTATGGACACAAATCTAATATTAATACAAATGTTTTCTAATACATGCATTTCTATAGATGTTACCTTTTAGATAATATTTAATATAGATTTATATTAATTTTTAGACAAATTTAGTTTTTAACCAACCAGTGCCAATACGATGTTTAAATTGATTGTACAAGTTGTAAAATAGATATTATATTTGAATACACTAAATGCATCTTGAAAGGCAAAGAACATAACATATATTATGTCACTAAAATTTTTCATCAATCTCGAACAATGTTCAAAGATGTAATACAATTTATGTCTAGAGAGAATTTTTTATCATTTTTTAAAAACAAAAGATAAAGATTGAAACAAATCTAATTATATTGTGCACCCGTAGGGACTTGGCACTAGTACCCTTGTTTATAATTGGTCAACCATTAGAGATTGCATGTCTTCCCTTTGTAACGGATAAGGTCATTGTTGGCCAATAAATAAGGTCTAATAGATTGTAATGATTGTACATTCATTTGTATTTAAGATTATATGAGTATCGATTATTGAGTTGTCTATAATAATATTAATAAAGTCGCAAACTACTTTCAATTCTTTTAAATTGTTATGGGTTTCTCCACATCGCGAAGAGGCACTTGAATTGATTGTAAATACAAATAGACAATTATTATCCATTTATTTTTATTTAAGTGATATAATTTAAAATAAATATATTCATATTTACAATTAATAAAATAGAATATTCTCCAATAACATTTAAAAGAATATATTTATATTTTAAATTTTATAAAAATTTTACATTTTCAATGTGATATATATTCTTAATCATTTGATTGATTGAAGAAAATGTAACTAATAAAAAATAATTCTTATAATCTCCTGGAATTAATATATATATTTTTCAACATTTCTTTAATCTATAATGAAATATAATAAATTTGATGGGCATTCTTCAAAAAATAACCTCTTCATTAATTTGAATGTTTCTTTGTTTTACGATAAAATATAGGCTTTATTATTTATTTATTCAGAGACATTTTATTGTAGAGCCCATGGTAGATATCTGTCTTTACATTTTTATATTCCATCTGTCACACAATAAGCTAAATTTATTGAAGATTTTTTTTGCTAACAGTTGATAGTTGACAGTTGTTGAGTGCAGATATTTTTGGTTTGGATTTGATTTGATTTTGATTCAATGATTGATAGATAGATATTGTGTGTGAACTCTAAATAGTATGGATTCAACGCTTCACTATTTTTTATCCCATCTGCCAACTCTTCTCATCCCACCTGCCCAACAATGCAACTTTTGACAAATCATATCTACAACTTTATAGATTATAAAATATTAATGATATTATAGTTAATAATATAATATATAATATTATATATTAATTTTCATTGTATTATTAATATTATATTAATAATATATAATGAATATTAAAACAAATATTTTATTATTGTTTCTCTACACTCTTTAGCTTTGCAAAACCCAATTTTAACATAATAAAAAAATTATATCTTTATAAAAATTTAATTCTTTATAATATCAATCAATTTAAGGTTCGATCAATTCAAATTACAATTTTTTTTCCCAATAAATTATAGATTTAATATAAACTGAAACATTACAATTAAAAATAAATATAAGATTTTGGTTAGTTGACTCAGAGATTTAATCAATCATAAATACAAGTTGAATAATAACTCTATTTTTTTTGAAACAGTTAAAATAAAAAAATTGTTTCCCATTAACATTGATTAATGTAGAGGAAGTGGCTAGCTCTAATGAATTTGAATTTGTGTAGAAAATTAATTTTAAGATTCCAAATGTTGGGTTGAGAAGTTGGAGTTCAGAAGCACAGAGCTTAACCAACACGTGCTAATTCCCAGTGCGTGTTGGTCATCGTTGGTCTCAGGGTGCTGGTCTTCACCAGTCTTCATCGACTTATGACTAACCACAGTTAAATTTGATGGTAATGTCTACCTTTGTTCTGACCACCTTCTTGTTGCAGTCACCACCACCATCATCACCAATCAATAATCATCGTCATGCCAACTGCAAACTGTGACTGTGCAGTGATCACTCAACTTGGCATGTGGCATGGACCCAACATGGCATGTGAATCATTCCATAGTAATGCTAGATTATCATGCCCTAACACCCTGATAATCATGTCTTCGTAGCATTGCCTTAATCTCTTATGGCCCTACTATTAATCGAGTAAAGCCTAAAGGCCAAATAGATGTCCTTCACCATTTGCTCATTGTTGGATCCAAGGTGGAGGGAGATAGCTCAAGTAGAGGCGGTCAGAACAAGGGTAGAGGATTCGGTATTTAATCCTAGGTTTTGCACCAATCAAATGTTGAGGTAAATTCTAGAAGGTTTTATCATTTTGACAGAGTCGTTCATCATATATTTGCACATTGTTTATATTTAGAGATACGTAAAACATGCATATGACCCTGCATAAAATGACATAGATACAAAAGAGAAGTATCAAGACAACTACACCAAATAAAATGATAGTGGCTCCTGCCATCAGAACTATGCACAACTATAAAGAAATATTATGTTGTAAGTCATTCAAATGGCTTGTCAACCACTTTAATAATTGTCTAAGGTTTGCATAGGCTTATCCTTCTATTTCAATATGTATGAGTGTTCTGTATGCCTTTGTTCAAGATTATCCTTGTTTCTCTATAGACTGTGTCTTAACACACAGTGGTCTACATGATTGTGAACTATGTTTATGAACTCTACACAACTTCAAACACTTAAATCTCTGCAAACACCTTAGGGAATGGGAAATATGTTTATAACCAGTATTCTTGAGTTTCCAATTAGTTTACACGTTCTTCTCATAAGAAACACATACTTATTCCTCCTCTTCATAGGAAACAAAGTTGTATTATTCAAACACATAATATATTTTAACAGATGGTCATTTTAAAGGATAAAAGAAAGCAAAAATCAATGTTACTTTATTTAAAACAGGCATTTAACCCTGCATAAAGCCAAATACCCAACTTATTTATAACAGAGTCATTCATATTTGTGATCACAGAAGGGCAAGTGGACATTGAATACCCTGAATAAGGAAATAAATCTCAGAGTTTTTTATAAATGTGAAAAAATTGAATCCATAACTTATTAACACGGACAAAATCGAAAACATATTAAGTAAGAATATGTATGGGGAAAAAAGGATAATGCTTTAAATAAGCACATTCACAGTGTATTCATAAGCCTGCTCTACATAAATTATTTAGATGAAAATGCAAAGAAAAGCAGTGAAGATTGTAATAAATCCTTTAAAAGGACATCTGTCTTCAATTTACCTATACCTACTATTTCTCGGGTCCTATTTCTCCTTGCCAGAGGCCCACTATACATAAGGTTAAGCTCACCCATGATTTTGTCTCTGTTAATAAGTTATTTTTATATATAAGGACAAGCGCTTACATACAAGGTCATATGCACTATGAATTTAGAGGAAGAGATTTGTTCAACAGGGTAGAACAGGGTGTATAAGAGCCTCTCTAGTATTTTCCAAGCTTTAATATCTTGAGCTCTATTTTTAATTCATGTGTTTTTATTCAACATTTCATGTGTATTTATGCTTGCAAGTGCCTAAATGTACTCTATTCTTTGTAATGGGGTCATCATGTATGTGTGATTTAAAGTACATTGAAAGTGTTACTCTTATCATATTTCATGTGTTTGGGCAGACTTTCACAATGTAAGAGTGCGTGAATCCATGTTTGTTGTACTCCCATTGTACTATATAATGTGAGCCTCTATAATATTTTCCAAGATTTAATATCTTGAGATCTATTTTTAATTCATGTGTTTTTATTCACCATTTCCTGTGTATTTATGCTTGCAAGTGCCTAAATGTACTCTATTCTTTGTGACAGGCTCATCATGTATGTGTGTTTTTAAGTACATTGAAAGTGTTACTATTATCATATTTCATGTGTTTATGCAAACTTCCTCAAAGTAGGAGTGTGTGAATCCTTGTTTTTTGTACTCCCATTGTACTATGTAATGTATACTTATTATTGTTGACTTCATTCAGAATGTTCAGTGAGCTTATTAAATATTGCCATCAATGTCTTTCATAGAAGCTGCAATTGAAATTAAATTTTTTGCATACAATCTCCATGGACTTGATATTACAGGCTTCAATAATATTATTGCTAACCTTTGAAATTTACAACAGGCATGTTTTGGTTCTTTTAAAGTTTTCTAAATGTAATGTATCCATTACATTTTCTCTATCTCATCTACTACATACAAAGGTTCATTTAGCTTGTCCTTGAATCACCACATGAGGTGTTACCATATTATATAGATTATTTCCAAATGAATTGGTATGTTAAGTTTCTATAATGTGAAAAGACAATCTCTGCTTTGGAACATTACACTATCTACAAAAAATCTAATGCATTCTCATATGTACATTTCCTTGTTGGAGGCTCAAAATATATACTTTTAGTATAGGGTGTTAATTTCATGAACAGTGGTTACCCTAATTATTCCATGACTATTGCATTATGTTGCCAACTAGTCATATTACCCTAGTTGTTGGCACACCATTGTACTTTTATGGAAACCTTTATGGTGATTTCTAGAAGCATTTCATTGGTAAGGGTTAGTGTTGTAAAGCATATTCTTAACTTGTTTGAATGCAAGTTGTTGTTTGTTGGTAATTAATACTATGAATGCTAACTACTACAGATTTAAGATGGATGAGTGGGAATTAGAAGATTGCCTCAAAGAACTTTATGTTGAGACCCAACAAATGGTAGGCATTTTTAGATACTATACTCGAACGTGAATTTGAGTTGTATTAATTTTTTTTATGCTAATATGTTGTGACATACAATGTGTTAGGAGAAAGAAGTTAGTCAGAAGTCCTCATTGCATGCAAGTGCTTAGTTTAGACATTCCCCTTACCCCCTTGGAGATCGATCGAGGAAGATATATGGAGTATCAATAATTGGGGATGGTATTCCCACTATTATGAGACAACCATCCACTACCCACGAACATCCAGAGGTACAATCCTAGTGTAAGATGGAATCTTTACTGAATAAAGATGCAAATAAGGGGATAACATAGGTAATTTTATTGATCATCTATGTATTTTCAATGCCTGGTTTAATATTCTTTCCACATATGTAAAATTCTCAATATTTACAAACATGCATCCCTATTTTGATTTGTTACATCTTTTTTAATACTGCAGGAGGAGGGGGTGGAGTAGATTGAAGGTGAAGAGGGTGTCCTTGAAGCACCCAATGACTATTTCTCAAGAGATTTATGGGAACCTTTGGCTTCCCTTAATTTTTGATTGATCCTCATGTGAAATGATGTTTCTTTCTTCCCTCTTACAACAATCAAAATTAGAATACTTTTGACACACTATGCATTTTTCTATGTTGTTTTTGTTTTGTGTTTTAGTTGGAAGGGGTGGAGCAGAGCCACACACAAGTGGCTAATAGTCACCTACATAATGACTTCATCCCTAAAAATATGCATATTTTTTGTATTATCTCCTTCATTTTCCATGATCAATAATTGTGAACCATGCATCTCTATTTTTATATGTTACATCTTTTTTAATACTGTGGGAGGAGGGGGTGGAGTAGACCGAAGGTGAAGAGGGTGTCCCTGAAGCGTCCAATGACTATTTCTCAAGAGATATATGGGATTCTTTGGCTTCTCTTAATGTTTGATTACTCCTCATGTTAAATAATATTTATTTATTCCCTCTTACAACAATCAAAATTAGAATATTCTTGACACACTATGTGTTTTTCTATGTTGTTTTTGTTTTGTGTTTTAGTTAGAAGGGGTGGAGTGGATCCATTTGGATGTGGTTGATAGTCACCTACATAATGAACTCATCCCTCTAAATGTGCATATTTTTTTTACTCTATCTTTCATTTGACATGCTCATAACTCAATGTTTGTTGTTCCATATATGTTTGGAGTTGGACTCACATATATATGTCCACCTGTGGTAGGAGGAGGTGGAGTCATATGACTTTCATGACAATGATGATGAGGATGTTGATGATGATAATGAATATATTTGGGATGCTTTATAATCTAAAATTAAGGAGGAACTGAATGTTTTAATAATATTTGATTGTCTTTGTTGACATTATCCTATGTTTATTTTTTTATGCTTTTAATATTTTATTGTGTTTGATGACATTATATTTTATTTATTGCTTTATGCTTTTAACCTCACATCTCATCCTTATTGAATGACAGTATGCAGGTGAGTATAGAATCAAAGATTAGGATATTATGAGGAAAAATGTGCACTTTTACTTGTTGAGGCCATGTGACACATTTAGAGCTGATGGTGGCCATTCATTTTGATCATGAGACAGACTTAACACTCATCATTGTAAGATTCATGGTCAGCAACCCATTCTAAGGAGGCCCCTTTGGGCATGTCGAAAGTAGGAAATATAAGTTGAAAGGAAGATAAATCAATAAAAGGTAATAAAAAAGGAGGCCAATAGATTGACTCTTGAAAAATCAGAGCATCAGAAAGAGAGATAGGCTAGAAAGATCATGGCTAGCTAGGGAGGTTGTGTTTGAGTTATGTTATCTCAATGAGACAGCCTTAAAGTCTATCAATGACAAGATGGGTGCATATGATTCAAGCTAAAACTTGGCACAGAGAAGGGAAGCCTACATTTAGTGAAGAGAATATCATTGACAAATGTAGCGAGAAAGAGAACGAGTGGAGCAATAGCAAGGTGCATGCAATAATGGACCTCAGGTTAAATACATTCTATTCATTAGTTTTCACAAAGTTAAAGTTAAGTTTAATTCAACTTACTTAATATTAACATTGATATTTATGCAACAATCACCATTCTGATTATAGAGGAATGACCCTCAAGCCCATTCTAGTGATGATGATCACATTCCTTTGAGAGAAATGCATTTACAAAATGGTATATATGTTCATTAGGGGGGCATAACAAATGAAAGTGTGCATGATATGTTACCTCAAAAATTGATATTGTACTTCTTATGATGAATATGTATTATATGCACTCTTCTTTATTCCCCCTACCTTTCTTTCAACCCTACCATTACATATTTTGATAGTGTTGCATATTGTTATTGCATATAAGATTTTGGTGGAGATGAGTTGGTGAAGTCATAGGCATGGATGGACCATTTTTAGGAGGTATGATAGTTACTTCTTATTTACCAAACCAAAACCAACAAGTTTATTATTCATGTTGGTGTCTTATTCTTGCATTTTGTCAAGATTTCTAAACTGCACATTTCTAAAGGCAGGTGTCTAGAGTGACATGCATATATGTGCATTCATGTGGTTGACTGCTTCTACTTGTTTGTCCATTTCTAGAGGCCACAATATGAACATTGATATTGTATTATGGCTACTACCTTGGACACTATTATTTATATACATACATTTTGGCATAATATGTATGACATCTATGATGTGTAGTCAAACATATTATTTGGACAGGAGATTTGAATACAGGTGTTTTGTTTTTGGTTTATGATGGATACATAGTTTTTTATTTATATACTATTTAAGAAATGGTTTGGTGGTTAATTTGCATTTACAAATGTATTTCACAATCATGAATGGTTCAATGATGCAATGCTTATCCCATGTACTCATCATATATTTTTTACATGTATGGTATATGATGTTTTCAACTGACGATCTATCATCTTCACATGTATACCTTATTCTCATTTCATTCTTTCACATATTGGTGACAAAGTGCACATGATTATGTATCTATGTCTATATAAAAGTAACCATGGTGGGTTGGAGTGAAATATAAGATTTGTATGCATGGCTTATTTCTCTAACATTCCTTCATCTCATATCATGTGTTTGTTTATTCAGGTAATTGACACAATAATTATTGATGTCTATGGCCCACGGTTTGAGGCAAGGGAGGAGGGGCAAGAAGGAATGGGGCAACACTCCAATATAATAGAATGACCATGCCACAGATAAAGATTACATACTCTAATATAATGATTTCATTATTTTCATTTAAGTTAGAAAACTCTTTGTGTGTAAGGAATTATTCATAATAAAAAAAATTTGGATGTTATTAGATTTTAAATATTCTCATGGACCCTCATCTATGTCTAGATTTTTTTAGTTTTTCAATGCTGAAAATATTGAATGCTATCATTGACTTTCCCATGTATCATATTTTTGGCAAATGAAGTCCCAAATCTATAAGAGAATGTGGCTTCCCAATTTATCGAGGACAAGGAAGAACTTATCTCAAGGATGAGATCCTTGAAAGGAATGGGCATAGAATAACATCTTGGTTTTTAACTGTCACTAGCGGCTGCAAAAAATAATCACTTGAGAGGTAAAACCAATTTTTTGTTGAGCTTCTTGATGGTGCAAGGGAAAAGGTTATCAAGTTGGAAACTATGTTGGTTGATAAGACCATAGAGGTTGAGAAGTTTCATCATGCAATTCTCACACTGAGGGATGAGAAGATAGACACTGAAATAAAGTTTCAATCTACAAGCTACCCATACCTATACAAAATCACTCTGTGATGCAAGGGTGGAGACTGTGCGGGCCATGCAATCAAAGCACGAAGGAATAGTTTCCATATATGAGTAGTAGCTATAGATTTTTAAGTTAGAGTTTGATATCTTGTTTTCAAAAGCCAATGGGATGTATCCTAATAGACGTGGTATTCCATACACGAACAATGATAATTAGTTGTGTGCAATGACTTATGTGTCCAATATTACATGATGTAAGCTTATGACATTAGATGGAAATCAATTGAAACACATGCTTATTCACATTTTAATCTACAAAATCAATGTTTATTTTCCACCATTTTCTTACTTCATATTGTGTATATAAATTATTTATGAACAAATGAATGACTATGTTCAGGATTTATGTAGGTGAATGTTAAGAGACCTAGAAAAGTATGGCAAATGGTTGTTTACCAATATATTTTGACTCCAATTAATGTATAAATGTGTTTTAATGATAATTGATCACCATAACATGGTTTTATAATGATTTACAAATGATTAGAGGTTTTATAATGTCCAATAAGTTCATTTACAAGTTCAGTGTGTACAATGATCTCAATAAGAGCTTCACCTTGTTCACAAACCTCTTTAGATGACTGTAGTTGGCAGTGAGCAAGAATTTGGTGTTAGGGGTATTGATATAACATGGGAATGATGTAGATAGATCAAAATGAGTAAACAATGTTCTTGGGGTTGAATCCCAAGATAAAATATTGTAAAACCCTGACTAATGGAGAAACGCTTCTTGTTTAGATAAACAAAGAACACAAAGACTATATTTCTTGTGCAAAGGCAATGTAATTGA
Organism: Torreya grandis; assembly: GCA_037957365.1. Lineage (NCBI taxonomy): Eukaryota > Viridiplantae > Streptophyta > Pinopsida > Cupressales > Taxaceae > Torreya > Torreya grandis. Next base: position 3,072,225 of record JARHVA010000815.1, read on the forward strand.
TTGTTAAAGAATGAAATAAGGTTGGGTTATAAATATTTTATGATGATTGTTTTATTTTAGGTAAGTAAACATTTGTGTTTTATTGGTATTTCAAATATTTAGCAGATTAGCATCAAATGCTTTGAGTTGGTTTCATAATCTTTTAAGATGACTAAAGGATTCAGTCTTGCATACCCTGTGTGCTATCAAATTGTGTCTTGAATGTTGAGTGAGAAGAAGATTATATTTATTGGGCTAGTGGAATGTGTGGATAATCAATAACATGATATAATATTTATTTAAGAGTCTTTGAACATTATATTTGGTCATTCTGTTAAAGGATATTCTATGTTTAAACAATATAACTCTGTTTCCTGTGAAAAGGAGGACTGAGTATGTGTTTCTTATGAGAAGAACAACTTGTAAACTAAGTGGAAACTAAATAATACTAGTTATAAAAATATTTACCATTATCTAAGGTTTTTTTAGAGATTTAAGTGTTTGAAGTTGTGCAAAGTTCATAAACACAGTTCACAATCATGAAAACCATTGTGTGTTAAGACACAATCTATAGAGAAGCAAGGGTAACCTTGAACAGGGGCATACAAAACCCTAAAAAAAAATGTAATAGAAGGATAAGCATGTGAAAAACTTGGATAATTATTAAAGTGGTTGAAAAGACATTTGAATGACTTATAACATAATAGTTTTTTATAGTTGTGCATAGTTATGAAAACCACTATATTTATATACACAATCAAGCAAACCTTGGAGAGAACACATGATCAAAGGTAATGGAGTGAGGTTATAATGATTTGAAAAGATGTATTGAAGTCATATAATACTAAAACAACCTTCACAATTGTTTTAAAGTCTTTACAAACCTTGTAATTCAACTTTTACCCTTCTCAGATTGTGTAGACTGTCAAGAACCCTGTCCTAGGGTTTTAATAGAAAACATAGTACTATGGGAGAATGAACAAGTATAAAATCCCAATTTTTTGTGAAAATTTAGGATTAATATTATTTAAATTATTTTTAGAGTTTTATGTTGAACACGTATGATATTATACAGTTTTGAGTAGAGTGTGCTATCACAGAATGGTAAGAAACCTATAAGACTTAATTTGAGAGCAAGATGTGTCTAAAAAGGTGATCAAATGGAGGACTTAGATAGTGAAAATTTTTGAAACTATGGATGAAGATAAAGGGTATTACAATAAATTCCATAAATTTCTAATGTGCAATGGTACTTGTCAATATAATGCCATAAAGCCTAAAAAAGGCTACAACGTTTATGTGGAAGATAGGCAGAAGTTGTGTAAGAAAGGTAAGATGGTTATGGAGTTTATATGTGGAGTGAGGGGTCTTAGGAGACCTTAATGAGTATGGAATTATGTAAATGGAATTTAATAATGAAACTTGAGTTTGGTGGCAAGTGTGCTTAATCCAATCCTATTGTGTCAAGTATAAAGGAATGACAAGAGAGATTGGGTGGAAGGAGGTTTAACATTAACAAAGTTTGAATATTGTGTTTAAAGATAGAGACTAGAAAGAGATTGAATAATATAAATAACTTTGGTAACTAAAGAGTCAATCAAAAAGTAATATAATATAAGTAACTTGTAGAATCAGTTGAATTAGTAGAGGTAAGTGTAAGAGGCGAATGAATTTGTTTGTTGTTGTCATCTACAGGTTACCATACATAGAGAGTTGAAGTGTTGTATAGGGATTCTAAATCATGTTTTGATTTATTCATTAGGTTTGAAGAGGATGGATATGCCTTGAAGGAATAATTTAAGGTCATAATCTATGAACATTCTATATGCTACCTTCATTTCCTTATGCACTATTGTGTGTACATTTATAGGCTACTACAAAGACTTGAGCATGGTCATGGAGGATATTTAACATGATTGGAAACCTTATTGAGGTATTTAGGTGTTGTAAATATCATGAAAAGTATGTTTAAAATGATATATTTGTAAGTATACCTAAAAGGTTATATCCATAGATGGTGACTGAACTCAAAAACAATTTCCCTAAAGCTCTAAAACATAGCACTAGGCACTTTTGGTGATGCTCCACAATAATGTTTCAATGACTCTTGATGAACCCAAATGTACTCATCTTATAGCCCCCATATAGAGGTATAACCCTAAACAATAAGGAGGGTGTATGACTAGAGAATAGTAGTGTTTGAGGGCTCTAAATTGCACTTTTGTTCACTGTGATCATTCAGTGTATTCTATAGGATTTGAGCCTCTAAGTGACATCATAACCAAAGTTGCAGTGTGAAGGTATATGTTCATGTTTGTGTGATCCTATAAGAGTGAAAAAGACATAAATTCACAAAAATAATCAACCAAGTTTGAAATTTTAGGATTTCAACCCCATCAAACACTTGCAGGGGTTCTTTGCCTTGGATATTGACCTACAACTAGCTGCAAACTCCTATATCATCCATGAGGTTAGTCTAGATAGGAAACACCAATAATTGTTAGTGAAATCTGACTTAAAAGAGCTCAAAGGTAAAATAAATGATGTGACATAGACTTCAAGGTGGATACCTACATCTATGACCCTTTTTTACTTCAACATAGTCAATAGTAGTAGGCAAGGAGCAAGAATTTCGTGTTAGGGGTATTGAAATGACATGGGGATGATGTAGATAGATCCAAATGAGGATAAAATGATCTTGGTAGCCCTTATAAAGTTTATAGACATTGTTATTAGGCCTAAATCATGTAACCAACACCTACATGTAGGGTAAAATAAGGACATACAATTAGTCAACCTATAGTCCTAAGCAGATCAAGATGAGAGGTGAACTATGTAGGGTTTGATAAAGGATTGATGATCAAACTATGAGTGAGATACTTCCATAATGATGTCAAAAATCTCAGTGGACTCTTGTAAAATGGAGACAATATATAAGAGTGACTCCAATAGTGCAACCTACAGTCATATGTCAAGACCTTGTACACAATAAACTTCCCTAGAAGTCTATTTTGGTTTTTGATGCATTTGGATGGTCTAATGAGGCGATCGAGAGTTGAAATATTGTAAATATCACCACTACCACTTGGATAAATTCCTTAAACAATAATTTTTAGTGAGATAGTAGGGGAAGTACCCTCTATTTTGTCTCAAATAGAGGGTATTGCCCTAGGATGCTAACCTGCAGACTTTGAAGGAAGAGGATAACTAGGTGAGTTGAGGGTGGACAAGACCTTGCAAAAGGGTGTAAAAATTTGAATACGACATGTAAAAACATGAAGAACCATCCAAATATGCCTAAAAAATATAAATTTGGTCCAAACTTGCAAAGATGTAGGCAAACCTACTTAGTCTTGTCTAGGTCTAAAGCCCTAAGAGTGGGTTGAATCCATTTCTAGTGTCAAATGAACATTCCAATGGGTTTGGATAACTGATTGGAGAGATATAAGAGGCATTGGAACTATAACTCAATCACCAAAGGATCACTATGATGTTATTTACCTCCAAGCAATAATGTGAAATGCATTCTTTATTTGAATAACTTGAAGATGTCACCCCCACTACTCCCTACCAAACTGTAACATGTAGTCGTGTCTAAACCTATAACTTAACACAAATATCAACATCTTCATGGCCTCAAGGGCATTTTAAATACATTGTTTCTTTCATAAGAATCTAATACTATTCAAGGACATGAAAACATTGTATCATTTCTTTCTTCATTCATTTGATCATCAAAACATTACATGATCAAAACATCAAACACTATTATAGACAAAAAAATATGTACTTTCTTTAGCAATAAATATGTTATACACAAACAAATATGTACTTTCTTTAGAAATAAATTAAACATGTTGAAATAGGACTGATTACAAAACTAAACACTATTTATCAATATTGAAAGATATTTTTATAAAATTATTCTATTCACTTTCTAAACTGTCACTTTCATCTGATGGATTGTAGTCATCATCGCTTTCATCCTTTACAACATGTGTGTAAAAAAATAGTGTTTATATTCTTGAAATACTTTAACCCAGTTGGATGAGAGGAAAATATGTGTTGTGGGAGATTATGTATCTCTTTTACAATGCTGCATATGGATGTGTTGGATAAAGACTGGAAGCCTGAAAGCATTTATTTCGAATAATATATAGTTCAAAATGCATTCAGAATGGTAGTTTGTCACCAATGAATATATTTCATACTTGATATAGATGCACATAGACATCTAGATCATTAGACACCTTAGTTGGAAATAAATTCTCCAAGAAGGGCCTTAAATAGGCTAGAATAGCACCAAGAGTACCCCATGCATTAGGCAAAATGACATCATCCTGTATCCATTCATGATCAAGCCTATCTATGAATGTTGTGTACTCATAGCTTGCCATTGGAATGTGGTACGAAGGATATGCCATGTTGTAATGCAGGAGAACATTCACCCATCATAATCCATCAAGATGCATGAAATTTGTTGTGCTTATAAGCCCCCACTAATTGATGGAACTGGCCACCACACACGAGATTTTGTGCAATGTTTGTCATTCCACATTTAGCTCCTCTAGTAAATTTGATTTTTACAACACTCCCCATGTAGTATTAATTCCACCTACCACATAATTACAAAAATTAATTCATGATAATTTCCAAAAATAATTCACAAATTGCAGTCAATCATTCTGTGTGTAGTTAATCAACATAATAAGATGTTTTATGGATTTTGGTAAAAAGTAGTGTAATTTCAAATGCATAAGAGAATGTAAATGAAATGTGGTAGTCAAAAGCATAAGAGAATTTAAATTAAATGCAATTTCATGCATCAAGTAGTTTGTAACTACCTACATACATGCAACTAACAAGTAAATAGAAGAGAACAAGCTACCATGTCAACGACCATGTCAAGTGATGTAGAAGCATCAAGCTAGAAAACACTATTTTTGAGTTTTGGCAATAGGAGGTAAAAAGTTGGTCAAAGTTGAGTGTCAATGTGTGTGAGGGACCTTATTTTTTACCCAAATATCTATTTTTACTGACATGAAAAGTGTTAAATTCCATTATTGGTTTACCTGATCTTTTGTTGTTAGGCCACTATTATTTGACCATAACTGCTTCTATTGATTATTGACTACTGCAAGGCAAAAATTTGATTGTTAACAGTTTTTTAAGAGGTAAGTTGAAAATTGACGCTATTTGATTGTTATACTTGATTTGACTTAGAAATTAATATTGTTTGACTACTATACTTGCTTTAAACAAGGACTAATGCTACTTTAATTTCTATATAAGTTGTTGTGGTAAGGTTGGCTAGAATAATGTCAATCATTTTGTTAAATGCTAAATTCCAATAAATATCATTATCATAGTTTGATCAAACATTCACTACTAGTATGGATATGGTATTAGTTATGTAGTCCTCACCCATACATTGGGTTATCAAGAAAAGAGGATTTTGCTTTGTAACTACCAAGCAACCAATGTTGAAATTGGTTACATAGGTAGTTGTACGTTAGTTTTTGGGTAGAGGAAAGAAAGGAGAGACATGAATATGTCTCCAAGGAGAGGGAGGAAAGGTGAGAATGATAAAATTCTCAATAACCCTCAAGAAAGGTGACCAAGTCCATTGATGGACTATGTTGTAATGAAATGTTGAATCAATGAATAAAGATAAGTTGAGCATCGTGTTGTGTCTTTTGCAAGATTTATGGATTGTTCTTTGTATGTATTCACATTGTTTCAAGTGAGCCTTGAATACCATATATAAACAGACCCTATATGTGTATGTCTATAGGTTTGGAGAAGGTTGTATGTACAGTCAAGAAGAAAAGTATTAAACAAGTGTTTTAGAAGAAATAAATAATAAACACTCATTGTGAAACATTGTTAGGATCATATGACTCTTGGATAGCTGAGAAAACATTGAAAAGTGAGAAAATTCTTGAGGATGCAATTCCCTTTTGAATACCTTGTTTATAGTCTGTGACAAAACAAGGTATGATCCTGTAACATTGCCTGAGATTTTGGTGGAGAGAAAATCCTTGTGTGGTGAGTTGATATTCTATGGAAGAGATAACTTTAGATTAAACAATGGACTAATTGATCTGAAGGTAAATATTGGGATACTTATACAGTACATAATTATGGGATAACAAAATCCCTATTTTAAAGTCATAAGACATTATTCACAATCAAATAATAAGAGGGGAATGTATGTTTGGGGCCAAACAGGGTAAATTTCAGTGGCGAATATTTATTAATTCGTGAATATTCTAATTTTTGGATTTTGGTTTTGGTGATTTTTTAAGGTGGTAGATGGGACTGAATCACCAAAATTTTAGGGATATAAATTATTTTGGGGGTTGGCTCGCCAACCCTTTATAACATTATCTTATAAATTAGTTTAATTCACCATGCACACGCACACACACACACACACACACACACACACACACACACACACACACACACACACACACACAATATACCCTATAATATAAATTATTTTTGGGGTCCAACAAAGTCATTTGATGTAACTGCTCGACAGAGCCATTTGGCCCAGCTATTTGGTAGAGCTGTTTGACCCTGCCATTCGGCCCAACCGTTTGACCCTACCATTTGGCCTAGCCATTCGACCCTACCATTTGGTCGAGATGGACCTAGATAAATATATAGACTACTCCCACTTTATAGAGAAATAGGGAGGCCATATATATGTAGGGATTCAATAAATCCCTCCACTATATAGCCCACCTATTGATTTATATGCACCCCTATAGATTTGTAATAGATTAAGATTGGCAAGTGATGACTGGACCATTCGACCTAGCCATTTGACCCTGTCATTTGGTTGAGCCATTAGACCCTATCATTTGGCCAAGCCATTTGTCTTAGTCATTCATCCTAGTCATTTAGATTTGAGAGGACATAAATCATGGTGTAAAAAATTAAAACCTATGTTATAAAAACCCCAATTGGGTAGAAAACCTAGAAAGTAAAAAAAATTCTAGACCTATCAATTCACCAAGGCTGTGAATTAGATTCACCTAAATACATCTAACAGGGTTTTAGATATGGAATCTTAAAATTTACCTTGGGGCAAAATAATGAGGGAGGAGTATTAGAGCATTGATAGGAAAATGAAGATAATTTGGATAGTGTTCTTTAGAGTTGGAACCCTATAATAAATAAATAAATCCCTTAAAATATGTCATAGGCCTATGTAATTCAAGACCCTATTTTCATAGTCATTATGAGTGATTATCAAATGGAGCATGTAACTAAGAATTTTAATGGAACCACCAATGTTTGGCAGGGTGCTAAAGCAAATGACTAAGAGGCTAGAAGACTCAGGGGTTCTATGGGCTACAGGTCTATAGTGTCTATCTAGTTTCTCTGCCTGCAATAGGATATAGACAGACTTATAAAATAGGTTGGGGCTAGTATAAATGAGTGAAAAAAATATGAAAAAACCTCTAGTGGATCCAAAAACAACAAATCAAGTGGCTAAAACTATACTATTGGTTGCATAAACAATATGAAATCAACAATACTGAATGAAATGAGATAACCAATGAAATGTAAATCTAGAAATTAAGGCACTTTGAGGCCAAATGAAAGATGTTTTTTGAAACAAATAATTTTTAAAGTAAAGGTTCAAGAGCAAGATATTCTATATTTGAGCTATCCTTTCAAAGCAACACTATTGTTTTCTAATCATGCAATGTTCTAGTTTTAGCAAGAGAGGGAGAGAATGTTTGAGCAAGTTTTCTAGTGTGTTTTGCACATGTATATCTCTACTATGTAGTGAGGAAGGGGCCCAAAGAGATAAATGGCATGTAAAAAAGGAATATTTCAAGAAATTAAAGTATTCTTTAAACATATGCAAATGCAGTAAAGTTTGGAAGCTACTTTAAGCAATATACAAAACAACTATTTTATTAAAATAGTTTAAACCCTAGCATAGACACTACACAAACAAAGGAGTTTCACTTTGAAATAAAAGTTCCCTTAGATCAAGATAAAATATGAAGAGAAAATTTTCTACCACTAATATTCCAAGCTAGGAATCAATGTAGGAGAAAGACCAAACTAGGTGCAAGTTGAAGTCCAAACCAAGAGCCAAAAGTTATGGAGGAGGTGAAGGAGAAGCCACCAATCTATGGAAGAGCCAATACAAGGAGCACAAAATAGGTGAAATGGAGTATTGAGGGAGCAAGGATAAACCCAAAATATTTAGTAACACTATCAATAGCAATAATAATCACCAATGGAAGCTGTAGTAGTATAGGGCATCCCCAATCACAAAGGAAGCTATTGCCAAACAAGAATTGAGAGAGATTCAAGGAGGCAACCAAACATACAATGATCTGATCAAGTGGGAAGATTAGAGTAAGAAATTGATCAAGATAAAGACTCAAATGAATGAGAAAGAGGTATATCTTAACCCTAATCTACCAAAAGACCAAAAACTAGTCGTTTCTAGTCATTTGGGACCAAACAAGGGTCTTTTTTATGCATTCTACATAGGCCAAATCCTAGGCTATGACTTTTATGAACAAATGTGTGTCCTAGTCTGTAGGTTTCCTCCATAAGCCATGACCTAGGTCCAAACACCACTTAGTATGGTCAATGAGCTCCTAAAAGGGCCTCAAGGGGTGCCTAGAGAGCTTGTCTAGAATGCAAAAGAGCTGAGATGGACTAGAGGTGTATTGAGGGTAGGAATATGATGAAGGAGAGGTCTAATAAGGTGGTGAATGTCTCAAAGTAGGATGACCAAGGTCAGTATTCTACACATGAGCCAATGTGTAATCATAAGGAAGAATAGGCTCATAGGAAGTATGATTACATATGTCCCTGAGGTACGAGTAGTTGGTGTTCAAATGAACAAGGAGTGTTGTGAAGTACCTAGAAGCCACACCAAAGCAAAAGAAAGAAAGTACTAAAAAAATAATAGAAAAAATTACTTGTATATACCAAATAAGGATGGTGGAAGAAGAATTTCAATGGTGTGATCCACAAGTGAAAGTGCAAATGTTGCATAATCCAATATCCAACTCCAACTCCAGTTCTAGCTCTAGATCTTACAAAAAGGGAACACAAGTGATATCAAATAAAATAATACTATCTAGAATGACATTCACTAAGGCATCAACCCTAGTGTTCTCCTTATGAGGGAAATGGGTGAACTAGATGTTGTCAAAGAAGGAGAGAAAATTGCATGCCACCTCAAAGAGGGGGGGAAATCATAACTAAGGATGACCCAGACACCAGTAAGTTGAGATATGAATAGGAGTGAGTTGGAGAACAATTTCACATAACACATGCCTAACTCATGGGCATCGATCAAGGTGCCAATTATTTCATGATACCTGATGGCATTATTCATCTCATTGATCAAGTAATGACTAGCTACAACAAGTTCATGGTCCCATGGATCATCAATAACCCAAGTTGCATATGCAGGTCCTGGGTTGTTAGGAATGTCACCATCTATGCAAGTCACCACTGAGAGGTGCACCATGATGGGGGTCAAGGATTTAAGTCTAAAAACTATAGAAAGGTTATCTCAACATAAAGTGAAGTAAGTGAGTTATATAAGGGAGTCAAAAAAATTCAACCAAGACACAACCAAAGTGGTTGACCAACACTAGTCATGAGAAGATTTAACTAGGGAAAGGTTGGGGGAAGTTCAGAGAAGATGAAGACCAGTCGGTAACACTAGATCAAGTCCCAAACCACCACAACCAAATAACACCTGCAACTTATAACCATGATGAAAATAGAGAAAATGAGGTAGAATGGATTGACTGCATGAAATTAGAGAAAAAATTAACTAAAATAAGTATAAAAAGTAACTTCTATCTTTGGGTGCCCATGAAATGGGGCACGAGCTCAAGATGTCAATAAGGACCCAGAAGGGGTCCAAGGGATAAAAATGGGGCCCATATGAGCCCAAAAAACCTTATATTAAAAAATAGAGGCCGTTAATACACTCAAAATGTGCCAAAACCCATACAATAAAGGTTTTGTGGTCTAAAATGAAAAAAGGGCCCACAAGGTGCATCTGACAAGGAGTGTATGGGCTTAATAGGCTAGAGGACCTAGGGGTCTAAGAGACTAGAATGGTTCCAAAATAGACCCAAGTAGGCCTTAAAGAGAGAAATAGACTTCATTGAATCTAAAATGGGCTAAAACCTCTATGATGAAGGTTTTGGGGTTTTAAATGCAAAAATGGAGCCAAATGAAGGCCCAAAAAGGGCAAAAAGAAGGTTGTTGGCCCAGGTTGTAACCTACTTGGGTAAACCCATAGCCTGGATCACTACCAAGCTACAAACTTTGCATCTTGGCTGATTGTCAGGTTGTGGTTTAGCCCAAAAAGCCATGGCCTAGGCTAGAAAGGGCTAAAACCAAGCTTGAAGAGCTCAAAAAGACACAAAATACCTCAGAAAGGAAAGTGAAGGGGGAGATAGGAAAAGAATGTTTGTGAGAATGAAAAAACATATTTTTATTATTATACTATGTGCATAACTAATCCAAGGTCATGTTTTTCTCTCATGTAGATGTGAGGAGGATTCATAGTGCTAGAGGCAAGAAAGACATCTCAATCAGTAGAACCATCATCATGGGGTATGACCAACCATGAGAGAGTGACTCGATGCCAAACATAGTGAGAGGTGATGAGGGGTGGTAGGTGGCTTATGATATATGAATGCCAACTAGGGAAGGTTAGAACAAGTCATAATCAACCACAACCACTAACCCACACTCCCTATAGGCACTATAAAAAAGGAGAGAGGGAGTCAATAAAGGGCTAGCTACTAGCAAGCAGTAGCCCTACCAACTAAAAGAAGTAAAAGACTCTACTTCTATCCCAAGGTGCATATAAGGAGTGTAGAAGCCAAATGGCTAAGGAAACCTACAAGGTTCTGGTGATGGATTGCACAAGAGGGGCAATCTTCTAAATAGGGGCCTGGGAAGGGTGTTCTAGTAAGTTATAAGGCTCACCAAAGCATAATAGGTCTAGGCTTGAGCTTGCCCCCAAGGGTAGGCTACCACCTCACCCTAAATAGAGGCTTACCCTCGAGGCAGGCCAGTACTTGAGCTATAAATAGGCTAAACAAGAGGGAAAAGGTGGGAGGAAGGAGATGGCACCCATATCCTTAGGTTCACTAGTCATGACCAAAAACACAAGAGTACCAAAGGTGGGGTCATTGTTGATGAGCGAGACCTCCAAACCTAAACAAGTAAGAGGATGGAAACATGTAGGATGCATGGTTAGGAGCTTCTTGTAATCTTTCCTCTCATTGATTAGGTTGGGTTCTATACCATGGATATAATACCACTCAAGATCAAAATTAACTACTCTAGTGACCGTAGTGGGAGATGCATTGAGAGAGCCAATAATCTAATGGGAAAATAAAGATGTAAGGGGGAGATCAATGTTTGTGGAGATGTCCTAGAATAAGTATCCAAAAATATATGTGTTGACTTAACATCATAGAGCAAAAGAGGGAGTTAGTCGAAGTGTGTTGGACTCTAAAGGGATAAACATGGATCAGTATTCAACCAGATCACAATTCTCATCCTTGAGAAAATGAGATTTGATAGTAGGGGGAGTGTGGGAACCCACCAAACCCAATGAAGAGACAACCAAAGCCTCTCTTGAGGGATTTATATTTGCATAAGGCAACACCCAGGGATCTAGGTCAACCTCTAGAGTGTGAACCTCACCCTCATGAACAAACTACACCTTGCAAAATATGGCCAATACGATGGCTTGCATGGAAATGATCCAGGGAGAATCATGTTATATGAAATATCAAGGACTAACACACAAAAACCTTAAGAACAAACTTGATGCAAAGCTTCACATTCCCCACTGGCATAACTATGTCATTATTGAAACCAACACACCTATGGTGAGAATAAGAAAGCTTCTTTTGACTAATATTAAGCTCATCGAATACACATAGAGGCATGATATTAAAGGTGGCTCCTTCATCAACAATGAAATATTTAACATGACAATCATCAATAGAAGTCTTGATATAGAGAGGAAACCAAGCCTTCTTTACCAAAATTGATGCATTTGATAAGGAGGCTGGGTCAATAGATAGAACAGGTGGATGAGGGTGCTCAAGTGAATTAGAGTTAAACAACACTCTGATATCATCCTACAGTGGATCCTTGTGAGAGATATTAAGCTCATCAAAGATGAGGCCCCTTTCCTTAGTACAAAATTGAAGTAAGTCCCAAATGGAGATCCCAGTTGAAAGGCCCTATAAATCTGTGATGATAGAGTAAGGATGATATTTATCATGGGAAAGGATATTACATCAAAATATAAAACTAAATTTGGGATTCCCTACCCTTGTGGGTTGGATGGGAGGCCCAACACCACTAGTATCTCCAGTGGGGTCGATGGTCTGACCCAAGTGCATGTTGACAAATCACTCATAACTAGTGGGGGTGATGTCAATAGCAAAAACAACCTTACTACTCTTGCACTTGGCTTTCCCTCTTGGGTCATCTTGAGAAGAGGAGTCATAAGAGGTGGAAGAGCAAGAAGGAGAATGTGGGGCCGTAGCCTTTGAGTTCTTTTTTTTTCTTCTTCTTCTCCTTATCATGGTCTAACAAAGTCTCCTTGAAGACATCCAAATTGTAGTTGGGTCCTACAAGAGTAGAACTCTGAGACTGAAGTGAGGCTTTCCCACTAGATTTTTAGGTATCACAATTGACATCATCATACCCCTTCATCCAATGGTAATTGAAAAAATTGGTAGGATCATAAGGAAACACCATCCATTATTTTGTTGGACTAGATTTAGAAACCTTCTTGTTAGTTGGTTTCTTGATCATAACATTCACTTCATGAGTTTCCTTCTTGTCCTTAGTCTTAGGAGGAGAATCAATGACACCATCATCAATCACATTATAGTTATGATCACATGATGAGGGACTTTTGGGCAGGTATGGGTCACATGCCTATATGTACCTCAAATACTTTGATCTTTAAACACTCATTAACAACTTCATCATAAGAGGTGGGCTCACACTTGAGGACTTCAAGGTGAACCTCCTACCTCAATGCTTACATGAACATATCATAAAGCTGGTCATCCAAGAATAATTAAATGCCATCTATGCACAAAATTAAAGTTTGACTCATATTTAGCCTGTACCATAGAGGTGAGTGACTAGATGCCAAGGTTAAAAGGTTTGGAAATATTGAAATATTAGAGGAAATCATTCAGAAGGAGCTAAAAACTAGAGAGAGAATGTAGAGGCAAATTTTGAAACCATACAAGAGCTTCAGCTCATAGAGAAAGAATGAAGAGTTTTAACATCATACCTTCATCCTATTCCCAATCCATACACACCATTATGAATTTTGTAATATGATCTATGGGACTAGAGTCTCGAGTCTTGTTAAACTTAGGTAGTTTAGGAATAGGAGTAGGAATGGGAATAACATGCACCCAAGGGGCTAGAAGATTCTAATGAAGATCCTCATAAGCATAATTGATAGCAGGCTGATGATGAGCTCTAAGAGGAGGCTCATGATGGTAATAATTTTGCCTATGGCATCACCATAACCATGGATATAGAGAAGATGATGTCGAGGTAGATTTTAATAGGGAGGACACTCGTGGTGGAAATCATCTCTGCCATGGGATGGGGAATGATCACACAATGGGTGACATTCCTCATGGGGATGATGGGAAAACATGGCATACTCATAGAGGCAGTCATGATGACCAAAATCCACATGATTTTGATCATGTGCCATTATACTAGGGTCAACTAATTGGTACTAATGCTCTTGATAGGCATCCCATGGATCTCTAGTTTGTAGATGATGATCAAAATTAGCACACTCATCAAAAAAATAAAGGGCTAGGAGGATGAGAGAAATATTCATGCTAAAGATACCTCATCAAGTGGGAATACCTATGGCCCATAGCATGGACATGTAGGGGTTATTGATGTAGGTTCTCTTGATAAGAAAGAGGTGGTGTCTCATACAAGAATTGGTTGAGGCACTCAAACTAGACTAGGTGTGATCTCTGTCTCTAGAGGAAACACACAGCCTACTCCTAGGGGGAGAAAGATGCACTTCATTCACTTGAAGGCATATAAAAAAATTGTTAATGATCGCATATAGCTCATTAGGTCTTAGATTGTCAATGGGATCCTCATCACCTTGAATGGGTGAATGGGATATGACATGGGGCTGAGACAAAACATCCTCAGATAAATGAAGCTCAAACTGGTGAAAAAGAGATTGAGTTCATTGGTTATAGTCCTACCAACCTTATTCCCTTTCTAATGTGAGAGGGTATGGACTACCATTTTGGGTCGAGGGAAGCTCTTGGATCCTATGGTGTCTATGGCATTCCATTGTAACTGTGGCTTGCTCATGAGTGAGCTCAGGGATGAGACCCTGAATTTGATGGGATTAGCATCCCAAGGGTGGGATACTAGCCATGGATGCAATCAAGCAAGAGTGACATGGGAGATAATAGAAAATTAAAATTGATAGAGAACCAACATGAAGAATAACATAAAACCATAGTAGAATACAACAACTAAGGTGAGATCTAAAACACAACTAAAAGCAAAGTCTAACATCTAATAGAGGGGAGTTAGATAAGAGAGCTCTAAATGAGATAAAACTAGCATAAAACTGTATATTAAGTCCTAATGGGAATTCCAATATGTAGTTATAAGAATTTTAATGGAACCACTAGTGTTTTTCAGGGTGTTAAAGTAAACCACTAAGAGGCTAGAAGGCTCAGGGGTTCTATGGGCTATAGGAGGTCTATAGTGGTTATTTGATTTACCAGCTTGCACCAGGCTATAGACAAAATTGTAAATGAGGTTGGTACTAGTATAAATGAGTGAAAAAAATATGCAAGAACCTCTAGTGGATCCAACCATAGTAAATCAAGTGGCTAAAACTATACTATTGGTTGCATAAACAATATGAAAGAAACAATACTGAATGAAATGAGATAACCAATGAAATGCAAATATAGAAATTAAGGAACTTTGAGGCAAAATGAAAGACATTTTATGAAATAAAGACATTTTCAAGCAAGGGTTCAAGAGCATGCCTATTCTATATTTGAGATATCCTTTCAAAGCAACACTATTGTTTTCTAATCATGCAATGTTCTAGTTTTAGCAAGAGAGGGAGAGAATGTTTGAGTAAGTTTTTTAGTGTGTTTTACACATGTATATATCTATTATGAAATGAGGAAGGGTTATAAAGATAAAAATGGCATGAAACAAAGGAATATTTTAATCAATGAAAATATTCTTGAAACATATACAAATGCAATAAACTTTGGAAGCTACTCTAAGCAATATACAAAACAATTATTTTACTAAAATAGTTCAAACCCTAGCATATACACTACAAAAACAAAGGAGTTTCAATTTTCAAATAAAGTGCCCTTAGATCAAGCTCAAAGATTAAGTGCATATATTTTACCAACCGAGAATCCAAGCTAAGAAGCAATGTATGAGGAAGACCAAGCTAGGTGCAAGTTAAAGTCTAAACCAAGAGTCAAAAGATGTGGAGGTAAAGGAGAAGCCACAAATATATGGAAGATATAATAAAAGGAACATAAAATAGGTGAAATGGTGTCTTGAGGGATCAAGGAGCAACCCAAAATCTTTAGGAACATTTCCAATAGCAATGAGAATCACCAATGGAAGTTATAGTAGTATAGGGCATCCCTAATCACAAAGGAAACTATTGTGCCAAATAAGAATCAAGAGAGATTCAAGGAGGTATCCAAAATTCTAATGATTTGATCAAGTGAGAAGATATAAGCAATAAAGTAATCAAGAGAGAGACTCAAATGAATGAGAAATAGGCATATATCTCAACCCTAATCTACCAAAAGACCAAAAACTAGCCATTTCTAGCCATTTAGGACCCAACAAGGGTCTTTTTTATGTGTTTTTCCTAGGCCATGACCTAGGTCATAGATTTTATGAAGGAAACATTCATCCTAGGCTATAGGTTTCCTCCCTAAGTTACAACCTAGGTTTAAACACCGCCTAGGATTGTCAACGAGCTCCCAAAAGGGCCTTGAGGGGTGCCCAAAGAGCCCATCTATCATGAAAAAGAGCTGAGATGGACTAGGCATGTATGGAAGGTGGGAATATGATGTGAGAGAGGTTCAATAAGGTGGAAAATGTTTCAAAGTAGGATGACTAGGGTTGATAGTTTGCATGTGAGTTGATGTGTAATCATAGGGAGGAGTAGGGTCACGAGAAGTATGATTACAGATCAGATGAAGTTACTTTGTAAATTATATCTATAGAGAAAAATAGATATTTAATGAGGTTTAAATTATTAAGTATGGTTATTTAAATAGATAGACCACCTTTGAATGGCACTAGTTGGTTAGAACCCTATTTTAGCCCTGCCAAAGAACCCAAAATTATGTAAGCACTCAGATTAGAAGATTGGCAAGGATTGAATAATGAAAATGGAATATTAGTAAGGTAAAAGGGTGTATGTAAAGACCCAAGGTTGACATTAAACTATACTAAGAACTTGAAATGCATGAAAGATAAACAAGGATTATTAGGACTGTTAGACAGTGGTTTAAAGACTCAAAATTTTGTGTATAGCAGGATATAAGCTTATGGGGGTTAGATGAGAACAAAAAGATATTTAAAGAGTTGATTATCATTAATAGAGACATTTATAAGGTCCTATAATGGATTGAAATAATGTCCAACAAAATATATTGTTTTTTTATACTCCTTAGCCTAAGTAAAATCCCTACATAGGATTTTTTGGCAAAATATAGGTTTAGGTACTTAGCAAAGGAGTTAAAACCTCAAATTTTTTAAGAATCTTGGAATTACCATTCCATAGGTTAATCACATGATTCTTGGGATTTTTGGCATGTGTGGAGATCGAGATAAGGGAAACCCAGGGTTGCAGGGTTGAAGACTGAATGTAAGACCTAATTGGGGAATGTTTGAACTAGAAAACACATTATCATGGGTTTTTAGGTTTTAAGATTGAGAAAAAAGTTCAATAAGGATAAATAGTGATAACATATGAACTTATTTTTCCAAAGTGAGCTTTGGAGTGTCCTAGGCAAGGAGGTTTATCCAAAAAAAGGCTACAAGCCTTATGTAATCTTTGTGAACTTGGGGTATAAAATGGAATGATGAGTTAGGATGGAACACCTAAAAGGATCCAAGACAAGCTAAATAGGGTAATATCACATCATTTATGACACTAAGACACATTCCTAAGAGTTACCTCAAATATTTATGTTTGAAACCTATGAGATATGCCTAATGGAGAGCTAGTAGAGAGAATTGAATGCTAATGAGAGACCAATGTTAAGAAGGGAGTCAGGAGTGGATGCTAGTGACATGATAGATGCCAATGAGTCCAAGAAGTGTATCTAAAATGTATAAGGGATAGGTATATCAATAATAAGGCCACAAGCCCAAAACCAAGGAAAGATTGTGAGAAGATGGAACATTAAAGGAAAAATATAGCATAAAATGAGATCTCAAATAATATCAGAGCTAATTAAGGGAATATTTGGTGATTTCTGCACTTTACCTCTGCATCACTAATGGGAACATGACTGGTTGGTTCCCTATCAAGGTAACTCATGGCATAATTGGTTAAATTCTAATTTAGGTGACTCATAAGAACATGATTGATTTGATCTTTGTGAAGGTACCTCATGAGAGAAATGATTGATTGGATCCCATTTTAGGTAACTCAATGGAAAATGTATGGATTGCAAACTTTCTATGGAACAATGTGTGATATGGCTTAGATATATGTTATATTTCATAGCCTATACTCAAATTACTAGTTCCTTACAACACTAAATGTTAGTAACTTGGTGAATGTCTTCCTTTTCCATACACCTATTGGGTTTTTATTACCATGATATGTTCTTTATGTGAAAGTACAAGCGAGCACAAAATTTTTGTCTTGTATTTTGTCATCCAAAGTAGCTATCCTGGTGGAACAATCCATAATAAAAGAGAATTTTCACAGCAAAGGATTGGCTACAGAAACCTTCCAAATCCCTTCAAAATGACCAAAACAATACCAAAAGTCTATTAAAAAAGTTTTCAATGAATAGTGTGTGTTAAGAGGAAAGGTGATTCACCTCTTTATAATCAATGGGTGGTTTATTTCATTTTTAAATATATTTTTCACTTTTTTCTTAAATCTTTGTAGGATACAATTCAAATTTTGTAATGTCCATATTCAATAAGTTTCCCCACCTTACCTAGGCCATATCCAAATATCTTTACATATCTAAGGTGCATTTGGGTTATATCCAACATGGGAAAATGTGATCAAGAGAGCAGGAGAGTATCTATTAACATAGTTTACATGCCCTAGAGGACTTTTCTTAACTCAATCACTGACTCTATTATATGGGCACAAGGTTAAATTGGTGATCCTAAAATAAATTTTTGTTTGATTATTGTAGGTGATTTATGATTTTTAGATACTAGTATGAGACACATATTTTGTTCCATTTGTATGGACACTGTCATAATGGTAGTGGTTATGTTACCACAATATTTATTGGTGATGATGTACATTATATTATTGTTTTTGGGCATTTTTTGATCCTCCAATGGGTAATATTTTCTTGCATTTGATTATCTTAGTTCATCCTAGTCCCCTAAGGGGTAATCTCTTTGAATTTACGTGGTGACACGATGAAATCACAGAGAGCTTGGGTAAAAAGAATATTCCAACTAAAGGATAAAAGATGACCACCATCACAAAAGTAATATAATTGAAGATGACCATCATTGCAAAAGCAGTTGTTAAAAGGTAGTTGATGTAAAAAGTAGTTGTAAAAAGAGGACTAAAGAGACTCTTCTAAGCATGAACAAGGTATTAAAGCTACTAACCAATCAAATAAACCTTAGAACTATTGCATTCTATGTTTATATAATATCAGTAACATTATTTGTTTATGTAATATTTATAAATTCAATTTCTATTTAAAACAATGGTTAGATTTACTGTATTCCTCAAGGTAGGGTTTAAATATCATTCAAAAAATCCTTTAAGAGACAGTACATTTATGCAATATGTTACAATATGTGGGCAATCTAAGAGAATTATTCACCTTCAAAAAAAGGTATTTATTTTTTTTACATGCATTCATTATTGTTACATGCATTTATTGTTGTTGTGTTGTCATTAAAACCTAGAAAGGGCTGTAATCAAGATGCATTATCTCTATTATGTCCACCCCTATCTCACTTTATTTCCCTATTAAGCTCATTATCCTAGACTTGTCATTTTGGATTGTTACAAGGTGGGTTTAGAAAAAGTGTGGTCTCCTATGACATACTTTGATATTTGCATCTATTCATATTTTCTATGAAGTATTTATATTTATGGGTGGATGTTCTATGCCCATCATGCACTTTTTGAATGGATGAGGCATTGTGTATTATGTATTCGATATCACCCTACTCTACACCTTGTTGTAAACCTGTGCCATATAATTTTTGAATAGTGCCATAGTTTTTATGATTATATACACTTCACAACATATATCAAATATCTCTCATACTCCACATATTAGGGCCTCAACATCATCAACTTTAGTAGTATACAATATTTATTCATAAAGTGAAAAGCATCCAATTAGGAATGCCAAAAAATATGAAAAAAAATGACTACAAGTAGTTACTAGATGTAGAATATCAACCCCCCTCAGCTGGTTTTTAGTGTCATCCACGAGATTTGATGCAATACCTTTTGGTACATAGCTTGATCCTTACATATCCATATCTGATACACCATGCATTTTGGTGTGCAAAATTTTGACATCCATACCTTCTCCCTCATTTTAAATTTGAACTCCATTGTTTGACTTGGGCAATGAAAATGCATTACACAAACTATAGTCACCTCAAAGTTGTCAATGCATATAGTATGGGGGGAAACAAAACATACATGGTACTCAACATTGATGTTATTAATGATCTCATTAAAACCATGCATTGTGGTTTCATCCTCTACAACTATTTGAGTTGCCATCTTTCTCATCAGGTCCACGTTTAGCACATGCTTGTAAGTATATCCTTGGATTGAAAACAAGCAATTGTACATCGACATAGAAGGTGTTACATTGAAGATGAGATAATGCAACATCTCATCTTTCATACTTTGCACCCATTTCATACAAGGGTTGTTATTATCGAAGGTAACATGAGAATATGGTATGTTTAAATCCCATACCCATGGAATATTTTCATGTCTTTCTACATTGAATTTCTTATGGAATATGGTGTCCTTGCATCACTGTAGCCACCAATAGTGTATGTAAATCGATGTTAGTTGGTGAACCAAGTAATCTACCCTTCAATGTGCAAAAATCCTTACTATGCTTAGGAAATGACATTTAAAATGGGAATGATAAGATTCTATAGATGTATTGGTGTCTTTTACATCAGGCATAAGTGTTTGATAACATTGTGACCACATTCTAACCTTGTATACCTAATATTATTCCCTGTATTTGACAAAAGCAGGCTAAGAGGAATGATATATTTATACAAACTTTCTAGACTCCCTTGTATCCATGTGATCATTGACACAACTATACATTATGAACCCTAAGTCCTCAAACATCACACAACTTACATCATCATCTTTCACCTTTGTTATCAAATTCTTCAACCACATGTGACGAACATGCTAAATGCATAAGTAGACCTCACAATCGAATGTCTCCTAGAATAACACAATAGTTTTGCATAATTTAATGGAATAAAGTGGGGATGATGTCTATGAACATATAAATATGAAGTGTATGAAGTGTGTAATAATAATGATGATGCACCTAATAGCTTTTATTTTTGCATCGGCATCATCAAACATGAAGGCACTGATTGTCCATTCAATGTCTTTCAAATGCACTCTTTCAAGAAGACTTTACATCCATTGTCTTATGTTGATAGTTCATGATCAATACATAATGACCCATGCAATAGGTACACCTTCATATTTGGAATCAAATGCCAATAGTGTGTACAATTAGAACTGTACAAGAAAAAAATAAAAACATTAGAATAACTACACAAACATCAGAACAACTAATATTATCAACTACTCTTATAAACATTGGCACAATACCTTCATTACATTCATCCAAAATGTTGAATCCATTACGAATAATCTATGCTTCCCAAATATCAACAACCATTATAGTTGTTGTGGGAGTTTGATGCCCAAGATGAAGGGGATTTTTCCATCCCCACAAGCTCTCCCCCATTGTATCCTTGATAGAAAAACCACTTATCAGTATTTTCCAATGCCCATTCCTAAACACTTATTTCATCATCAACATTGTACATGTATTTTTCCTCCTTGATCAATCATTCTTTGTTGTAAATGTCATCCTTTCTCAAGAAATCATCTTGCTCAGTCTTACCATTAAATAATATAGATTTGTCATGCACCATCTCTTGATGTTTAAGGTGGATAGCATCAACAAACATTCCTAATAATAGTAGCCTATGAACCCATTAATTAAGTTGGGGGCTGATGTGAGGAGCAAAAAACATTTTTTGCCCTTGAACTGTTCATATTATTGGTCATGATAATAGTTGTGCTCATTGTCTATGTGTTCTACTCGGTTATATGTGAGAAGTAAATGATCAGGTCTACAGATCATGCATCATGTGCTAAAATGATAATGATAATTTCACCTTATATGCCTTCAACCTAGCCAACTACCCTTTTCAAACTTGGGCATTAAAGACTTGTCTTTTGGTAAGGCATCAATTTCCCAAAAGTCATTGGGGCCATATAAACATCAGTACCTACATAATTATGGTGAACAAATAAATAGCCATGTAAAATGAAAAAAAATGTACATGAATGGAACATAATAGCATCTAAACAGAAACTAGCTTGCAATCTATAGTGTGAGGTGACTCACATGACATATTCAGAGGTTGCGGTGATCCTGCTATCCTTTCCAATAAAATCTAAATTTCTATTATGATGTGAAACACAAAAACTTTTAGGCAAAAGCACCCTTCTTGATTCTCCTTTTATGAAGTCATCAACCCTATCCTGATTAACCCATATAACCCACAAGTCTTCCTCATTGACGTCAAGAAAGTTGGCCCACTTGATATAACTACAATCAAATGGACCCTCGCTTGGCTTCTGCAGTTCAAGGCACATTATTTCTTTCCAAATTTTTTCCATCTATTGTAGCCTACAAGGAGAACATTTCATTGAATGAATTATAAATGAACTTTTGGTATTGATTGAATGAAAGTTTTCATGTATTGTAGAGGACTTTTTTTTCTGATTGAATGTTATTTGTCATATACTATAATGTATAAAGGACAATGATTGAATAATGCACATGGAAATTAAAATATGAGAATTCAAACCACTTAAGAAAAATATGACAAAAACTATGAACAAAAAGGTTATAAGAATGTACAAAACCTCATTGAAATAAATATAAAACCCTTCATAAAACATGTCAAAATAAATGCATCAAGATGTAGAAATGGACAAAATAGTGCATGCACGAGGTAGTTACATTTTACCAAAATTTTAAATGGAACTATTACATTATTATTGTATAAAATATTATTATGTGTGAAGGAAATTTGGCCTACTTAATATATAAATATTATATTTTTTTGAGGTAAAATAAGTATTTGTTAGTAGGGAAAAATATTTTATAAATTATATTTGTCTCACAATTCATAATAATATAAGATTAACTCAATCACACCAAGAGATGCTTGGGTGAGTTGAATACAACCTCTAATCACTTAACTATCCATTATAGGATGTTTTGAACAAGATATTTATAGACCATCTTAAGTGGCATGCACTAACTGTGTGCATGTGATTAGGACACAAGAATGTGATTTTTCTACAAATCCCATAGCTTTAGGAAAGGGTTAGAAAAAATTTACTAGGAAGACCATAAAATGAAGATGAGGTTTTGAAAAAAGCGAATTTGCTACGAAGCCCATAGAATTAGGAGAGGGTAAAAAAAATGAAATTTATAATAAGCCCATGTGATATTATGGTTGTCCATCAACTAAATATTTGATGTATTGAATTAGAGGCATGGACATACTGGTATTTATGGACATCTCATGAAAGGAAATGCTAGTAGGCAACATAAGAAAATTTTATATGACATGTGTACATTAAAAATTATATGAGCCCATATGGGATGAAATTTATCCCATTCAATTATAATGGTACATTACCTTATCACCCACAGTAAGGTTAGGGCATAACCCATATTGAGTTATTATAGCTTTAGTGTAGCAAAATAGGCTTCCAATTTTTTAAAATGATTTCCTCATAGACCACCACTACCATACTTCCCACCTACCCGACCACAATTTTTTGCCTCTAAATTTAGGGACGCCCAAGAGATGACAAAACACAATTATGAAACTAAATGAAAGCTTATTTTTCATTACATGTATAAAATTATACAAAAAATTGTCATCTCCATCCTGCATAATATATGAAAGATGCTTGAGGCTCTGAATAATGAGTCAACATTCCACTTACAAAAGTTGATTGCCACAAACTACAGTAAATGCCATTATCTAAAATTTTACAAATGGAATAGACTAAATGGTAGATAGTTGTATTAAAGTAGTTGTATACCACTATCCAATGTCAATTCTTTACAACTAATTTGAGTAATTCCCATCATTATCACAAGCATTTCTATCATCCTTAGATTATTTTGATGGTGTTATAAAATGAATTCTTCACCACATTGCTTCTTGGTATGTAAGCTCATCTAACATGTGTTTAGGATCTAATTTAGGATTTGAATTCATAAAATTCCATAATTATACACAATTATCATGAAGACTGTCCCACATTGAAATTTGAAATCTAATCACAAGGTGATATGTATGAAAGAATATTTTTGGCAAGGATGTTGCATAACTATTTCTATTAAAGTATTTGTCAAACCAAATTTTCATCATGGGATTCAAAGATATTCCATGCTATAAAATAATTAATTATGATAAGAGATTAGACTTAAATATTATATCTAGCATTTCCATTTGTCGACATGACCAATTGCCTTTTAACAGATCCAAATTAAAAACATTATTAGTATTTCACCAAATCCTGGTAACGTGATTTACATGAGTAGCCCAAGAAGGTGGTGGCCAACTAAAACTTTCATTCAATTTGACTGAAACTTTGATCTAAGTCTCTTCTTGTTACATCTCTAAGTTGGATTATCGAATTCCATAAGTGATTGGAATGCCAACTGGAGAGGGGTTCTAAAAATAGTGGCATACTATAAACAAACACATAAACTATAGAAAAAAAATTATATACAGGATCCACTACATCTTACGCAAAACATTCTTTAACGAAGTGATTATCGATTACTCAGTCAATTTAAAATATAGATTGTCAAAATATTTAATCATTTTCATTCTAAAAATTAAATTTAAAAATGTACTTGTAAGAATGTAGTTATGAAATACGTATCAATTATTTTTATAAAGGTAGAGTAAGACCACCATATGGACTACATAGGAAAGAGGATCTTATTTAATTTATAAACACCTCTAACATAAACATCATACTCTAAAGTGGTGTCATACAAATTTAAGAAGCCAATATGACAAATATCATATTAACATTCAACACTAGTACTTTACAAGTATTTTATGGGCCTTCATACTGAGATGGAGCCATAGCATGCCTCTCATTTCCCTCAAAAATCTTGGTTAAGGTTGGATATTTTTATTTTACACTTATACACAAAAATAGAAAACTTATACGTGTAAATTGTAAGCTAGTTGAAAGGAGCTGCCATTTTGGTATCATCCAAGCTTGCAATCCATCTGATTTGAAAAAAAAAATTGAGGAAGAAAAAAACCTTTCAAATAACTCATCAAATGTGAACATTTTAATAATAGCACTCTTATAATCTTGGTTTGAGTAGAAGTTACATATGAAAGTTGAATATTTTTCATCTAATTTGGATAAAACCTTATATATAAACTACACATATTCTTTTTTCATATTACAATGTTGAAGTTGTAGTCAAAATGAGTTAAATTTTGAATGTTATCAAAGTCAATTGGATTCAGAGTAATAAGCTCTAAGTATATTTGATGATCCTTAATTTTATCACTCTTTTAATACAATATTTTTTTATTAATTTCATATTAAATTTATATTAGTAAGAGACCCATTGTGAAATTATAGCTAAGGTGATATAAAGAAACATATAAGACCAACACCACTACCAAAAATAAATTAATATTTAAAAATTATTGACAAAACAAAAGAAAATAGTTTTAATTTTTATGCAACACAAATTTGAACAATGAATAAATTAAAAGGCTTCAATGTTTTGGTGCAAATTTAAATTTATAAGTAAATTGATCCATGATCTTAAAAATAAAATATGAATTGAATGCACAAACAGAGAAGATCACATAGAGAAGAGCACATTTTAAATCTGTATAATTCTTCTTATGCAGGTAATTGTGGTCTTCATCCAAAGGTTAAGAATGGGTTTCTATGCCTCTATACCATTTGAAATTTATAATTGGAGATCCTTGTTATTGTAAATAGGTCAAAATTTTATTTACAAGGCATAGCCCAAAAATATATAACATAATTAATATTTATTATCCATAACTTATGAGTATCTTTCATGAATGTATGTAAGTTAGTGTTTTAAAAGTAAAATGGGTCTTTTTTAACAATATAATACTTGCATAATCAAGTGTATTAAGTAGTTTTTCCTTGAACAATATATAGACAACATTATAGAATTTTTCATGGTATCAGGGAAAGAGTGTTCTCTAATTAAATTTTGGTTAGTATTTCCACTTTTATGATGTTATCAGAGGATCAAAAATAAGATATATTATCTTCATCTACTCCATATGGAGATCTAGTTTTAGTTGTTATACATACCATTCCTACTAGTGCAACAAAAATGGATGGAATTCATAATATAAATGGAGGTCAAGATGATAGTATCCCAATGCATGGGTATATAGAATAAGAACACCCATCACCATTATATACTTCATTTGGATATCTAGTTTCGATTGGTGCATAAGCCTCATATACAAATGAAGTAGAAAGTGATGGAGTTTTTTATTACATTGGGGATCAAGATGATAATACCTAATAGATGGTGATATATATGAATAATTATTATCATCATTATTTACTTCATATGAAATTCTATCTTTAATTAGCGCATATTCCATATATAACAATGTAACAAGAAATGTTAAAATTCTTACATGTAATGGAATTCAAAATGATTGTATCCTAATGAACGAATGTATAGAATAAGAATCCTCATCATCATTATTTACCTCATATGGAGATCTAGTTTCAATTGGTGCTTATACCACATATACCACTGTAGTATCAATTGATGGAATTTTTCTTGCAATGAAGGTCAAGATGAAAATATTCTAATTATGGAGCATATAGAAAAATATTTCCCATCATCGTTATGTACATCATATGGATATCTATCTTTAATCGATGCATATGCTACATTTAACAACGTAATAACAAGTGATGGAATTCCTACTTAAAATGGATTTCTAGATGATAATATACTAATGGATGAGCATATATAAAAAGAATTACCAACATCATTATCTAATATATTTATTGATGTAGACTCTACCTGCTTCATAGAAATAACCTATACTTGGAGCACAATGTACATCTTTGGAGCACACACACAGTCCTTCTAAACCACACCCATTTTCCCCCCTATTCCAAGAATGCTATCATTCCAGTCACTTGAAAAGAGCATGTTTGGATCATATTATTTTTAACATTCAAGAACTCAGCTGATTTCTTAAATTTCCTCATAACACCATCAAATGCTAGGTTTCAATTCTTTCCCCAGTGAAGTAGAGCTCCATACTTGAATAGATTCATTTCTTGATTTCCTCAAACACATCTTCATACAACTTGGAAGTGTTGGGATCATTTGCTCACTAATATGTAATGTCCAGGACTATTGAATCCTCTTATTTTCCCAAATAAGCACTAGAAGCCTTTACATAGCGCATGAGAATACCATTATAGAGTTAAAGACCACACATGTTAATGGATTTCATGTCCCTTAGTTTATTCACATCCAAGAGAAACTGTGAGATATTAGATGCACCAATAATCAATTTTTTCACATCCTTGACTCAATAATTAGTAAAATATGAAGGATTTATAAAATTGAGTGCAATACATCTTTATCACATCTGAGTTTATTGTCCATTCATTTTAGCACTTGGACTATTCTAATCTATACAAGTATGATGAAATTATATAAGTGACATTAGAAGAACCTTAATCATTTATATATTACAAATATAATTAATATTGCTGACAAAACAAAACAAGAATATTTTTCAAAGTTTTTGATTGTGCAAAAAAAATTTGTAGGGAATTATAAATTGGGAAAAATCAAATTTATTAATAGTTAAACATTATGTTCTCTAGGAAAAATCAAATTTATTATAGATATACATGTTGTTATTTGATTGTGATGATAGTTCACCAAATGGAGGGGGGAAGAATCAAATCCTTGACTCAATAATTAGCATAAATGAAGGATTTATAAAAACAATTAATACTCATGATGAGCTTAACCCATAAAACTTAAATCAGTTTAATATTCAATAAATATAAAAACTAACCTAGAGGACTTTGAGGAACAATAGGAGCCAATCTCGAACTAACCAATATTGAACCAGCCCTGCCCTATTCTCTTAGATCACCAGCATGCATTATCACCATCTCATAGAGGAAATCATGGGGGAAAAGGTCAACACATGATATCATATTTGGGGTTAATTTGAATATGGTCAACACACATTATCCTTTCCCTTTTTTTCCCCACCCAGGCTTAACCATGTGTAATGTGCTTAACTATGGATCATGCTTAACTATGGGTAACTGTGATTGGAAGTAAGGTAACTATGGAGGATTAGTTACATCTAACGATGAGTCAATGGCTGGCAACCATCCCCTGATGACTAGCAAAGACCAATATGCATTGGGAGCTAATGCGTGCTGGTTAAGCTCATTGGTCCATATGAGGTAGCTATAGAGGAAGTTAAATATTTCACAGTTGGAACTTCTCCTTAATAAGCACAATACTAATGGTATGAATGATAAACAAACCTTGTGAGTTGTATAAAAAATTACTGATGGATTGAACACATGGTTTGGTTAAGCAAGAGATGTGGCTGTGAGTGGCATATGTAAGGTGAGGACACGATGCTCTTCCTATAGTTTTTATTTTTCTACAGATTTGTTTGTTTTAGATGCATAATTTTATTTTTGTGTTATTTTTGTAATAACAAATGTGGACTAAAAAACTTGATATAATAATAATATTATTATATCTATATATAGTACAATTTAAAATAATATTGATTAATATAACAATATATATAATATATTAAAAAAATATTTAATAGTAATATTTGATATTAATATATATGTGTAATAACATGAAATATAATTATATTTATATTATAGATATATGTTATTCTATATTATTATATAGTAATAGTAAGCTATATATTTTATCAATATTTAGAGTTATAAATATGTCATATAATTGTCTATATATTATAATTAGTATATATAAATATAGATTCCATAACTTTAATGTCTTGAACATCTAAAATTAGTTACATTATAATATTGATTAGAGTCACACATTTGATTTGGAGCTTTGTCACAATTAAATCATCACTCATGACATTCTCCAAACTAGTTAACATTATAAACTTGTATGTCAAACAAATTAGATAACTTTGTATTTTTTTTTTATAACTAGGGGAATCGAGAAGTTAAAAGTGAATCAAATCCATAAGTCCCTTCCTTTGGGGCTAATAATTTAATGATGGTATCCATTAGAAAAAATATCTAATAAAGGTGAAATTTGTGCCAAAAAGGATGTAAATTTATATTTTCATAAAATGAGATTTTTTAAAAGTGGTGAAATATTTCAAGGTGCATTGGGTGGTGATGGTGAGGGGAAATGACAAGGTATTTAAAGTGATATAATATATGAGAGGACCCATGATGTACATCAAACTCAAATTCAAGGTGGTGGTGGATTCACATGGCTTACACCCATTAGAAAGGGGTCCACAGCTTGCAGCTTGGTGACATCTTTGATAGGCAATCTTCTATTGTCAACAGTGGGGGAGGATGCCATGAGAAATTATTTTATTGTGATAGAGCTCCACATTCGATGCATGGCTCCAATTAGGACTAGAATTTACACTTATATATAATAATTATAATTATAAATATATCATATATATATATATATATATATAATATATGTATTGTGTGTGTGTGTGTGTAGAGAGAGAGAGAGTATTAGCTATGTAACTATAGATGGGATGGATATAAATGATTTTGTAACACACACCAACCATTGGATACAAATACATATAAGGATGGATATAATTGGCTATGCAATTTGACTTGCTGGTTAATAAGGATTGAAACGGGGAAGACTATTTGAGAGATTCAGTATATCCATGTGTCACAAATCCTATATGCAAATAAAGAAAAACTTAGATGACACTTATCCCATCCATTGATGCTAATTTATGTGTCTTGTAGTTATGCTTGTGTCTAGGACCTAAATTTGATGGCCAACCTTGTGAATTTTTTTGATGACGGATATCTATTCAACATTGCCCTTAAAATGATAATATAATTAATATTAAGTTTATTTATGTGAATATATTATATTTAATGTAATATAATATTAATAATGATATAAATATATTGATACTATATATAATAAATATTATTACATAATAATATATAATGTATAATATTAATACACACACACATTATTAATTTATTATTATATAGTACACAAATATATAATATATTATATATTATTAAAGTGGCATGTTATATAGCTCTCTCTCTATATATATATATATATATGCCCAAGATTCTTCCAGTTCATACCCTAAAATACCCTGTCATTGTCTTTTACCATCACCGCTTAGCACACCTTGAAATATTTAATCGCTTTCATGCTTTGTATGGCCTTGTCCTTTCCTAAAAATTTGCCATTGATTAATGTACTCATTTTGAAACAAAACATCTCCTCCATAGACAACTCATTACCATATGAATGAACACACAACCTCATTTCCTACCATGTCGACTCCACTAGACAAAACCTTGATTTACCAAAAGTGAAAATTATGGCATCACTTTCTATGTAACATGCAACTTTAGGAAAACTAATTTAGTTTTATACATATATTGTTTGGTAAAGATAGTATTTAAGGAAGATATAATGAAGATAGAGGTGGACCAGATAATCCCTGATGACTCTCTGGTGTTTGAGGATTGTATAAATGGAAGAAATCTCTTCTATAGTTGTGGCAAGTTTTATAAAAAACAAATACCTTCCATTTTTAATAGTTTTGCCTCGCTAGTTTTAGTCCATCGGAGTTCCTTTAATGTCATTTCTTCCTCTAGTATCTACCACCTATGGAGATGATGGAGCATCCCCTAAAGAGATACATTCCTCCTAGTAGCATCATGACTCAATCTATCTAGGAACCACTTCAATAGAAGATAAGGTGTTCTTTATGGGAGATATTCTTGTGTCTTTCTCAAAGCCTACTTTAGAGATTTGAAATCCCTCTCTTCTTTCTATGGAAATAGACCATGGACATAGGTCTCTAATTTTTAAATGGATTGGAGCTAAAATATTTATAGTTGAGCTTATCAGGTGGACTAAATCTAATTGGACAAATATTATTGATCCCTCCTTCTCCTTGTTGAGTATAGGTTTTTTTTTCCTTGCTTTCCAATCTACTAATGATAAAGATTATGTGGTGACTTTTTGGCCTTAGTTCCATGGTAAACATGTCATTTTTTTTCCCTTGGTCCCCATTCTTTGATTCCTCAAATAGTTAAAATAATTATTGCTCCTAGGTGGATCAAATTGTACAATTTACCCTTGGTGTTAAGGTATCCTAATCAAATAAAAAATTTAGCCAATAAAGTGGGATATTTTGTAAAGATTGATATAGATTAAATGGGTAGTAGGTTCATGCATGTGTGTGTGTTAATATATATTTCCAAGCCACTTACCCAATTTATTCAGATCACATATTCTCTTGGCTCTTGAACTCAATTTAGCAACTATGAGGGTCTCATGTTTGTTAGTGTAGTGTTTTTTCCCATTGGGTTTTGCCTATATGGCCTTATGGCCATTCTATGTCAATTAAGCTTCCTTAAGTTAGTTATAAAAGGGTCACATAGACTAATTTCATTTTAATGTAATTATATAATTAGAAAAATTAGAGGCTTCCTCATGTTTCCCTAATTTTTTCTATATGTACAACATTTTTCCACTTTGGAAGGTTAGACAGGTTAATGTGATTTTATGCAAGCAAGTCATATTTTGCAATATTGTTGTGTGAAGACAAGCTTCTTCCTCCTTTGTAATTTATCTATGATTTCATTGCTCCATACATAGATTTTCTCAATCTTCTATGTAAGGATCCAAGATCATAGCTAATCTACCATGGTATCAGAGCCATTTTTATCAGTATTGCAACAATCTTTGTGGTGAAATCTTGCCTAAATTCGCTATTCTAGCACAAAGAAGGGTTTAGTGGGATTCTTTGGAGAATTCATGCAAAACAGTATACTAGAGATTTAGATCTAAAAAATGACTATGCCATGGTTTTAAAAGGTGACAAAACCCTTAGATCGACTATAGACATGACCTAGTTCTAGAATAGTTAATTTTTTCTCTCTTTTTAACATCCCAAGGCCTTATTTTTCATTTTCTACAAAAAATTGTACTTTTTATGTTGTGAAAAAACATCTTCTGGGTTTTCTTCCTTAGATTAAAATCTCAAATGGGTCTCTTACAAAAATTGAATCATTAAAATATTTTTGATATTTTTGGCTTACCTTTATTTGCATGCCATCATACCTCTATGTTACTCAGATCTACAGGTGGTCATTACTTCAGCTCTGCAGTTGTCTACCTCATGTTGCATGCATTAGAGAATCCATTGACCAATTTAGACTTTTAGAGGACTGTTACTTAACCAACAAACCAAATTATACTTTCAAAAGTAACTTCACTTTTCTAAGTTGAGTTGTTTGATAAGTCTGCTTACTTGCTTGTAGACCAACTCGGACTTGTGGAGTTGTGTTACTTGAAAATTCATGAAGTTAAGTAAGTAGGGTGCCAAAACCTAGATTACACTATGAAATACCAACTCAGACTTACAGGGGGTCATTACTTACAACTTCACCTACCTCAAGTAAAGTAGGTTCAAAAACCTAGTTTATACTACTGTAGACTAACTTGAGTTTTTGAAGGGTGGTTACTTATGGAAGTCAAGCAATGTGGAAACTCTGGATTAGTCTTCTGAGACCGACCTAAAATTTTAAAGGGTCATTATTAACTTAATTTGGTTTTCAAAGGCTGATTACTTGTAGAAGTCAAGTACTGTGGAAACTCGGGATTACTCTTTTAAGACTGATCTAGACTTTCAAAGGGTCATTACTGCCTTACTCGAGGTTTCAAATGTTAATTACTTGCAGAAATCAAGTAGTCTGGAAACTCTAGATTTTTCTTTTGAGACCAACCTGGACTTTCAAAGAGTCATTACTGATCAGAGTTATGGGGTACCTCTACTTCATTTCAAGTCCAAAAAAAATTTCCACTTTTGGAAAGGGTATAAGAATGTGTAGAAGTAAAAACTTGTAAGTGCCATAACTTTCAATCCGTAGCTCTATTTTGGGTGTTATTTTTTTAAAGTGCATATTTTTTTAATCTCTACACATTAGTGGTATTTTTTAGGACCTTTTTAATATCTATTGTATTCATGGTGTAATGGCTTAAAAATCACTTCAAACCTTTTGTACCTTTCTTGGATGCATTATCCACTGTACACGATGTCCCTCTTATACTTGTGTGTAATATATCCTTTGATTTCCTCTTAATTCTATAAATTGTCTCAATATAATATTCACTAATGGATATAAACATTAAACCACTCACACCATTTAACTATCTCGATCGAAAGTATAAAATGCAGCTCACCTTGAGAGGTAAATGAATCTTTCAAATCACTATGGGTGATAAAAATGAGCCATCTATAGATGAAAAAAAGGTTAAATGGTAAAATAAATATGATGAGACCTATGGGTACTTATACCTATCAATGTCTCCTAACTCCTATTTGATGTTAAATCTGTAAAAACTCCCAACAAAGTCTAAACCATCCTAGACAAGATTTTTGGAGTGTAGGATAACATGAGAGGTCATAAGCTAGAAAATGAGCTCATCACATTGAACCCAGGTGACTATGACACCCTACAAGACTTATTTACAAATTTTAAATCACTAAGACTATAATTGAAATAATGTGGCATTGAGAAAACAAATGACCAATTGATTTTATCCATGCTTGTAAAACTAGGTCATGACTATTCAGTTTTCATCTCTACATTTCATGCTACCAAACATGCACTTGGATCCACTTGAAAAATACCATCATTTGATGATTTTGATACTGATCTGACTCAGGAGCAAGATAAGCTAGTTCAAATGGGTGCATTGAAGTCTTCAAAATCACATGCCTTGATTGTCAATCAGGACAAGAAGAAGTCTTCTAGCAATAGAAAATAGGATAAGAAATAGTCTAAACTAGATCATGAGCATAATAAGAATCATAAATCAGATACCAAGCCTAAGGCATCATCAAATGAGTCCTCCTCACATGAGAAACCTAAGAAGGAGAAACTCAAATGCAACTTTTTCAAGAAACTTGGTCATGATGAATCTCAATGCATGAAAAAGAAGATTGACACCTTGACTAAGATGCTTGAGAAGAATAACATCAGTATTCCTAAATCCTCAAATTAGAACACATCTGCACAAGATTCTACAAAGGTTAAAGATAGAAAAAAGGGTAAAAACAAGGGTAAGGCACTTGTTTTAGTAGCTTCTTAGCCTTCAACTTGGGTTATTGATTTGGGTGCTTCATATCACATGGCCTCCTTAGAGGATCTATTTTCAAAAATAGATCCATGTTCCATGCCTTAAATTCTCATGGGTGACGACACTTCAATAGAATTCAGTGGTAAAGGATAGGTTGAAGTAAGTAATGGGACCTTCAATGATGTTTATGTGTTCCTTCACTATCCACTAATCTTTTTTTGGTATACCAAATCACTCACATAGGTGTAGGGAAATGAGTTGAGTTCACACCTAATTCAATGATTGTCAAGGAGTTAGATAGTGACATCATAGTGGCTTATGGGAAGGCCAATCATTAGTCTAGGATATATACCTTCTCATAATTTGTCCCAAATCAGCCCTCAGATACAATACTTACTTATTTAGATAGAGTGAGCAAACTATGGCATGAATGATTTGGAAATTTAAACTACCATTACTTAAAGCAACTCAGTCATCAAGACATGGTTTTAGGGTTGCCTAAAGTTAAATTCTCAGATGGCCTATGCAATAGCTACATTCTTGGCAAGCATCCAAAAGAGAAATATGATAAGTGTAAAGTAAGGAGAGCCGAATAGAAGCTAGAAATTATCCACAGTGACATAACAAGTCCATTTCTAAAACCTTCATTCAATAAGACCAAATACATGTTCACATTCATCGTTGACTTTTTGAGGTACACATGGGTGGTTTTTCTCAAAAATAAGTCTGAGGTCTTTGATCACTTCAAGGACTTCAAGGCACTTTTGGAGAAGTAATCAGATTATTCCATCAAAATCTTAAGGATTGATAATGGTGGGGAGTATGTCAATAATAGGTTTGAGTAGTTTTACACATCAGAGGGGATTTAGATGCAACACATAGTTCTATACAATCCTTAGTAGAATGGTGTGGCTAAATGTAAGAACCATTCCTTGAAGGAAATGGCCAACTACATGTTTCAATCAAAGTCTCTTACTCCTCATTTTTGGGCTAATGTAATCAAATATGCTTACTACATTCATAACTATGATCCACACAAAGCCTTGAAAGGAATCACTCTTTTTGAAGCTTGGGATGGTCAATATCCCACAGTGGATCACTTTAGGGTGTTTGGATCACCAACAATGGCTCGTGTTCCCAATAAAAAACACAAAGCAATGGACCCTCAAATATAGTCTTGTATCTTTGTGGGGTATCCAGATGGTGCTAAAGGATATAGGCTTATCCATCCTAAAAAACATGAGTTATTCATTGAAATGAGTGTCAAGTTTTGTGAAAGCCCATCTGAACTCACTACTTGCACTCCAAACTCTTCAAAATTTTCACTAGACATTGATTCCACCTACGATAGTGACTTAGATCCACCTCAAAATCCTCTTGATGATCAGGATGACTCTTCTTCTTCATGTTTAAGTCATGATAGAAGTGATGAGGATTCTCCTCCTCCATCTTAGAATCACACTTTAGAGGATGATCACTCACCTCCTAATTCTCTAATCTCATACAATTCTAGTCCCATTTGGGCCAAACAGACACTTTAAAGTGCTAGGAAATGGGTCAAAAATCTAGTGGATACAAGGTGGACATGTTCACAATTTTTAGGGGAATTCACATGCCTACCTAGCCATTGCTTCATATCTGTAAAACTTTCATGAGGCATCTGGCATTCTAGAATGGAATTTTGCTATGCAGGAGGAGTATAGTTCCCTAATTAGGAACAAAGCATGGGACTTGATCCCTCTTCCTAAAGGAAGAAAATTGGTTTGATGCAAATGGGTTTATCAGACTAAGTATGGTAAAAATGGATCTATTTATAAATACAAAGCTCATCTAGTTTCAAAGAGGTTTTATTAGGTGACTGACATAGACTAGACTGAGACATTTGTTCATATAGCCAAGATGATGTCTATTAGACTCACCCTAGCCATCATAACCGCACATCAATGGGATGTTCACCAAATGGATGTCAAGAGTGCTTTTCTACATGGTGACCTAAAAGAAGAGATATACATGAAACAACCACAAGTCTTTGTATAAAATTTTTCCTTGGTCTGTAGACTCAGGAAATCTATCTATGGACTCAAACAAGCCCCTTGGACATGGTATGATAAGATGGACTCCTTTTCCCTCATATTCAGGTTCACTAGATGCCACTCAGATCTAAATGTCTACATCTTGTGGTAGGATGATTCTCTATTGATCCTTGTTCTCTATGTGGATGACTTTTTGATTATAGGGAGCTCACTATCATCCATCTTAGTAATGAAAACTACACTTTTTGACAAATTTTCAATGATAAATATGGGATTGTTGCATTAATTTCTCATGATTGAAATCATTCAGTTAGATTTAAGGATAACTTTATCACAATCCAAGTATTCTCTTGATTTACTTGTGAGGTTTAACATGGTTTATTGTAAGCCAATTCCTACTCCCTTCTTATTTGGTGTGAATCTTGAGGCTGATTGTCCTAAACCATTGGTTGATGCAACTCCATATCAACAGCTTGTGGGTAGTCTTATCTATCTCACACACACTAGACCTGACATATCCTATGCAATTATCATGGTCTCTTAGTTTATGTAGGAGTCACATGAATTGTATTGGAAAGCATATAAGCAGATTATGTATTACATTCAGGGTTCACACAACTATGAGATACACTATAGAGTAGGAATAGAGGTTGATTTGATTAGATACACAAATTTAGATTGAGTTAGAGATATTTAGAGTTGAAAGTCCACTTCAGGCTACAATTTATCACTTAGTTTAGGTCCAATAAGTTGGTCAATCAAGAAGAAACATATAATTGCTTCATCATCTATAGAGATAGAATACAAATGGACTATCAATGCCACCATTAAGGCAATCTAGCTTCAGAGGATTCTCACTGAGTTTGGTATCCAATTTCATAAGCCAAAAATCATCTACTATGATAACCAAATCACTATCCATATTTGCAAGAATTTGGTTCTTCGTCAAAGGACCAAACATATAGAGATTCACATGCACTTCATCAAGGATCTTATCAATGAGGAAGTCATTAATTTTTAGTATTATCTAACATCAAAGCAGATTACAGATATTCTAACCAAGCCCTTCATAGAGAGTAAATTATTCATCTAAAAGCTATCACTGGGGTTAGGGCTGCTCCATCTTCTTCTTCCTCCTATGGAGGTTCTTCACTATATACTTGGGTACCTCATCAAGCTTTTAATGTCGAGACCCAATTCTCATCTCACCTAAGCTACACTTAAGGGGGGGTGTTAGTGTAGTGCTTTTTCCCATTGGGTTTTGCCTACATGGCTTTATGACTATTCTATGTCAATTAAGCTTCCTTAGGTTAGTTATAAAAGGGTCACATAGGCTAATTTTATTTTAATGTAATTATCTAATTAGGAAAATTAGAGGCTTCCTCATGTTACCCTAATTTTCCCTATATGTACCCCACTTTTCCACTTTGGAAGGTTAGATAGATTAATGCCATTTTATACAAGTAGGTCATATTTTACAATATTATTGTGTGAAGACAAGTTTATTCCTCCTTTTCAATTTATCTATGATTTCATTGCTCTATACATAGATTTGCTCAATATTATGTGCAAGGATCTAATATTGTGGCCAATCCAACAATGTAATCAGATTACAAATGACTTCCATTCTCAACAAATGTCCATCTTCTAATGGAAAATGAAGAAATATGGAGGCAAATCATCTAAGGATGGATTCAACGGTCACCATTTCTTATGGCTCATAGCAGACATTAATCGATCTTATCTCTTGTAGAGGGAGAATACTATTTTTTTCTCATGGGTATACCCATTTATTTTTAATTGATTATCTATCTTTCCTCAATTTTTTTTTTAGTCTATTGGTTATTTATTTTCTTTGATTTTACTAAAGGTATGAAACCTTCTTTTGACTCAGGGTGTTTTTACTCCAATTTAGAAATTTTAAATTGTTGTTTAGTCTTTGATGTCTATTTTTTGAGGGTGTGGACCCTTATTTTTAATTTCTTATAAGCCATCTTGGAATTGAGCTAGATTTATTGTTTGCTTTGTGGTTTTGGATGACTATGCCCCTCGTTGTGTCCTAAGGTCTAGTTCAAAGCTCTAGATTCTAAAAAAGGTTTTTATCCTAGTTCATAGCTCTAGTCAAAAATATTTATCAAGTCACAGCTCCATTCAAAACCATTTACCCCTAACACAAAAATATTTTGTACATATAGATTTTTAAGGTTTCATGATGCTAAAATTATATATATATATATATATATATATATATACATACGTACATACATACATACATACATACATACATACATACATACATACACACACACACACACACACACACACACACACACACACACACACACACATATACATACATATATATACATACATACATACATACATACATACATACATACATACATACATACATATATATATATATATATATATATATATATATATATATAATAAGGTAAAAGTTAAGGTCTAAGTGCATGGGTAGCACTACTATCTTTTTATTTGAGTTAGTAATTTATTTCACTTATAATATCCATTTGTGACTTATCTTCTAAAGGTTATTAGATTTTTCAATAAATTTTTGAACTATAAGAGACTCAAAATTATAATACTAAAATGAGTTCCTCCTATTTATGTAAAAATTATGTTCACTTTCATCAAAATAATGGATAATTATTCCATCACTTACTACACCACAAAAGGGTTCCAAATATTTTTATTTGACAACCACAAGGGGATTCAACAAAGGTGATAATGTGAAGGTTAAAGTGCTTGATGCTTAGCATTTGGAATTTACTAACATTAATGTGATAAAAAATTAACTAAAAAATTTAAGGTCTCAATTGAATGATCTACCCATCCCTAAGGGCACTAATTATATCCTAATGTATAGTTCATTTTCAATAATAGTTTTTAGACCTATATACAACACATTATATTTCTTGTCCTCTAACATCACATTCATCCATTTTTCCTTGATGCTAATTGTCATCTTTTACAAGGTAATGAAATTACAATACAACCACACACTCAAAAAAACCATTAAGTGGTTAAACTAGATTTATAATAACTCATTTAGATATACACATCAAATAAATTTGTAAAATAAAAAAATTGAAATTGCATCGAATCCATTTAATATTGAACACTATAAGTTTGACATAAATATTTGATGCTATTAAAATTGATCAACTAATATTCAAGTTAAAACTACATAATATAAACAAATCAATAGTTTCAAACCACTTTTCATTAGTGTTAATAAAGTCACATTTGTTTGATACTCACCTCATAAAATAATCCAAATCTGATTTCATCATAAATTCAATGAAATTCATTGATGCTCAAATAACCATGACAAGTCCTAACTAACAATTAATCATAAAATTACTGATCTATTTGAAATTCAATTAAAATGAGCCCACCAATCTCATTTGATGTTCAAAATCATTTATATTTGATGTTAGTCCAAAACCATATAATATAATACAATATAATATATTTATTTAAACATTCTTTTTTTTTAAACATGAAAGAATAGTTATATGATTAGTTTTATTAAGGCATTAAAGTTTAGACTATAAGTCCATGTGAAATACCATGTAAACACAAAATAGATAAGTCATATATTAGTATAAATAGGGTTTTATAGAAAAATAAATAACTAAAACAAACACACATGGGTTTTATCATTGCCTAGAAATGTAGATGGGAAGGTTTGGGAACTATGTAGGATGAAATCTTGAAAGCATATTGTGTTTCTTAATGATTAACATAATTAAACACCATAAATAATGGACATACCATAATCATATGGTCAACTATGGATAGTCTAATTGATTATTGAAAGCAACGATGATTTTTTTTGTTGATCATGGGGGTCTGAAACTTTCTAGAATGCTTCGTTGAAAGCTAATGCATATAAAACTCGGAATGATTTGAAAACACTTGAAAATTTCATGATAGCTTATAATTTTATGTAACCCTAATTCACCACAAATAAACTATGACCATATAAAATTTTCAAGGTTAGTTGGCTTAGGCCCCCTTAAGGTTTTATAACTATATATCCTACACACTCAGAATTAGGAATCAATTTTGTTATACTTATAATTCTTGTGAGTGTTCCAAATCCAAATGAGAGAAAATATTTTACTTCCTCTCCATAGATAATAAAATGAATCTCTACAAATTTTAATGCAACATTATTTTGGTACAAGCGTATATGCACAATACTTTAGTAGATGATGAGGGCATAATAGGATAAATGTGTCAATTATGGATCTGAACATAATCATACGACCAATCCCAATCATGAAACTAAAAGACTCATAAACAAAGATCAAATTATACCAAGGATTATTAAATTGATCTTGATGTAGACAATTGATAAATCTAAGGTGTTCATGAATAAATGCAAAGGACGTAAGGCTATGAAGGGACCAATGTGAAAGAAAGTTTACCAAGAAAGAGCCAATTCTACAAAAATGAGCCAAGTGTGGCAAGTTATAAAAAATACGTGATAATAACATGACTTATATCAAAATTAGGTGTCTAAATGTATTAATGTGTTTTTGTGTATACAAATCATTGGTTCAAATTAAGCTCTTATGGGCACATTTTACGTTTGTGTTGGGACTCATTTTATTTTCCTTGCTTTGGTTATCCTTAAAAAACATTTTTGCTTCACTTTAAGACTATGATAATTCTACCATTCAATCTAGGATGTTTGAAAAGTTATAAATTGACTATTTATTTATCTTGGCATGGTTTCTAATGCCCCCAAAAGGTTAAAATCACTATTTTTAGGATTTTAGATTAGCCTTCAAAGATCAACATATTGATCTTCACTATCACTAAAATAGATCTATTCTATCAGCTTGTTGATCTTCACTATTTCCAAAATTACTCTCTGCCATCTATTGAAGTGTATGCACCCCTTGTACCAAAAATTGAATAACATTGAAAGATCATGTAGAATATAATAGTTTATTGCATATCATACATAAGAATAAGGGTCAAAATCTTCATATGACACTAAACTATTTATTGTATTACATAAGTGTTGATTTCCAAACTTTATAAGAATAGGTTTCTTTTTGAGGTATGGTCCTCATAATTGCACCCATTTTTTATGGTCTTACAAGGTCTCTTATAGTGGAATAGGGTTTGATAAAGCATGACAATTTTTGGAAGATATGCAATCAATTTGATAATATAAGAGAGGTTTTTTTTTATCAAAATACATAGATGAAGGCACTTTCAAAAATTTAAGAGGCTATGATAGTGTCTAACATAAATCAAACCATGTCTTCTAAAACAAAACCATGTTATCAAAATAGAGTCATACAATGTTAGGCACTTCAAAAATTGAGCCTTCAATTTTGGATTTTTTTTCACTACTCTAATCTACACTAAATTTATAGATTTATTTAAGGATTACTTCCAGACTAGTTTTCAATCATTTCTAACCTTCGACAATGCACAATTAAGTCAAAGTTTAGGTATTTATCTAAAAACCCCTCTTATCTATTCTAATAATTTTAATTCTCTAGTTATCTACATATTTCATATATTTATTTTGTTATAGTATTGTATTTATATCAGATTTGTCTT
Source organism: Torreya grandis (assembly GCA_037957365.1). Taxonomy (NCBI): domain Eukaryota; kingdom Viridiplantae; phylum Streptophyta; class Pinopsida; order Cupressales; family Taxaceae; genus Torreya; species Torreya grandis. Next base: position 3,113,944 of record JARHVA010000815.1, read on the forward strand.
ATGCAACCTTCTTTTATGATTAATATAATATCTTTTAACCGTTGAGCATTTTTCATCAAAATACCTATATATATTTGCAATTAAAAATTCTTGATTTTTTGTTAAAGGGGTTGTATTTGTAAAAAATGAATAAGTTTTTTCATTTATAAATATTAACTTCATCTTTCTCATATATGTTATCTTGAGACAATTTAATTTCTCTCTTTATTAGTTTTTACAAATTGCACTTCCCCCATAAGTTGAGGATTTAATTCCACTACATACACCATATCCATCTAGAAATCTATCTAATTGAATTGATAAGAGATCAATTTAAGTCCTTTGCCATGTAAAAGCTATTATATTTATAAGAGATATAACAGTTTTACCTGAGTGGATTTATTTCATTGTAAGATTTTTTAGTTAGCTTAATTTATTTATAGAATTAGTTTACTCTAATTAAATTATTATAGTAATTTCATAATTAATTTGTTAGTTAGCTTAATTATTTATATAAAACATTTTATGTAATTAAATTATTAGATTTATTTTTTTAATTAGTGTAGATACTAAAGTATGGTTTATATAGTATTCTAGTCTTGTACACTTGACAATACCTGTCATGGTTGCACCTTTCAATATAGATTTGCCCATTGTCAAAACACATTTACTATCTCTTTGTGCCTAAATTTCTTAGCTATACATCAAACCATTGGTATTATTATGACTAGGCCTTTTATACTACAAAAAAATCTCTCAACCTAATCATTATTCTTCACTACTATTTTTGAACCTGTACTTATTTTGAGCTTCTTGGACACTTGTGTCCTAGATAAACCCCTGTGTCGATGCATGTGTCCACATTTCCCAGTCTTCCAATTTTCAAATGAAATGTATTCTAAAGATTATCCCAAGTTCTTTAATGTGAGATATTTGCAAAAGATATTGGTGGATATAATATCAACCTTCATTCTTTCCTCACCTAGTAAATACCGAGACTTCACAAGGTAATTTACCAAAAAGCACTCAATCAAGCATTCAAGTGAGAAAACCTACTATATTTTTCCCTATTTTTATATCAGTCATAGGATCAATATTCCTATAGGTCTAAAATATTCAAAGAGTATTCCATGAGCCATAGTTTCCAAATTAAAATCTAGGTCATTGCATGTCATTGTTTATCACACATTATACCCTTGTGCACACACAAGCCAACACGTAGGGGAGAAATACATAAGTCTAAGGCCATATTATAAGTATTTTCTATGTAGGTAGTGCCAATTTATAGAGGGTTATTTGGGGAAGCTTGACACCATGATCTCATTAACCCATTTTTCCCATAATCACTCCAAGGGTGAAGATGCAAGGGTCAATCATTTGATAAAGAGTGAGATCATGTGCGTGTAATATGTATACATCAAAAGAAAGGCAACATAAAATCTATAAGGTTATATTTTTTTTACATCCAAATCCAATCAACATTATATATAAGACTTTGTCAAATTTAAACACATATATCAATGTAACTGTCCATATCCGATGCAAGCATCTAAAGCTACAAAAATAATATTCCCAGAATCTAATGACTTTTCTAGGATCATCTTCTAGTCCACTTCCAATCTATTGTAGATCAGATCTGCATGATCATAGTAAACTAAGTATCATTTTCCCCTATTCATTAGAATATCTATCAATAGTTATATTTTACAAGTTTTAGCAATCTCAATTGTATAACTTTAGAATATTATTTATCTAAGTTTCTATTAATTGGCCTGCTCATTAAGTTAGTTTAGCATCCTTGTGTAAAAGCTAATATAATACCAATTAACCCTAGATGACCCCTCTTATCTTAATTTAGGGTTAAACATTTGGTGAACCTACCTTTGGTCTTAAAACCATAGTTTGTCCTAGGGTTTCCTATGTTTTCTTTGATTTTTTATTTCTAAACTACAAATATTTTAAAATCATATTTCTATTTATTTTAAAGGAATTAATTATGGATGTATATATCATTCACTTCATTTTCAAATATGTCATAGTAACTCTTGATTTTTTTGCCCCATACACTACCAAACCAATCAAAAAATATACTCAAGAGAAGTAACAAAATGGGAAAACATAAAGCCTCTTTTTACAACTCTTCTTGTAATGATATGCAACCTATGAAATAAATTACTACTACACCCAATATTGTTGAGTAATCTCACAATACACATACTAGTATATCAATTTTTGACCTTATGAAATAGTCAATTAGTTATAAGGATATATTCTATGAGGCATTGTGTAAAACCTAGGTACCAAGTGACATAAAATTGGCTTCTTTTATGGATATTATGTAATATCTCATACATAATACAAAACTTATTACCTTTGATTACAAAAAAATTCCTTCAAAGGATACCATCGATCAAGACTTACCTTTATCAATGCAAATTGTTATTCACAACAAAATAAGTCAAAAGGAGCATATACAACAAATTTCAATGACATATAATGTTAAAAAACACTCAAATGATGTTATTGATAAAATTTCACTTTTTGACTTATTACACAAGTCACCCCCATATAATGGTATTCTTTTATGAACATTACATATGACAAACTTAGCAAGTAATGTAGAGCCACCATATGTAACCTTTATATTTAACTCTATCAAATGGACCAAACATAATATCTCCCTTGAAAAGAAGGGTTTATCACACCCACCTACTTATGAAAGCAACTTCCCTACATTTTTTCACATACCTATTCATTTAAAAACTGATGTAAAAGTTAGAATAAAACATAAAACACTAAAAAATACCACATTATATAAATATAATCAATGAATCTCATCCAATGCACCTAAAAGACACTTTATATGATTACCTGAGCCTCCATTTTTTATTTAATTCAAAATCTTATGGAGGATGGTCTCATATCTCTCCCTCTTCCCATAGAAGTTGATATGGGTTTACCTCTACCAAAAGGATATGATAATACTATATGTTATGACTATCACCAGGGGTCTAGGCATTCTAGTAATTGATGTTATTCTTTGAAGCATAAAATCTAAGATCTTGTTGATAACCAACAACTTACATTTGATGATCCTCCCAAAGATTCAAGTCCACAACCTAGTTATCACCTCAATAAGAATAAATATTTGAAAGACCATTCTCATAAAGTTTCATAAGTATAATTGGTATATGGTACATATCCAAAATATCCACATCAAAAATATCTAACAATCACATTAATCATGGGTGGTGCTTATGTTTGGTGTAACCATGTTGATTTACACAAACAAAAATAACTTACAATATAAGATGTTTGCAAAAACTTGGTTTTGATCTAAAAGACTTATAATATAAATGAGGTTGGAAAGACTCCTTGGGAAACATCATAATACCAATATATTTTGGTCCTAAAGTAATTCAAACAAAGGTTTAGGTTATGCCACACATATCACAATATGCATTTACATTGAGAACTCTTTGGTTATACTAGATGGAAGCAACTATTGACCAAAATTAGTAAGGTATCTCATTTTCTCATGAGGGCATATTGATCCATATACCACATGATGGTAAACATTTTAATTCACATATAAATCATGAGGTATAACATTTCATGCACTATTTTCACCTATCCAACCATGTTCCAAACAACACAAATGATCTAACCTATGGTTGAAAACATAAAATATACCAATATATATATATATATATATATATTCAAAAAATTACAAAAACATTCAAATAATTAAAAAATACAAAAAAAAATTAACATGAGTGTGTGTGTGTGAGTGAGAGAGAGAGAGGGGAGGAGGAGTGGGCTGGGGAAGGCAGAGGTGGGGGGAAGGGGGTTGTTTGTTCCATGTTAGTAGATAACATGTCATTATTTTCATATATATACATATGTTTCACATTTAATTTGAGTATGATATAGGCATACCTAAATACATGATATATATATATATATATATATATATATGTTAGGACTTCCCTCTACTCACCTCCTAAGTACGTTGGGGGCATCTACTTATTTGATCACAATACACTCAAGTTACATTATTCTATGATCACTTTTCATTATCATGTTAGAGCTTATATACTTATAGGTGCCTATATCCATGCTTATACCTTTCATAATGTACTTGATATGCTATATACTTAACATTGTTTGCATACACATATGTTTAGGAACTAGTATGCTATGTTCATGTTGGTTTCCTATTTTTAATTGCTTGTTATTATCTTGAATTATATTTCTTGTTGGATCATTTGACTATTTTCCATTGATTGTGTCCCTTGTGCCCTACTTGCCAATGTGGACATTTGAATATGTCATCCTATGCTTTGTGGACTTTGACTAAGTCATGTTATTTTGATTGTGCAGTATTTGAACATGCCACTTGTATGAGGTCACCTTAGATCACTTCCTATTGGTTTTATTTTGAGTGATCTTATGTGTGTGTGTGCTTGATTATTTGTTGAGATTGTATTGTTACTATATAAATGTTTCCATGATATACATCATGCATTTTAGGACTTGATGTGATCACATACTATGTGCTTCAATGTTATATATATGTATACATGTTACATATAAATGTTACTAGATACACACACAAATTATAAAATTATCTTATCCTTTTAAAGTAAGGTAACTACTAGATTATAATTCCCTTCACCTAAAAATGGGGGAATATTATTCGGGGTATGTCAAAGAGCAATGGATTCCACATTTTCATAGTTGTAGATTAAAGTGGAGGCATGTCAAAAAGGTATGACCTACACACTTATTCAATAATCAACATCTCTAGATTATAGTGGGGGCATGCTATGTAAACATGTTCTCCATATTTACACTAGTTCTCATATTCTCTAGATTATAGTGGGGGAATGTTATGGAAACATGTTCTCCACATTTACAACAATTCTTAGATTCTCTAGATTCAGTGATGGAATATCATAGAAACATGTCCTCCACACTTGCACTAATTTTTGATTTACCAAATTTTATAGAATATGATTTAGATACATATTTGTGGCAACATTCTATACATTGATGTTGTTACTATACCAAAATTTCAGCTTGGGACATATATAAGGTGCATATGTCATACAAAGGGCACCTAAAATTTAAAAATAAAATCATCCTCCATATTTCAAATACTGTTATGGACTGGTATTATACCTAGGTTAGACTTTTATGGACTATTATTGATCCAATCTACTATAGTAGTTGGTTCAATTTTGAAAGCTTAAGTTGATTGAATCACTCAATATTATAGATATTACCAATTGTATAAGTTAGACTTGATAAAATAATCTAACTTTACTAGAATTATATGTTGGATTTGATTAAATCATCCACCCTCAATAGATATATGTTGTGAGTTGATTAAATATCTCACACTCACCATATCATGAAAATATTTGGGTTACACGATTGAGATGAAACAATTTCAATAGATGTGTTACAACTCACCTTTACATCAAGGTTGGGGGAATGTGTCCTCATTATATATAATATATATGCACTTGCAAGTACAAAATTGTCATAATATGAGCTCCAATGCTTCATAATGAGGCATCCTTTCAAATCAAATTGACAAAAGGCAATATGGTTGCATCAAAACACATGTGTATTCCTAACCTTACTCTTTCTAATTTCAAACATTTAAAATTATTAAAATTTTAGATTTCATACAAAAATTATATACTGTAATATCATCTTAGTTGTACGTTCATCACCAATAAACATTTAAGTTGGGCTCACACAAAGATAAGGTGTGTTATACACACCCATGTATGCATTTATTTAATTTAAACTATTAATTTCATTACTAGAATAAAAGGGGGGAAATGTAGATACTAAAATCTAATTTATATAGTACTCTAGTTTGTACACTTAGAAAATACCTATCATGGTTTCACCTTTCAGTTATAGACTTGCCTGTTATTGAAAGCCTCATGTTCACTATCTCTTTGTGTCTAAATTTCTTATCTCTTAGTCTAACCATTTTTTTATGATGACTAGGACATATGTATATTGTGAAAAAATAGCTAAACTTTATCATTATCCTTCACTACTATTTTAGGACTTGTAGATAATTTTCTAGCTTCCTGGACACTTGCATCTGAAAAAAATTACTTGTGTTGCTTCAAGTGTCCACCTTTTATACAAAGTGTCTAATGCCAAAAATTCATCTAATTTACAAATGAAACATATCCTAAAGGTAAGCCCAAGTGCTTTAATGTGAGATATTTCCAAAATTGATTGGTATATATAAAATATCAACCCTCATTCATTCCTCACATAGAAAATGCTAAAAACTCACAAGGAAACTTACCAAGATGAACTCAATCAAGCATTCAAGTGAGAAAACCTACCATATTTATTCATATTTATGTATTAATCATGGGAATAATTTTATCACAAGTATGAATCATTTGAAGAGGAGTTCATGAGCCATATTTTCCAAGTTACAAGCTAGATCACTGCATGCCATTTCATATCACAAATTACATCCTTGTGCACATATAATCCAACATGTAGGGGAGAACTACATACATCTAAGGCCATCTTCAGATTATTGGCTATCTAGGTAGTGTATATGGATAAAGGGTTTTTTGGGGTAGCATGAGCCCATTAACCCATGTTTCCCATAATCAATATAAGCGTGAGAAAGATAGGATTTGTGCTTCTGACAAAGAGCAACAACATATGCTCATGATCTATATACATTAAAATAAAGGTGATAGAAAAACTATAAGGATCTCATTATTCTCATCCAGATCTAGTTAGTATTTTGTATAGGACAATTGCATCAAAGTTAGACACCTACATTGACATAACTATCCAAATTTTATGCAAGCATTCAAATACATAAAATGAATATTATTAGAATCTAAAGACTATTCCAAAATCATATTCTAGTCCACTTCTAGCCTATTCCAAATAAGACTTACATGATCACAGTAACTCAACTAAGTATCATTGTTCCCTATCCATTTCAATATCTATCCAATTAAATAATTTTTCATGACACGACAGGCTAGGCTAATGGGATAACCATAAGAGTGGGTTTGATTTTATAAAATAGTCATTGTTAGGATCAGTTTGGTATCAACTAAATTAGGTCAATATCAACTAGTGATATTATTCTAGTCTAATAGAATTGAATTGTGTACAAGCAGACTAAATTAAGAGTCTAGAGTTATTTATGCAGGATATTTATCAATTTTGAAATAGACAATGATATTTTTTATGTGTAATAATAGAATAAAAGGTTGACTAATAAGATAGCATGCAAGTGTGAGAGAATGGTAGATTAGGACCTTGTATGAGTGTTCAATTCATTTGTGTTAAATGTGTGTCAAGCTTGTCATTATCAAGTACCAAAGAATAGATTTTAATACTTACAAATGTTCCCCTTTTATTATAGTAAAGGAGTTTTTAGATTAAAATTTTAACAGAGGTTCCTAAAAAATCCATCAGAACATACTAATTGAGATTATTTTTGTGAAGTGTAATATGAAAGATACTCAAGGAAACTACTGCATTAGATTAAAGTTAAACCTGGTGTAAGATTTATAATAATTAACATGACCAACATCCTTAATTTACCCAAAACATTTAGTACTCAAAATGATTAATAGATTATAGGAAAATAGAATGTAACTATGAAAAGGAACAACTGTAGATATAAAGAAGAACCATTATCAAATCTCTATATTGATCTAAATATTTAAGAATCCTTTTTCAATACAAGTGAGCACTATATAGAGAGATTACAAAGGCTTTATCTCTTCATATTCTAGCCTTTCACTATAAACAAAAGAGAGACTCTTCGCATTCTGTAGACTCTTTATGTGTATTTAGGTGTCAAATACATACAAAAATATATACAATGTATAAAATAGTAAAAGTCACACATGTTTCATACAATTATACTCCATGATTTTATGTCCCTCTTCTACTACTAACACTTTCCTAGACTTAAATCATTATCTCATCTCGATACAAAGTCATAAGAAGTGTGTCGAATGCTATAGCTAGTGGCTTTACTTAAAGAGTAGGGTTAGACTAGAAACATTACTTTCAATAATCACTCAAGGTGTTGTTTACCATTTTTCACCTATTTCACACTACTTAACTACCTTTCAGGTTTTTAACTAAGCATCATACCAATATACCACACTCATGAGTTTTAATAAATTAGCATAACTAGGATGCCACCCTTGTAGGTTTTAAACCTTCATAGTCTCATTCCTAATGTTTAAAGCCTTTATTTATACAAAACTCAGAAGCTTACAAAATCTACCAAAATTAGTGCACACCATACTTAGGTGGAGGCCAAAGGCATTGATTGAGAAGAAGGAAGAGGAGGTTACAATGTGGAATTTGTAGCTAGAGCAATTTTAGATGCTAAAGCATAAGAAGATGATGGATGTGCTATAATTTTTGCCAAAGAGTTCACAATTATAGTCAAATATTTTGATGGTGTATGGATGGTTGCATAGTTTGGGTGGCTTTCCTTGTCTAGAGTTCCTATTGGAGTTTGTTGGGTGGGATAAACTATGGTTCCTCGATGATTTCAAAAATAAAACTATCCAAGTGGGACAAGACCTACTTGAACATCTTCTAATCAATAAGAGTTTCTTGCACCAAAGAAATCATAGAGGGGCTTGATATTTCATTAGGTTTTGAATATCATCATCTTTAGAAATGAGGATTTCAGCCCTACACTATGACACTTTGCATTGAATCTCCAATGTGAAGTCCTCCATTATATATGTATACCACTACATTTGGATTGTAGTAAATGTATTATGTAGCATGTCATTCTATTAGTTGGTCATCTTGGCCATCACTACATCTCTTGAGTCCAAAGAATCCTTTAGTGTTAAATCCATTAAAGTAGGTATATCCATCTATTTTGTCATTATTTCCTTGGATGTTTCAGCCTTAGAAAGCTCCATAGTTACCTCATTCAATGTATTACTAAGTTATTATTTTCAATCTAGCATGGTGTGAGTAATATACATATCTTGATGTGTAGCAATGTCAATCATTTGTTTGTACTTATCTAAGAGTTCATAGATAGCCTTTGTTTCATCTTTTAATTTTTGACCTTGTGTTTGAATTTGTTGGAGATTTTGCATAGTGAGAAAGTCCTTTGTTAACCTACTTAGGAGCACTATGAATTTCTTCTCTTCGAACATGACTTGGTCACACAAAACTTGAGTGACCAAGGTAGGGTAGTTTTCATCACTTAGTTTCTTTTATTTGTTGAGGTAGAGGTGTAATTGTGTGTTTCCTCCCTCAATTATGATGTATCATGTTCTAGTATGGAATATTTTGTGTGATGTATTATTAGAAAACAACTTATCCCTCAATTTATTTTACCAAGGACAAATGTGAGACATATTGTGATTATTCTTTCACTATTGTTGCAAGGGATAATGTAGAATATACAAATGTCACAATTACCTTCTATATTTTTTCCATTTTAAGTGTGAAAGTTGTCTTCCTCATCTAAGGTGTAGGGACATACCACAACCATTGACTAGATAATTATAGCATATGTTAGGGAGCCTCATCTTGCACACCCCATTGATTGGAATTTGAGCCTTGTGATGTGGTGGATAGTTATTGGACCTAAATTTAACACCTTCTTGGTGGGTTATACTAATTATTATGCTACAATTTATACCTATATTTGTCACTCTAATTATTCCCTTACTTTGGTATCTATATTTACCTGCTCCTTAGTCACTTGATCTTGGGCTTGCTTCTATCTCTCTTCTTCCTACTTTGGCATGACTTATTCTTTGCTCTTCTTCTTCTATCTTGGTTGTTGTATCAGCCTAAACCTTCCTCTTTTTCATTGATTTCACTTCTTAATTTACTCATTTGATCTCTTTCCTCATAGATTATTCCTTTGCCTATTATTTCCTCTATTGTTCTTCTTATATTGCTTCTTGTGCTCATTACTTATATTTGCTTATGCCTTTTAATATATTTAGTAGATTCTTCATCCTTTTTCTTCTTTTCCTCCTCTTATATCTTCCTCTTCTCCTCCTCCTTGATATCCTTGTATTTCACCTCTTCTTTCCTTTTATTCTTCTCCTCTTTTTTAGCCTTCTTCAATATTGCCTTCTAAGCCTTCTCTTCCTCAAGTTGATCCTTAGTAACTTGATCCTATGATAAAATATATTACTTTAATATTGATTGGTCAAGTTGTGGTTGTACACTCACTTTTGTCTTATGTATAAGAATTAGAGAATATAAAGATGAAAGTGAAAGTTGAAGATAAGAAGAATGAGATGACTCGACTATGGTGCACTTGCTAACTAGTGGATTTTGTTTAACTAGGGGAATCAAAGTCTTCTTCAATAACTTGTATGCTTGGGTCATTTATTATGGATGTAGTTAAGGTACTAGAACCTCCTATGGCTCATCTTCCTTGTATGGATGCAGTTTACAAAAGGAACCCATACACTCTATGATATATGGTAATAGTTGAGGTGTAGTATGGTCCTTGGTTTGCACATCAATGATTGTTGTGGGATTCCTTTTATTTTAGGGTGTGGTTGTGCCCTTGAAGACCCTATGCCTAATGCCCCTTCACAAATCATATCCATCATGCATTTATGTTCTTCCTCATCTATAACTATGTATATAATTATTGACATAGAAGGTGTGGGAATTTACACCATGATGATATTCAATATATTATTTCACATTTAAAAAATGTGCACTTCTTTCTATAATAAATTTTATTTTTATTGTTCTTCCTCATAGACCTTAGTACATATGTCCTCCAACATAAACTTTTACACTTCCTCCTCTACAACTCCTAATTGTGCAATATCATATTCATTAGTGATATGTGGGACATTCCTTTTCTTCAATAGAGGTGTTGATGTTTTTCACATCGGTGTCTTCCACTTTCATGTATTAATTTGTAATGAGGCTATTTTTATTTTAGGTCATACATGTGCCTCTACTTGTGGTTGTCTTCCTAGTTACTAAGGTAATGGTGTTTCAGTAAATTTTAGCTTATATTTTGAGAAAGGGAAGAAGAAGAAACTAAATATGGGTATGGTTAAAAAACTTGTTTGGTTGTGCATGCATTTAATTAAATGATTGTTAAGAGCTCCTCTTTGTCTTGGGAGGATGAATTGTAAATAAGATAACACTAAAGTAAATAGTTGGTTACATAGATAGCTGAGTGGATTGCTTAGTGCTAGTTAGATCCCAAAATCAAGAGCTTCCTTGAGGGTTGTCAATCCACACATTTTAAATAATTAATTTTATAAATATAATGATAATGTACTTACGTCAATAATAAAAATGTACTGAAATTGAATACAAGAGGTGCTTAATAAATAAATAGACTAAAAATGACTAATATAGCAATAAGTAAGTCAATACTAGTGCTAAATGGCTTGGCTCTATTTCAAAAAATCAATTAGGGGTATATGAATAGGTAGGGACATAAAAAATTAGATTTGGTTGGAGGTAAGAGGGTGAAAATAGCATGTTATTATTTCCTACCATAGTGACCATTGATACTCAGGGTGACTGTCGATGGTTGAGGTGACCATCAGTGGTCAAGGTGACTGTTAGAAGTTAGACCGTCAGTGGTTGAGACAATAATCGATGGTTAATGTGTGTAGGCTTGGGTTGGTAAATGGTTAGATTGATGGGATCACAAAGTTGGATTTTGAGAGATGGATTGGTGTTGGATTGATTATGAAATAGAAATAAAGTAAATGAATATTAGAAAACAAGTACTTATCTTGGTGTGAGGTTGATCTAGTGATTGATTGAGTTGGTTGGCCTATTGGTGGACTTTGGTGTGATTCTAATAGAGTAACAATACTCAACACTTTGGCAAAATGTGGTGGAAAATTAGCTCTCCAACATGATGGTTAGATCACTATATTGCTAATGACGATTGACCTATTAAAAAAGAAACTCTCAGTACACAAGTTCTTGATAACAATTAAAGATGATCTTCACCTCCCTACTCCTCTCTTCTTATAGGTAAGGAAGGAGAGATTCAAGTGAAGGTTTAAATGGGATGTCTAATTATAACTCACTCATGCATGAATTTGAACAAAGATGAGGACAAGTTAAATTTAGAAAAGTAAGGAGAGGTGACTTGTATGTAGTTGTTGAGGATAGTGCACCTTGACCATCGATGGTGAGGGTGACTATCAATGGTCATCTTGATCATCAATGGTCGAGGGCGAAGGTACAAAGTGGGTAAAAAGGTAGGTTAATTCAATTGGTCAAACTATCCATAGTTAGGCTTAGTTAGGGGATGAAGGGTCAAATTGGTCTAAAGGGGGTCCAAAGGTGGTCCAAGGGTGTTTCAACATTCATAATCGTAGTGTGAAAATTTTTGGTGTCTACATTTTACCCCTTTTTGTTATGCATCTTTGAATCAATAAGCTATAAAAAAAAATGGATTATAGGTTGAGGGTCAGGTTGCCCTGAGTATGGAAGGAGGTGTTCCCCCTCAAATCAAGAGTTGATGAGGTAAAATATAATCGGGTGTGGGTTTGATAAGTGGTGAAGGTGATGATAATAGGTGGGTGGTAGGTTGGGCATTGAAGTGCAAACATGCACACAAAGTGTGATAAAAGTGTGATAGCCAAGATCATGCATTGAATAGGTTTCCATAGTTGGTAAAACTAAAGGTCAATGCTAGAAAGACAAGTGACAAGTGGACCATGTGACTATATTTAGGCATAGTAGCTGAGTATGCTCAAAAATGTAAATCTCCTAGCCAATGTTTGTGTTTTAGTGGGTATCCAAGGCAAGAAGTGCTCTCAATAAAACACAAGTAAAAGTTATCATAAAATGCATGTGTGAGGTGGCATAAGGTAAAAAAGTGGTTAGCATGGCAATTATTATCATTGCAGTCAAAGGACCAAGTAAAAGTTATCATAAAATGCATGCTAGTTGGGCCAAAATGGACCAATGGTGAGATAATGAGGTGCGTGGGGTGGGTGGACAAGGTAGTCTCCATGGGTGGGTTTTTGGGTAAAGTGTACTGAAAGAGGTTGATTAAAAAGGTAATTTTAAAAAATTTGAGACCATAACTATCGATGGTTAGGGGTCCAAAGGTCAATGGTCGATGGCCACCCTAACCGTCGACGGTCAAGGTAGAAACCTTAAAGCCATGGAGGGTAAAAGTGAAAAGTGAATGTAATTTTTCTCATTGTAACTTTTATGCTTTTACATCTAGATATTCTATATTATTTGGGTGAAATTTGTAGATAGTGAGTGCTTGTTAGTGGGTGATATTTTTGAGGTAGACAAGGTTGACTAAGAGTGACTGATCCAAGATGTAGCATGATTGTGGATGAGAATGGCTGGGTCTATGGATTTATCCTCGATGATGGTCATGGAATAAAGTAGGTGGTGTTCTTAAACTAATAGTCAAGGGTGATTTTATAATTGCATTAGGTTTTGAGGGTGGTTGTTTGATTATTTGGGTTTGATTGGTTATGTCGTAGGTAGGGTTTTTGTGTGATTTGGGTAAATTTTTTAGTGAGAGTTAAAAATAATAAGGGGTAGGGTAACTAGGGTGGGGTTAGGTATTAGGGAATAAAAGAGAGGTTTTTTTAGGTGTTTTGATAGGTTTAGGGTAGAGTAGGGTTGGGAATTTGTCTTTGATGGTCACACATAGTGACCATTAATGATCAACACAACTATCAATAGTCGGCATCCATCAATGGAAGGGCTACCTAACTATTAATGATCATCATGACCATCGTTGGTTAAGCCAAATGGTAGATATTTTAAAAGGTAAGTATAAGGGATAGGTCATTGTCAAATGGGGAATGGAGGGTAGGCTAGAATAGGTGGGTATAGTTAATGTGTGTGGGTGATAATGGGTAGTTAGCTCAAGGAAAAAAAAGTGTACAGATTGTTGAGATAATGCTAGGGAAGGTGATGGTTAAATGGGTTAAGTATAGGTTAGGTTGGTTAAATAGTTAAGATCACAGGCAAAAGAGTATAAGTGACTAAGTGTGTGTGCCATTGATTATTTGCATGCATGGGAGTAGATACATATACATGATCAAGTGTCATGCATCTTCATGGAGATCCACCAAAGGATAACCCCAGCTGACTAGGCACACATAAAGGAGGTGGGCCTTAGAGAGATGAGTCATTACTAGCATGTTCCCCATGATGCATCCAAGATCATGACCCTCATTAAGATATGGCATCTAGCCATGAACACTTTTCTACTACCCACTAGCAAGTTCACAATATTACCAGAGGATGTGCACCAAATTACATGGTTTCCCATATGGGGTGATCTGATATACCACTTAGAGTGAAAGGAACATGAGGAGAATCTATATTTTATATATGATGGATACCATGATTGTGTTACATGGCATACTAGTCACTTTAACTAAAACACGTTGTATAAGAGGGCATCAGGTGAGAGGAGACTCATGACTATGTTAATGATTGTCATTTTGTGTTTTTCCCTTCTTGACTTGAGCAGTGGGTGGTTCCCATAATTTCTACTAGGGGTATTAGTTAAGTTTATGTTGGGTTAGACTATATTTGGATGGGTACTGATACTTTTGGTTCATATATATAGTGAGTTATGGGGATTCAGGGCCCATAAGAGGTATGGCATTAGTGTCTATCTTGTGTTGCATTGTTGGTCCTACAAGCACATCTAGGTGTTGAGGCTGATGGGATTATCATGAATGGGATATGTGAAGATTGAGTTCCTAACTGGTTACATGAGGTGGAGAGTTGAATTTGTTCCTTCAAGTGTAGGAGGAGGCACACACGATGTTGATTGGTTTAGGGGTGTACTAGATGCACTAGTGATTAGAGATATTACCTAGAGACCATATGTTTAGTTTTCAATATGGCCTAACTAAAGGAGGTAGATATTCTCCTTGAAAATTTATAGGTGGATATTTGGTAGGAGTGATGGAGAGGTAGAGCTTATTACCTTTGATAAGGTTTGCAAGTAGTTCAACCTGGTTTAAGGTATTCCATGTGCATTCCCTAGATACAAGCATGAGGATTTGGAGATCCTATTGCCTGAGCTACATCTCATGAGGATGTTGTTAGATAATATGGAGTTGCTAGCCGGGCCATAGATAGATGATGCTAGATTTTAAAATGGGTACATGGCA
The DNA here is from genome assembly GCA_037957365.1 of Torreya grandis. Taxonomy (NCBI): domain Eukaryota; kingdom Viridiplantae; phylum Streptophyta; class Pinopsida; order Cupressales; family Taxaceae; genus Torreya; species Torreya grandis. The sequence goes on from JARHVA010000815.1 coordinate 3,129,108, forward strand.
TGGTACTAGGGTTTATATGTGGCTACAAATTTTGGTGATGGTGATGGTGGTAGGAGGATGATGGATGCGGACTCATTTGGGAGAGGAGGATAGAGGGAAAAAGTAAAAGGGGTTGGCCCTGATGAATATAAATGAGTGGTTTTATCCATAGCATAGGCACATGTGACAACATTATAGGGGTAGGTGGCTACATTATAGATTCAACTAGCTATTATGACAAGTGAGAGGGACCAGGCTAGAACTACACTAGCCCTAGTCACCCAAGAATGAGATGCTTTGAGATAGGCTAGAGGAGTAGAAACAACACTAGTAGGTATAATAGGGACCATTAATATATAGAGGTACATAGCCATTGTATAATATTTATGATACTATGAGGCTATAGTCTTCACTCACTACACAATGAAACCTCGATGGGGCGAGTACAGAGCTAGGATAGTAGGTGGTGTAGATGTAGTGACACCTAGTCAGTGAGCCACATCTACAACTAGACAGGTAGGTACCTTAGGACAAGCACTAGGAGGCAATGGTGCAGTAGGGGCCACTGTTAGTGGTGCCCTAGGGGCATAGAGGATACAAATGTGATAGGCTATTTTGCTTTTATACATCATTTTGATTCTGGCATGCATGCTAATGTGGTGAGATATATATTTTGAGAGAGAGACATGTATATCTATTATATACATTATGATGTTATTTGACTCATGAGCTATATATATGATCTTTGTTTATTTCTCATGCTCATGGTCTATGATTTGCTTTAATATTAATGAGGTGATGTGATGTTTATATTGATTATGGATTATGCTTATGTTATAGATGCTAGACACTGATGTAGACTCACCTATCTAGGCTTGAGATGGATTTTATTTATGGTTATGCTTTATGTCATATATGTGTATGGTGATGTTTATGACATGCAAAATTTTAATGAGGCTTCACTATTTAAATTTAGACATGTGATGAAAATGGTTAATTATTTTATTGTTCATGGAAGCTATGATGTTATTATGTTTGTTATGGTTATGATTATGGTTATGCATTTGCTTATGACACATGATTTATATGATGTGATAATTATAGTTATTTATATTCTTGCTTAAGGTAAAGCACATGAAGCAAGTTAATTAACAACACTATATGGGAGAACAAAGAAGATAATCAAGAGACAAACGTTGTTTACTAAAGATATCAACAAATTATGAGAGGATAAGAAGAGGGCATGATGTTTCTATTTGACAAGGACTAAAGTAAAACCAAAGTTGGATTGGATTAATGAACATCAGCCCTTCAAATGCTTTGCATTAGTGTTCATTAGTTGGTTAAAAAAAGTGTTTGGATCACATAATTTTAAGTAAGCTCAAAATCCATTACTTATAGTGTATAAAGGGGAAATGGATGAAAAATGAAACCTTATTGTGAGAATAGCATGCCTCTTCTATAGGTTTTTGAAGAATCGATATAAACAAGTCTATGTCATACAAAGTGTAGACTGATCGATGCAGGAAGTCTACTCATGAGAGCTGATTGTAGCTTTCAATATTAGTCTGCTTATGGGAGCTAATTATGTCTTTCAAATTTATATTGATTTTTCCATTGCTTGATAATGGGTCCTTTGCTATTGTTATTATTTTGGGGTTGGGGAAGCTAATCAATGTGAGAAGCTTCCAATAAATTACTAGTTTTGACAAATGATTTACTCAACCATCCTTTAAGGGAGTATTCTAAGTTTGTATGCTTTGTTCAATAATTTTGATAGTTGTCCTTCAAGGGAGCAACCCACCTTACTTAGAGAAATTTTGAATAAGTTTTCCACAACTATCCTTCAAGGGTGCAGTCTACAAATGCCTAGGAATGACCCATGATTGATATTGGTTTGGATTTTGTTTTTTACTTGTTAGATTGTTGCTTGACATAGGCATGCATATATAGGCTTACAATTTCACCTTTATGAAGGCAAAAATAAAAGAACAAGAAGATTGATTATGTGTAAAGAGGTTTAGGCAATAACAATCATGGGGATATATCCTTGTGAAAAAGGGTAGAAAGTACCATGAGAATCATGACATGGGTAGAGCCATGGTACCTATTGTTCAAGATTAGGCTATGATTATGATGGATAATTGCATGATTCAATTTTAATCAATTTCCCCTAAAATAGCAAGATGAATGTGATTTGAAAGCAAGGGATGAGCCTAATTTAAAATAAAAAGTGAAGTTTATTCTTCTTAACAAAAGAATGGATGCATATATGAAGCATTGAGGGGCTCAGGTTTCGAGTTTCCCTTAAGAGAGGATAACCAGTAAGCTTCTGGTCTATACTTATGGGTTATGATATAGGGTCCAAGCCAATTGAAAGCCAACTTACCACACTTGATTTTCTCCATATTGGTGACATGATGATTTTCCTTTAGGATGAGGTCTTCAATGTTGACTTCTTGCACTCTAAGGTGTTTGTTATAGGCACATTTAATGCATTCTTGATAGACATAAATATGGGTAAGGTAGGATAAGTGACACCCGTCAAGTAGCTCAAGTTGGGTTAAATGGTGTTGATGATAATCATCCTTAGAAATGAGATCCTACAAATATATGTGAAGATAAGGTATTTGGACTTCGAGAGGTAAGACAACTTCCACTCCAAACATAAGATAGAAAGGGGTAGCACCCGTAAGGTTTCCTAATGCTAGTAAGATAAGCCCATAAGATGAAGGGGATGTAAAAATGCCAATCCTAAGTAGATGCATTAACCATTTTAGTGAGCATGTTGTTAAGAGTTTCGTTAGAGGCTTCGGCCTATCTATTCACTTGAGGGTGATAAGGTAAGGATAAACTTAACTTAATACCGAATATGTCACAAAGACCCTAGACTTGTTTGTTCTTAAAATATTTACCATTGTTGGTGATAATCTTGTGAGGAACACTGAAGTGATAGATAATGTGATGGTTTATAAAGTTGACAATATTCTTGACTTTGGTAAAGACTAAAGGAATAGCTTCTACCCACTTAGTGAAATATTCAGTCACAGTGATGATAAAATATTGTCACTACGAAGAATGGGGGTTAATTTCACCAATAAACTTTAGACCCCATTATGAAAAGGGCCAAAAATTAGTAGAAACATGAATACTATGGCTAGGTGCATGATGCAAATTGGCATGTTGTTGACATTTAACACACTTTTTCACATAATCAAAACATTCTTGGTTAAGGGTAGGCTAAAATATCCAAGGTGAAGGATGTGTTTAGCTACAGTGAGACCACTAAAGTGTCCCCCATAGATACCATCATGTGTTTCTTTGATAGCGTGAGAGGATTCGTGATTACATAGGCAATAGAAGAGGAGGCCATCAAAGTTGTGTTTGTAAAGAATTCCCCCCATAGTATTATAACATGAGGTACTCTAGATAAACACTCTTTGATCATTCTTAGAGAGCCCAGAAGGAATGATGGAAAGGTTGAGATAATCAAAGGTCTATTGATACCAAAGGTCAGGTTGGGTCTCATCCACATTGAAGATGGTAGAAGAATATGGTTTGACATAAGAAGGTTAGGTAAGTCTATGGATAACAATAGATAGCTTAGATTCATAGGGTGTAGATTGGATTTGAGAGGTAAGGGAAGCCATGGTATCAACAAACTTATTAGTAGATCATGGGTTGACTAGATGCAGTAGTGTTTAAATGATGTTAAAAGTTTATGAAATATTTGTTTGTACTATTGCAAAACATCATTATGACACTGGTAAGAGCCATTGATTTGATTGACCACAAGTTGGGAGTCACCAAAGATGTTGATCATTTTGACTCTTAGGGACAACGTAGTTTGAAGGCCTATGACTAAGGATTTGTACTTAGCCATATTGTTGGTACATTCAAAATATAGCTTGAAAGACAAAGGAAGAGGCTCACTATCAAAGGGAATAAGGATGACACCAACTCCCCTACCATGTTGACATTTTGATCCATTAAATAACATGGTGACTTGATAGGTGAATCTTGCTTGAGAGAGGGTCATGATGGACTCATTGGGGAACTCAAGAGGATGAGGTTGATTGTCTACTAATGGTGCTTCAACCAATTGGCCGGAAATACCCTGCCACTTAATTGACTTTTGCTAAAGGAACTTAAGGTCAAACTCTACTAAAAACATGAGCCATTTGGCCATGCACTAGTTTTGGTATAGCTTGGAGTTCATGTACTTGAGTGGGTCGGTATTGGTTATGACATAGGTCTTGTGGTTAATGTTGATAATTTTGACCCTATAGGGTCAAAATTATCAACATTGGGTCAAAATTATCAACATTAACCACAAGACCTATGTCATAACCAATATCGACCCACTAGGTCAAAATTGCAACCTCTACCATTATAAATTTTGTAGTTCATCTTGTGAATGAGTTTTAGGTCCTAAATAGTCTGAAGGAATTATTCAAGTCTACATGGTTTCTTTCTTTTGAGAGAATTGGACAAACAAAAATCCTGAGGGGCATATTTAAAAGCAATTTAAAAAGGAACTAATTCCTTTAGACTTTTTGTCTGAAGGAAATGAACAAAGGCAAAAGATGCTTTCAAAGTCCTATTACATTTTCTCGAGGGTTCTTTTCAGTTTTGCCAAGGGTAATGATCCCTTCAAAAAAGATCATAGACAAAAATCTTGAAGGGTAAAATCCCTTCGAGAAATTTCTAATTAAGAAGATCTGAAAGGAACTTGGAAAAGTCCAAAAGGCAACTTGAAAAGGGAAAGAAAGTTTCAAATCCTTTAGACATTTTGTCTAAAGGAAAGGAAACGGTCCATTTAGGAATCTTGAAGGGTATGTGCCCCTTAGGAAGGTTCATTGCAAAAATCTTGAAGGGTATCTACCCTTCGAGAAAGTTCAAAAAAAAAAATCAAAGGGTTATTAGCCTTCAGAAAAGGACTTTATAAAGAATGCTGAGGGACACTTATGATTTTGCTGAAGGGCATTTTGACAATTCTAGAGAACCATTGTAGAAATTCTATGGGTTGTTTTCCAAAAGTTCCAAGGTTCATGACAAAAAAATTGATGGGCTTTCACAAGTATAAAAACTTTTCAAAAAGTCCAAAAGGCACATTTCAAAAGGCAAAGGGCACTTTTCAACTTTTTTGAAGGGTTCTTTTTCTTCAGAAAAGTCAATTTCAATATTCCCGAAGGATAGTTTCAATTTTGCCAAAGGATTTGAAAGTGACATTTTCAAAGGGAAAGAGGTACATGTTAAAATCTTGAAAGGACCTTTGTAAAAAGTCTGAAGGGACATTTTAGAAATCCTGAAGGGCTCTTTCCCTTTGGGAAAGTTCATACCACTAAAGCCGAGGGCTCTTTCCCTTCGAGAAAGGTTGTGCCAAAGAACCTAAAGGACCATTGTCAAGAATTATTAAGGACTTTTACAAAAGTCTGAAGGGTAATTTGGATAGACAATTATATCCATGGGAAAATGACAAAGGAAAAGCTGAAGACCTAATTCCTTCAAAAATTTTATTCGGAAGAATAAATAAGGAAATAAGTCTAAAGGAAATGGTACAAAGGAAAATGCCGATAGAAATAAAAATACAAAGTGGAATGTTATGGATAAGAAGCTGAAGGAACTCCTTCAAACAAATTATCTGAAAGAATTCCTTTGGATGACTTACTAGTAGAGGAATAAACAAGGAAAAAAATCTAAAGGAAATGGTTAAAGGAATAAGCCCGAGACAAATAAATGCAGAAGAAAAGTCCATGGAAAAGACACAGACAAATAGAAGGAATGTAATAAAAAGAAATGAAGAATCAGAAAATACAAGAGATTCCAATAGCCAATGAACAAGTTAACACATTCTATAGCATGCAAAGTGGTCCAAATAGTATTAGACATGTCTAAGATGTGTAATCATTTCATACATGACACCTTCAGTTATAAAAATAGAGACTCATTTGCATGAAGGACTCAGAGCATAATGTTGGAGATCTTAATGTTAATTTCATGCATGCACTTTTGTTAATTCAAGCCTTCCAAACATTCCAAAATTTTAAGTGGATTTCTAAATTTGGATGTGGAGTTGACTATTTTTAATTTATAGAGTTAACTGATTATCAAGTACCACATTTACTCATTGATTTCATGCAAAGGAAAGCCTTTCAAAACATTCCAACTTAGCTTCAAATTGGTTCAAGCTTAAGTCAAGACATCCAAAGTTGGCATAGCTTTCATGCATGAAAAAGAATAACCCAAGCTTGAGCCCACCATCCCTTTTTTAATGCCAAAGAGTTTTCATGCAAGGAAAAAGACAAATTCAGAAGGCTATGATAACACAAATTGGACTTGGGCTAAAGTGGGATTTGTCCTCTTCTTCTATTTTTAATGCCAATCTCTTGGCTATTATATATTTTATATATAATTTGTCTTTTTAGCATTGAATTGTATCCCTCTTTTGGCAAGATCAAATTTTTCTAAAGACTGAATTTGTAACCCTTTTTTAGATTAATAGAACTATTTTCAATTTCCAACTGCTAGTATAGTGTATTTATGTCAGTGATTTGCATAAGTAATAGAATTTTCTTCCTTTTCAAGTCATTCTTACCTAGTTACTAGCTGATTAGATTATGCAGGTCATGTTTTATGTTTGATGTCTCTTGGTAGAGTTTATAGTGGATATAAGTGGCTAGTTAATGCCTTAAATCAGGCCTATTCTTTCATTTCCCTCAAGCTTGGATCACCAGATAAAGACTTTTCATGAAATACGTATGCATATTGGTTAATTGGAGTTGAAAGTTCAGCCCTTTTCTTATCTAAATCAATGTTCTTAGGAGCTCAAATTGAGTGGATCAATCAAAAAATATAAGTGTATCACCATCATTAGTAGGATTTTTGTTCAAGTTTATCTCACTTTTCCATGTAGTTTGTAGTGTAGAGAAAAGATCCTAATTGATACACCAAAGGGAGCTAACATTTAGAATTTAGAGATTCAATCCATTGATTAGGTCACCCACAACCTAAGATTGTTTCCATGTTTTGGCATACTGTGAAGCCCTGAAACTACATTCACATGGGTGCAAGTTTAATTAACAATAGATAAAAAGGTAGTGGTGAAGTTTGGTGGCCATAAAGTTTAAAGCTAAGCAAAAAAAATTGGTATGGGTGTACCGAGTCTCATACTCTACAAGTGTGTGGTTGATGTAGTAGATGGCTTTCTCTTTGTGTTCAGCCTAATGAGCAAGCATTACTCCTAGGGAGTGGTCAGTGGTGGAGATATACAAGTATAAAGGTTGGTTGTCCTTGGGAGGGGATAGGACAAGTGGAAATAAAAGGTATTGTTTGAGTGAATCAAATTCAGAAGGTGGTGAAAGGGTTAACATCAATCCAAAAGAAAGGAGATAAAGTGATTAATGGATTAGAACTTCCCCTATAAACTATGGAGTTTCTTGAGGTTAATTGGAGGAAACATGTCAAAGATGGATTTGATTTTGGCAAGATTGACTTCAATCCCCCGAAGGGAAATGATAAAGCCAAGGGGATTTCCTGACAAGACCTCAAAAATTCATTTCTTAAGATTAAGGTGGGCATGGTAATGGATAAGGAATTCAAATATAATCTTGAAAATGGCCAAATGATCCTAACGATACTTATATTTCCCAAAGAGATCATCTACACAGTCTTCGACAATCTGATGGATAAGGTCATGGAAGATGTAAGTCATGGCATGTTGGTAGGTTGTGTTGGGTAAACATTTTGTCACTAGCTAACTGATGAGCAAAATAGGTCTCTTCAACCATAGCAAGGGAGATTGGTCAGCCAAATGTGCAGGTTTACCACATTAGAGGTGGACAAATCTCTCCTCTCATCAAGGGGAGGTTCCCTATAAATATGAGGAGCTATATACTATATATATAAGCAAAAAATAACACTCAGGGGTAGGATAACACCATCCATCTCTTTTTTTTCAGAGATGATGTCCACAAATAAAGGAAAAAATCTTGGTGAAAACCACTAAAGGCATTTCTCTTCTTTTAGAAGTGATCTTATAGGAAATAATAGGAGTTCTTTCAGATATTGACAAGTAACTGGTAACAAAATGCGTAGTAACCAACACACTGAGATGTATCACAAAGTCTCCACCTCAACTGCCCAAGAGTGAAATATGAAGGACAATGAAATCACAAAGTCATCCCAATGTCCTTTACATAGAAATAGAAATCAAACAAACACACAAAGGTAATTATAGACAGCATAAAGTCTCTTCATAGTTTTCTTTAGGACACCTTCTTGATTACTTCCACTAGTTCTGCTTATTTCAATAAAATGGACAAGAACACATTCAGGAAATAGACATAAGAACAATCTCCTAAAATGACACAAGCTATAACAACACAAGGTCTGAAAGTAACTTGCTTTCTCATTCAAATAAAAAAATATGATGAACAATCTGAGCTCAAAGTCTCAGTAATTGCCTCTCAATTTTGGTAGAGTTTCGCTTCTATAATGAAAAGATCTCCTTTGCATAAAACAAGAGATTACAATATATAACAGCTAAGAAAGGCTTGGCACTTTCTTCCATGGAATGGCCTATGCTACATTTAATGACTTGAATGCGTCTTTAGTTCTGTCAAGGGACCATGCTTGGAACAGTGCATCGGCCTTAATTGTGGCATGCCAATCCATCTCATATGTCTCTTCCAAAGTGTAGGCCGTCTGGTCCTTTTCTTCTTATTTGTGCACCTGTCCACTTTTGCCTTTACTTCATGGAATAAAAATAAGTCACATCCTTGATTTGGCATGCTTAGAAGTCTACTTGGTGGACTATTTCACCTACTAAAAATAACTCTCTCATAGATATTTCTAATCTCTTTGTATTGTTCTCTCTTCCCTATAGCAATTCAAGCTGCTGGGCTATCTTCTTCAGCTGGTCGCTTGGTTCATCCTTCAAGTTTCATGCTATATTTAAAATTTAACAAATATTCCATTACCTTAAATTTGACATCTATGGGGATGTCAATGGTTGCTAGTTGTTTGAACCATATTGAACCATGAACCTTTGAACCTGTGAAAGTTCATGGTTTAATAGTTCAACAGTTCAGGCGCTCTTTATCAGTTATTTTATTTCATCACTTCTTGGTTCAATCCCTTCTTTTCTCTTTGGTTGAACCATCCCTTTGAAATAGTCTCTGGAATCATCCATTTCTTTCCTTTGTCTAGAGCTTCATTTGAACCATTGAACCTGTGAACCATTTAAACTTTAAACTCTTTTGGTTCAAGGTTCAATCAATTCATTGGTTCATTCTTTGTTCCATTGTTTTTTTGGCTAAGTCTTTTGAAGCCTTGAAATTCCTTTGGCTCTATGTCTTTGGAATGCCCCAAAGGGAAAGTGTCCCTTTGGGTCTTGAGAAAGGTCTTTTTTTTAGGTGCCGAGAGCCCCTTGCAAGGGTACCTACCCTTCCAGGTCCTTCGAGCAGTATTCAGATTTCATCAGGCTTCTTTGGGCTCCAATTTCTTCAGGAGGGTCTTCAGGCTCCAATTCCTTTGGATAAAATGTCTGAAGGAATTCCTTCAAACATTTTGTCTAAATGAAATCTTTCTTTGGCTTTATTCACTTTCCTTTGACCTTTTCCTTTTGAGATTTTCCTTTCAGGTGAATTCTTTCAGATAAAAGTCCAAAGGAATTCTTTCAGACTTTTTGTCTGAAAGAATTCGCCTTGTCTTCATGATATTCTTCCACGAGAAATCTTTCTGAAGGAATTCTAACTTTTCTACCTTGTTCATTTTTCCAAAGAAAATCTTACCGAAGGAATTCTTTCAGTTCTTTTACTTGGTAATTTCCTCAAACAAAAGTCTGAAGGAAATCTTCCCTTTCGGCCTTCTCTTTGATCTTTAAACCAATGTTCCCTACCCTCTACAAGGGCACCTACCTTTAGTTCACTGCCCTCTACAAGGGCACTTGTTCTTTCAGCTTTGGGGTAGTCCTTTGAACTGACCGATTGAACCAACTTTGGTTTAATGGTTCAATCTTGCATTTAAAGCCTTCTTTTCTTCTAAGTCTTTTGATCTCTTTGAACCCATTGAACCCGTTGAACCCATTAAACCATTTTGGTTCAAGGTTTAACGATTCAATGGTTCAATGGTTCATTCCTTTATTCTTTGAAGCCTTCTTTTCTTCTACGTCTTTTGATGTCATTGAACCTTTGAACCCGTTGAACTTTGAACCTTTTTGGTTCAATGGTTCAATCACTCCTTTGAAGCTTGCCAACAAACATCTTTGGTTAAACTGAGGCATTGAACCAACCTTGAAATTGCCTAAGTGTTGGAAACTTGCTCCTTTGAGAGAGCTCACCTATTGAAGCCATTGAACCTGTTGAAACTACTAATCCCTTAACTAAAAAATCTTGAATAATGAAGAATTTGAATGCTCGAAAAAAAATTTTGAGAAGGGAAGAGAGGATTTTGGCCTATAGGACCAAAATAGTTCATATGTTGTCCCAAAAAATGAGTGATACATTTTGGGAACAACAGTTGGCTCTAGTTCGAGAACTTCTTTCAGTTAAAAACTTGGAACAGTTGAGGGGAGTAGAAACTAGAATCTCCAGTGCCTTGAAGTATGCCATTGGGCTATGGAGTCATGGTACCCAAAAAAGAAAGGCACTAAAAATAAAAATGAAAAGCACAAAATAGAACTAAAGACTATACAAATATACATATGTACAGGTGATCTTATCTGATACTTCAAGAATTGAAGTGCTTCATATGCTACCCATTGTGAGGTAGAGAAAAGGGCGTGCCATCTTGATACTTCAATAGGAAACTATTTTCATCATTGAGCTAATGGATAGTGAATGGGCCTCTCCAAAGGGAATCAAATTTCTCATGCATTCCCTTTGGTTCTCTTCTCTTGTCCCACAATAGGACTTGATCTCCAATCTAAAAATCATAGTTTTTTTATTTTTGGTCGAAGAGATTCTTTACCAAAATTTGATGCACAACAATTCGATCCACCACCATAGTTTTTGCTCATTTAGCTTAGTCAAGCACATGATCCTCTTATCGATGGAGCTTTCATATGTCTAATCTTTGACTGCCTTAGCCAATTTCAATGCTATCAATTTTAGGGTGATTGGTATTTTAGCATTGAGACCATAAATAAGTTGGAAAGGTGACATACCAATTGCCCTCTTAGGTGTAATTTTTTCTACCCATAAAGCATCAACCAATGCTTTATGCCATGTTTATTGGTTGTCATCCACCAACTTCTTGATGATGGTCACCAGGTTCTTGTTGCTTGATTCAGCTTGGCCATTCCCTTGTGAAAAATAATCAGAAGAGTGGGAGAGGGTAATCCCATAGTAAAAATAGAACTGAGTAATCTCTTGGGAAGAGAAACAAGCTGCATTATCTGTGACAACTTTGGTTGGGACCCCAAACATGGAAATGATGTTTTCTTTGAGGAAATCGCACACTACTTCTGAAGTAGCATGCTTGGTTGGAATAGATTCCACCCACTTGGTGAAGTAGTCTATGGCTGTGAGGACATAATCATGTCCAAAACTTGAAGATGGGTTTACAACACCAATGAAATCAATTCCCCATTGTTGAAATGGCTCTTCTATCACCACTGGCTTTAGGCCCCTTCCTCGCACCAACTTCGTTGGTTTGATGACTAGATCAAACTCCTAGATTTTATCAATCTAATTCCCTCTTTTGGTTCCAAACTCTTGCTAAGTTAATATGTATTTAACTATGGTATCAGGAACCAAGGTAGTAACATGTAAATTCAGGATGTAAAAGTAGAAATACTTCACTACCTTTACCACTACATAAGCATGCTTTTCCATGTTTGAGTACTTCAACTCATGAGCTTTATGAGGATAGCTCATGAAAGAAATGGGAGATTCCACACCTTCTTTGTTCTATTGAACCAAAATTGTTGAAAGTGTGTGCTCAAAAGCATAACTATACATTGTGAAATCCTTGGTATAATCTGGACAAACTAGAATTGGGGTGTGGGCAATAGCAGTCTTGATGTCTCAAAATGCCAATTTGCCTTCTTCAATCCAGCTAAAAGTGACATTTCCCTTTATCATGTTTACAATGTGGTGAGTTTTCTCAACAAACTTAGGATTTAACCTTCATAAAATTTTCACTTTTCCAAAGAAAGAGTGAACTACAATCTTACTTGTGGGCAAGATAAGTTCTTGGATGGACTTGACTCTATCTGAGTTAATCTTTATGCCTTCTCGAGATACAATGTGTCTAAGAAGTTTCCCTTATGTTACCCCAAAAATAGACTTCTTGGGATTTAAAGAAATGCCATTCTGGTAGCATCATTCCAACACTTGTTATAAATGGTGCACATGATCAGGATGATTCTTGAAAAAGACTGTTAAATCATCCAGATACACTATAATGAACTTACCCATTTCATCTTTGAAAGCAAGGTCCACTGCTCTCTGAAAAGTGGTGCCAGCATTTATCAAGCCAAATGGCATTCTCTGGTATGCAAAGGTGCCCCAAGATGTGGTGAAGGTGGTCTTATGCTAGTCTTCTTCACCAACTTCAACTTGATTGTATCCTAATAAGCCATCTAGTATTGATAACATTTTGGAACCAGTCACCATTTGAAGAACTTGATCCATGATGGGCAGAGGATAGTTATCCTTTAAGGATGATTGATTCAAGTTCCTAAAATCCACACAAAGGTGAATTTATCATTATTCTTCTTCACAATGACTATGTTTGCAATCCATGTGGAATGATGGATTGGGAAGATTATCCTAGCATTTAGCATTTTTTATATTTTAGATAGAATAGTACCTGATATCTTCAGAGTGTACTGTCTAGGTTTTTACTTATAAGGCACTGAATCACTTTTGAGAAGAATGTCATGGTAGATTTCTTCAAGCTTGAGTGACTTTAGATCATCGTAGGAGTATGCTAGGACATCCATATAATAGCAGAGTAGAGCAGTGAATTTGAATTTCTCTTCCTGAGTGCAGCACTTCCTAATGTTCACCATCTTGGGATTTTCCTTGGTGCCCAAATTTACCTGATCAAACTCTTAGGAGGAGTTTGAATCTGTTTGTTGCTATTTGATGAACCTATCATGTTTGTCAAATAGATTCTCAAGGAAAACCAAGCCTTTTGGGATTTTATTCCCTTTAAGTTGTAAGAATTCTTCACCTACATTTGAACTTGGTTTAGGGGTTGGTTCAAGCTTCTGAGGTTCACTGCTTTCAAAGTGCAGTTGTTCAAAGCTATCTTTTTATTCTAAGAAGGCAATGATTTGGTTATAATTGTTAAACACCTACCAATTATTGGCATTATCAGGTACACTTGGTCAAAAGACCAGCTCAATAGTGTACTTGTCTCCTTTGAAGTCTGGATGAGGAACCAAGAGAGTTGCTGAAACAGCCAGTGCATCTACCCGGTCAATGAATTTTCTGGGTATGGCAGAGATGCTGAAGGCATCAAAGCTTTCAATTTGATCCCAGACTAGATTGTGTTAGTGGCACAATCTCTCATTTTTGGTTTGATATAGGTTCCTCACCTAACAAACCACTAGCTCAACATCTCCTTTGGTGTGAAGGAGTTTGACGCCTTTATCTCGAGTAACCTTCAATCCAAGCAATAGAGATTCATACTCAGTTGTACTATTGGTGTTGCTGAATTACAACTTGTATGAAGAAGGAAAAATATCTCCTTAAGGAGATATTAACACAATCCTAGCTCCTGAACTGGTAGAAGAGCAGCTTCCATCAAATTCCAGAATCTATACCTCATCAGAGACAAATTTTTTTTAGATTCTTCTTCGTTTGGAGGAAAGGATTCCTCTGCACTTATGCTACATTCTATCATGTCTTCTGCTATTTTATATGAAACAATTTTTAGGCTATCACATTTAGGAACTTCATCAGATGTTTCATGGACTTCCTCTATGGATAAAAAGTAATTACCCATGTCTGAAGACTCAAACAGAATTTGAGCTTCAGGCACTGATATTTGAGTAACCACATATTTTGCTTCCTTCTTAGGAAGCAATCTCTACAAAATAATTTTGACTGGGATCCTCACCTCAGATAGGTCCATGCTTAATTTATCACCAACATCCTTGCAAAAATTTCACCCAAGAAAGATGTCATATGATGCAGGGATGTCGGCCACCAGGACAGTCATCTTGATTCTCTTGTCTGGGAATGTTGTAAATGCAAATTGGGCATCCTTGATTTGTCTTAGTAGTGGCACTTGTTTGTTCTCCATGGAGAAATATCTACAAAATGTATTGATCAGTGTGAGACCAATTGATTCTACCACTTTGGTAGGCATGACATTGTCAGATGCACCACCAGAATCTCTGATGTAATTGCTCAGCTTGTGACCGTTTATCAACAGGGAAACATAAAAAGGCTCTATTTTCTTAGGAGTAGTAGGAGGAGTACTGACAAGATTATTTGAGGTGGACATGTTCCTTGGGGGATCACGAGTTTCCTTTCTCACATCTTGTCCTATAGGGATGGCATATTTTTTTACACATTGAACCAACTTATCCAACTGCTTAGGGTTGGATTGTAGGAATTCAAATTCAGACATTTGAATTTTGGTTTTTTTGATATATTTGATTATGTCAAATAACTGAAATAGACTAGAAATAGAGGATGGGAGTTCATCCTTTTAGTTTTTATAAGGGGGAGGACTGGTTTGCAAATTTGAAGTTGGAGGTGAAGGTGCAATTGAGGTACTCACCTTTTTAGCAGTCACCGGGTCCTTTGGCTGGAAGGACAGAGTGGTTCCTCATTTAGCAATTGAAATTACAGGCTGAGTTTGTTCCTCTATTATTTTCTTATAAACTTGTTGGGCTTATTGGTTCATAGATTGGGTGAATACAGTGTAAGTTCCCTCAACTGCTCCACCTTCACTTTTGGGTTCATCTTGGTAATTTAGAAAACCAATGTTGGAGTCACCAACTGATTCTTCTTGATTTTCTATGAAGAGATCAACGTCATCTTCTAGGTTCAACTCAGGCTGGAAAGAGAAATCTGATTCTGCTTCAAGATATCCAATTGTTGAATTGGTTAGAGGTGCTTCAATGGCCAATTTCCCCTGAAGGAGAGGAAGATGATTTGGCTTCCCTTGGTTCCTGTCAGCATTGCCTTGGTATGACTGATTGGGGAATGTCCTCCTTGGTATATATATATATGAAGGAGTAGATGACATCCCTTGTGCCATTTGCTTTTTAAGAGCTAGCACTTCATTTGCTAGCTTTTGCACCATTGGATCAGTGGTGATTGTAGGTGAGTATTCAGAAGATGAAGAGAATTTGCCTTTGTTAGGATCTCTCCTTATCTTTTTTGCCAAGACAAGGTCATCTTCTACCTCAGTAGCCAAATCTTGAGCCATAGCAAGGTCTATGTGGCCAGCTCGTCTTAGCAGGAAACTCACTTCAAGTAGCTGTGAGTTGATAAAGAAACATTTAAGATTTTTAGGCGTTGGTTGAGCAATGGTAGGAATCTGGTTCCTCAACTTGTCAAACTTGGCTATGAGATTCCTCATAGGTTCATGAGGTTCTTTCTTCATTTGCGTGAACTAGGCTAGCAAGTCATGTGCATCTTCTATAGGCTTGCACCTTACTTCAAACTTATCTTTGAGGGTATTCTAGTCAGTCACAGTTTGGGCCTATAGATGGTAGAACCAGTTTGTAGTAGCGCCTTGCAATGTCTCCACAAATAGCCTGACTACCACGTCTTCATACTCTACGCCTATCACACCACAGGCTATGCTGAAGGTAGAAATATGTTCATCAGGATGAACTCTCCCATCACCAAAGAATTTAGGGAAATTCTTCCTTAAACTATGCAAAAGCTCATGTAAAGGTGGAGTTAGATTGAGTGGGCCAAAAGAGTTACCCTAGGGGCCTTAAACTACCATGATTGGATAATGTAAAGGGGGGATAAAAATTTTGGGTGGAGTATGTATAGGCAAAACTCTGCTAATAGTAGAAAAAGAAGCTCTACCTTGTGTTGGTGACCTGGTATGGGTAGGAGGAACACTCCTGGATCGTTGAACTTGAAGTTGGGGAGGGAACAAGTCAAATTTACCCTGCTGCACCAACTCAAAAATAGGGTCAACAACAACTTGGGCTCTCTAGATTCTAGTAAAGCATGGAGTTACCAGATTTTAGAACAAAAATGGAAAAGAGCTAGACCTAATTCAGCTTGAAGTTTGAGGCTTCAAACTGCGCACTCTTCCCAGTGAAGTCGCCAAAAAGTTGTTGCGTGAATATTTTGTCACCTACTAACTGATGAGCAAAATAGGTTTCTTTAACCATAGCAAGGGAGATTGGTTAGCCAAATGTGCAAGTTTACCACATCAGAGGTAGACAAATCTCTCCTCTCATCAAGGGGAGGTTCCCTATAAATATGAGGAGCTATATACTATATATATAAGTAGAAAATAACACTCAGGGGTAGGATAACACCATCCATCTCTTATTTTTTAGAGATGATGTTCACAAACAAAGGAGAAAATCTTGGTGAAAACCACTAAAGGCATTTCTCTTCTTTCATAAGTAATCTTATAGGAAATAGCAGGAGTTCTTTCAGATATTGACAAGTAACTGATAACAAAGTGTGTAGTAACCAATAGACTGAGATGTAGCACAAAGTCTCCACCTCAACTACCCAAGAGTGAAATACGAAGGACAATGAGGGCACAAAGTCATCCCAAGGTCCTTTACATAGAAATAAAAATTAGACAAACACACAAAGGCAATTGTAGACAGCACAAAGTCTCTAAACAGTTTGCTTCAGGACACCTTCTTGATTACTTCCACTAGTTCTGCTTATTTCAATAAAATAGACAAGAATGCATTCAGGAAATAGACATAAGAACAATCTCCTAAAATGACACAAGCTATAACAACACAAGGTCTAAAAGTAACTTGCTTTCTCATTCAAATAAAGAAATATGATGAACAATCTGAGCTCAAAGTCTCAGTAATCGCCTCTCAATTTTGGCAGAGTTTCACTTCTATAATGAAAATATCTCCTTTGCATAAAATAAGAGATTACAATATATAGCAGCTAAGAAAGGCTTGGTGATTTTTTCTATGGAATGGCCCATGCTGCATTCAATGCCTTGAATGCATCTTTAGTTCTATCAAGGGACCATGCTTGGAACAGTGCATCAGCCTTAACTGTGGTTTGCCAATCCATCTCATATGTCTCCTCCAAAGTGTAGGTTGTCTGTTCCTTTCCTTTTTATTTGTGTAGTTGTCCACTTTTGCCTTTACTTCATGGAATAAAAATAGGTTGTGTCCTTGATTTGGTGTTCTTAGAAGTCTACTTGGTGGACTATTTCACCTACTAAAAATAACTCTCCCGTAGATATTTTTGATCTTTTTGTATTGTTCTCTCTTCCCTATAGCAATTTGAGCTCCCAGGCTATCTTCTTCAGCTGGTCACTTGGTTCATCCTTCAAGTTTTGTGATATATTTGAAATTTAATGGATATTCCATTACCTTAAATTTGACCTCCATGAGGACGTCAATGGTTTTTGGTTGTTTGAACCATATTGAACCATGAACCTTTGAACCTGTGAAAGTTCATTGGTTTAATAGTTCAATGGTTTAGGTGGTCTTTATTAGTTCCTTTATTTCATCACTTCCAAGTTCCATCCCTTCTTTGCTCTTTTGTTGAACCATCCCTTTGAACTGGTCTCTGGAATCATTCATTTCCTTCCTTTGTCTAGAGCTTCTTTTGAACTGTTGAACCTGTGAACCAGAACTTTGAACTCTTTTGGTTCAAGGTTCAATTGGTTCATTGGTTCATTCTTTGTTCCATTGTTTTTTTGGCTAAGTCTTTTGAAACCTTGAAATTCCTTTGGCTCTATGTCTTTGGAATGCCCTGAAGGGAAAGTGTCCCTTCAGGTCTTGAGAAAAGTCCATTTTTTGGGTGCCGAGAGCCCCTCGCAAGGGTACCTACCCTTTAGGGTCCTTCGAGCGGTCTTCAGACTTCATCAGGCTTCTTCAAGCTCCAATTCCTTTGGGGAGGTCTTTGGGATCCAATTCCTTTAGACAAAATGTCTAAAAGAATTCCATCACACATTTTGTCTGAAGGAAATCTTTCTTTGGCTTTGTTCGCTTTCCTTTGAGCTTTTCCTTTTGGGCTTTTCCTTTCAGGTGAATTATTTTGGACAAAAGTCTGAAGGAATTCTTTCAGAATTTTTGTCTAAAAGAATTCACCTTGTCTTCATGAAATTATTTCATGGGAAATCTTTCCAAAGGAATTCTAACTTTTTTGCCTTGTTCACTTTTCTGAAGAAAATCATACCGAAGGAATTCTTTCAGTTCCTTTACTTGGTAATTTCCTTGAACAAAAGTCTAAAGGAAATCTTCCCTTTCAGCCTTCTCTTTGATCTTTGAACCAATGTTCCCTACCCTCTGCAAGGGCACCTACCTTTAGTTTACTGCCCTATGTAAGGGCACTTGTTCTTTCAGCATTGGGGTAGTCCTTTGAACCAACCTATTGAACCAGCTTTGGTTCAAAGGTTCAATGGTTCAATCTTACGTTTGAAGCCTTCTTTTCTTCTAAGTCTTTCGACGTCATTGAACCTTTGAACCCATTGAACTTTGAACCTTTTTGGTTTAAGGTTCAATGGTTCATTCACTCCTTTGAAGCTTGCTGACAAACATCTTTGGTTGAACCAAGGCATTGAACCAGCCTTGAAATTTCCTAAGTGTTGAAAACTTGTTCCTTTGAGAGAGCTCACCTGTTGAAGCCATTAAACCTATTGAACTTGATAATCCCTTAATTGAAAAAGCTTGAATAATGAAGAATTTGAATGCTCAAAACAATTTTTTTAGAAGGGAAGAGAGGATTATGGCCTACGGGACCAAAATAGTTCATATGTTGTCCCTAAAAATGAGTGATACATTTTGGGAACAACAGGTTGCACCAATGTTCTTTAGTCTAAAAGGCATGAATCTATAGTATAAGGTCCCTCATGGGATGGCAAAGGTGGTCTTTGTTAGGGTGTGGAGCTAAAATCTTCAATTGTTGCAAACATGGAGGAGGTTGTTGAGTTCCAGGGAGACTGGCGTCGACAGAGTATAGTGCAGAGACCAACCGACATCGGCAGGTGTGAACTGAACGAAAACTGCCATCGGTAGGAGGTCAGCTAACATCGGTCACCTCCAGACAGACAGGGACCGATGTCGGTCGCCTGTGGCGGTTCCAAAACTATTCGTTATACGGACAGTTAGTTCGTTGAATCAAGAGTTTGCATGTAAAGGCTAATTATAGTCTTGAGTTGCGTGTCTAATTATTGTAATTAAGAAAGTCTAATTATTGTATGCATGAGATCTATATAATAGACTCATGGGTTGTATTGTAAAAGTGTGCTATAAAGCCATTGAGCTTGTAGAGAGAGCTAGAGTAGCTCCTCTTAGTTCCAAAATGGTGCTGAGTGTGTATGATCAGGGAGAGTTATAGGTTGTGCAAGTTCTACTAGGAGATCCACTGGGGTACTGATTGAAGAATCATAAGGACTTGGTGAGGCAAGGATAAGGGTTCTTCAAGGATGTAGAGATATCTACATGGTGAGTAAGGTCTATTGATTTGCAGGTGGCAGCAAGGAAAGGGAGATCTACTTGGAGTACGGTTGTGTTCTTGGTGTACTGGCAGCATTGTTACTGACTGGTGGAGGTGAACACCAATTCTATTTGTGAGTTGTGTGTTGGGACCTTAAGAGAGAGAGGGAAGAAGTCCTTGAGGTGTGGCAAGCCTTAGAGGTGGAAGAAGAAGTGTCATCTTCTTTATTGTATTTTCTTCTGAGTGATTATTAATACAATTGTGTATTGTCTCTCATATCCTGTGTTGTTTCATATTTCTAGTTACTTATCATTCTGGTATAATTCTGTGTTTAGTTGCTAATACAAGGTAATCATATATACTCTTATTGGTGGAGTAGGATCCTGACAGTTGGTATCAGAGCATGTTTGTTGTTTTAGGTGCCTGACAAGTGGTATCAGAGCTTTTGGTTGGGTTGACTAATAGGTGGTTCATATCTGGTTAGTGTTTGTTGATTACAGGTTACTCACAGGGGTTTCTGATTGAGTGGGAGTATAGTAATGGTAGAAGAAAGTAAGCTACGAATGGAGAAACTGAATAGCACGAATGGTTTGATTGATGGAAAGAAAGAGCAGGTAAAGGAAGATTGTTGGTCGATAGAAGATCAGCGTGTAGAAGCAGATGTTGCAGGTGATGTAGCACAAGATGCTCTGGATAAAGTAGAATCTTGGTTTACAGATTCTTTTGCCTCTTTCCATGCAACCCAAAATAGAGTATCTTTTCATGGGTGTGTCTTTGGAGACTTTGGAGAGATTTATTTAGGGTTTGGTGAGCCCTGTCAGATTGTTGGCAAAGGGGAAGTGAAGCTGAAATTGCAGATGGGTAACACACAGGTGTTGAAGAAGGTCATGCAGGTTCCAGTCTTGGAGATGAGTCTAATTTATTTAGGAAAGTTGGGTGATGGGAGATGCACAGTAACTCTCACAGTGGATGCACTTGAATTAGATGGTGGTAAGAAAGTAGGTATCCTTTATCTATCTACATATATTACTGATTCACCTTCTATTGCAGAGATGTGGTTTTGTAGGCTTGGTCACATATGTAGGAGGGGAATGCATGTTCTTAAGCGGAAGACAGATATATTTGACAAACTTAAGAACTGGAAAGCCTTGGTGTTCATGGAGGAGATGATGGATAGAGATCAGCTGAGGGGACTAAATTATTCTGAGTAGGGCCATGTTAATTTGAATAGGGTTTTGACCCAAAAGGAGCTCACGGGTAAAAACTCATCACTCACAGGTGAACACAAGTATTGGCATTGGTCAAGAGGAACTGACGTCGAACAGACATGCACTGACATCGATCATGTGCAGATTAGCAGAGTCGGTGGTGTCGGGCAGCAGGAACTGACATTGGTCAGATAAAAACTGACATTGGTAAGGGGTACACCAGCGTCGGTCAGGAAACCAATGTCATTAGAAAGGGTCAGTCGTAGGGAACTGATGTCGGTCGGGTGCAGATTGGGAGATGGCTGAGATCAGTCACTAGAATAGATGTTGGGCAGACAACAAGCTGTCAAGGAGTCTCAAACACCCATATGGAGGATTGAAAGGGTAAGTGGACCTCATATTCGTTGTTCACCTTCTTACTTGTTGCTTACTGATGGTCGAGAACCAAGAAGATGTGAAGAGGCAATGCAGGTAGAATCCAGAAATAGTGGGAGCTTGGCATGGATGAAGAGTGTGAGTCCTTAGAGAAGAACCAAACAGGGGTTTGTTGGTGGAGTTATCAGCTAGAAGAAAGCACTGAGAGATGGATGGATTCCCAAGTTAAAGAAGAGAGTGGATGGATATGTGAGATAGAAGGCCAAGGTATATGGTCTTGAGGAAGCTGTAGGACAGTGGTACAGGTTTTGACAGGTGGATGACAAAGTAGGGCTTTAGTCAATGTCAGTGTAACTATTATGTTTGTTCTTACCAGGTGGATGATGAGTCATGACATTATCTTGTTACTGTATGTGGATGGTATGCTTGGAGCAGGTTCGTACATATAGGGATTTGCTGAGCTAAAGGTAAGGTTAGTTCAGTGGTGTGTCATGAAGAATTTGGGAGTAGCACAATTCTTTGGCATAAGAAACATGGAGATTTTTGTCTCCAGTGGGAGCTGATGTGAAGAAGGTGTTTGCGAGGTTCAAGATACAGGATGCAAAATTGGTAAGCACACCAAGGGCTAGACAGTTCAAGCTGAGCTTAGAACAATGTTTGAAATCACATGAGGTCTAGTATAGGCCTGAGTTTTCCCAAGCAGTGGGAGTTGTCAGAGAGTTTGGAACCAATTCGGGGAAGGTGGATTCTCAAGTATTTTGAGAGGGACCAGTAGCAAGTTAACATGTTATACAGGGTCAAGGTCTTCACTACATGTGTTTGTAGGTTCGGATGTGGCAAGTTACTTGAATGATAGGAAAGGCATCACAGGGTGTGTGGTCTTCAAGATGGAGCTTGAAGAGGAATACAAGCCAGGAAAAAAATTAGATGGTGTACAAGTACAGGT
The DNA here is from genome assembly GCA_037957365.1 of Torreya grandis. Classification (NCBI taxonomy): domain Eukaryota; kingdom Viridiplantae; phylum Streptophyta; class Pinopsida; order Cupressales; family Taxaceae; genus Torreya; species Torreya grandis. Next base: position 3,151,202 of record JARHVA010000815.1, read on the forward strand.
ACAGTTGCAGCTATTTATCTTCAAGTGGGAGATTATTAGGGTGTGGAGCTAAAAGCTTCAACTGTTGCAAACATGGAGGAGGTTTCTGAGTTCCAGGGAGACCGGCATCGACAGAGTATAGTGCAGAGAGCAACTGACATCGATAGGTGTGAACTGAAAGACAATCGGCATCGATAGGACGTCGGTCGATGTCGGTCACCTCCAGGTAGATAGGGACCGATGTCGGTCACCTGTGGCAGTTTTAGAACTGTTCGTTGCACGGACAGTTAGTTCATTGAATCGAGAGTTTGCATGTAAAGGCTAATTGTAGTCTTGAGTTGTGTGTCTAATTATTGTAATTAAGAAAATCTAATTATTGTATGCATGAGATCTATATAATAGACTCATGGGCTGTATTGTAAAAGTGTGTTAGAAAGCCATTGAGCTTGTAGAGAGAGCTAGAGTAGCTCCTCCTAGTTCCAAAGGGGTGTTGAGTGTGTATGATCAGGGAGAGTTGCAGGTTGTGCAAGTTCTACTAGGAGATCCACCAGGGTATTGGTTGAAGAATCATAAGGACTTGGTGAGGCAAGGACAAGGGTTATTCAAGGGTGTAGAGATATCTACATGGTGAGTAAGGTCTATTGATTTGCAGGTGGCAGCAAGGAAAGGGAGATCTACTTGGAGTACGGTTGTGTACTTGGTGTACTGGCAGCGTTGTTACTAACTGGTGGAGGTGAACACCAATTTTGTTTGTGAGTTGTGTGTTGGGACCGTAAGAGAGAGAGGGAAGAAGTCCTTGAGGTGTGGCAAGCCTTAGAGGTGGAAGAAGAAGTGTCATCTTCTTTATTGTATTTTCTTCTGAGTGATTATTAATACAATTGTGTATTGTCTCTCATATCCTATGTTGTTTCATATTTCTAGTTACTTATCATTCTAGTATAATTCCATGTTTAGTTGCTAATACAAGGTAATCATATATACTCTTATTGGTGGAGTAGGATCCTGACAGTTGGTATCAGAGCATGTTTATTGTTCTAGGTGCCTGACAGTCTTGTGTTGATTTTTGAGGGCAATTAGGATCTAATTATAATATAATAATCCATCCATGACAGATAACATCTCATGGCCAGCTATAAGATCAAGTCGCTGGTTAATGTTCAATAGAGTAAAGTCATCTTTGGGATAAGTGAGGTTGAGGTCATGAAAGTCGACATAAATGTGTAGTCCCCCTATGGCTTTGGTGATAGGTATGACATTTGAGACTCATTGGGGATAGTTAATGGGTTAAAAGAAATTTATAGATAGAAGACATTGAAACTCTTCTTTGATGAGAAGGGCTATGTGAGGATGCATGCATCAAAGTCTCTACTTGATAGGTTTGACATCATAGTTGGTGACTATGTTATAGGTAGCAATGGTATGGCCAATTTTAGGCATGTTGCTATATGACCAAGAAAATTTTATGTTGTAGTCTTAGAGAAAAGAAGGGAAGTCTTGAAGTTCCTTGGAGTTCAACGATGGCCAATTTTGAAAATGTAGGGTTATTTGGAGTTTTTAAGTTGATATCCATGGTGGATTCATTCAACATGGTTTAATTCTCAAGAGGAAGGGATTTGTGGATGTAATAATCTGGTGAATCAAGGTAGGTGAGGATGGAATCATCATCTTAGCATTGAATATTGTTAATGGTAGAAGAGTCATCTCCTATCATCTCAAGATGGGTCAAAGGGATGGTTACAATTGGCCCCTCCTTTTGATAATTCAAGGTTTTAAAGATGATCATGTTGATGAAAAATAAGTTAGGTGGTATGATGTCATCATCCTCACACACAAGAGGAGGAGAGGTTGGTGAGGAAGGGGTGTCTTCCTCAATAATGGCAGTGGTAGGTGGTTTGGTTTGATTTTTGGTGGGTAGAATGAAACTAAGGCCATGTTTCTCATGAGGACTTTTGGTTTCAATAGAAATCAACTAATGTGGGTCATATTGATATCATCAAAGACAAAATCCTTTCCAAGCACACATGTGGATGTATGTTTTGGAAAAACTCAGTTTGTCCAAATAGGAGAAGGTGAAGAGGAGGTGGTATAAGTGTCAAGTGGTTTGTCAAGTCTGCCATAGATGAAATGGGTCTGATAGTGTGAAGATCCAAAGGGAACAATGGCTCCAACATTGGGGTCATATCCAAGTTGGTGGTCAAGTTTCCCATACTCTTAGGGAGTAGGGAAAGTGTCAAGTGTGAGAAGGTGATATTCCCCCAGTGAAAGGTGTTGGAATGTGGATTCCAAGTGGTCTGAGATGGGGATGGATGAGCTAGTTGATGCCTCATTGGTGGAAGAAGGTATGAATTCCTCTTTCATGGTTGAGGTCTTATTTTTGGCTGATGAGGATGTGTTATACAAAGGTAGGAGGATGTCATTGGGTTAGTAAGTCATGTTTCATGATGAAAAGGGGTTGTGCATAGATTGTATAGTGACAACCTAACCTTTATGCTCAAATTTAATGTAATGATGAAGGGTAGATAGGATGCAACCCATGGAGTGAATCTAAGGTTGTCCTAGCAAAACATTGTATTGGAATTTTCCTTCCATTACATAAAAGAGTTTGGGGAGTGGAAGAGGCCCTAAATGGATATGAAGGATAATAATTCCTAGGGTAGTGGTCATGATGTCATTGAAGGATCAAAGTATGGCTGAGGTTTTAAACATGACATTGTCTGACAGGTTGAGTTAGTTATAGGTATGGGAGGATATGATATTAATACTAGCTCCCCCATCAATCATGACCCATTTGATGAGGGTTTGGTTAATGTAATAAGTATTAAAGAGAAGGGGATTTGGGTCCTCAAGATGGATAAAAGGTATTTCCAAATCTTTGAAGGTGACAAGGTTGGAAATTTAGAGTTCTAACAAAGGTAGCCAGAGGTTGAGGGTCTTCATGTTGAACCTCTACCGATTTCAATGCCTCAATCATTGGTTGGTGATGATGAGGTGAAGTAGTAATCAACTCATATAAGCTCATCTTCACTGGGGTTTGGTGGATTTATTTGAGCTCCAATATCCTAATGGATTTAGAGGGGTTGGATTAGGAGTTACCCAAGATAGATACCTTGGGTTTGGTTGAAGGTGAAGGTGTTTGATTTTGGCTCAGTTGGGAGGTGGAAGATGGGTATGTCTATGGAATGGACACTTTGGCCTTCCCCTTATCCTTTTGTTAAGCATGTGATCATGTGACCACATATATAATATGGATAGAGGGAAGAGTTGGGGTAGGATATGGGTTTGGTTCCTCATCACTTTGAGGTGAGAGTGGGGGCGTAGGTAGGCATTAGGTAGTAGTAGTTGTTGGTTAGATTGGTATAGGGATTGTGGGAGTTTTATCTATTAATAGATCATCCTCATCATAGATCTGATGGATAATGGTTTGGAGGGCTTTGCAATTTTAGATGTCATGGCCTAGTGTCTTATGATAGGAGCACACTTGGTGGTCATCATACTAGACTAGTTTTATACCAAAAGGGTCAAACAACCTGATAGGGGGTAAGGTCAAGTAAGAAGCTTGCAATAACCTTTGGAAGATAGTCAAGTAGGATTAAACTATATGTGGAAAGGGTTTAGAGTTTTTGGTCTTGGTTGGTGAGGTGGAATTATTTTTGGAAATAGGCTTGGTGGTAAGAGGTTTGGGTAAGGTAGTGTTCTTAGTTGATGTTTTTGGTTCTAGTAAGGTGGAGGTTGATAAGTTCGAGATAAGAGGTTTTATGGTAGGTAGTTTGGTTATTGATGGCTTGGTGAAGATAGGGGTGTCTGAAAGCAAGTGTGCTAGTGTAACTAATAGCGTGGTTGGGTCTTGGTTGGGACGGTTAACTTCCTAATCAAATTGAAGGGATGACGCCCCAAAATAGAGGGCAAAGTTGAAGGAGGTAGTAGTTTGGCTCTCTAGCCTTTTGCTAGCTTCGGCTCTTTGGTTGATTTGATTTTGTGATTGATTATTGGGTTTGGTGAGGTAAGCTCTACTTTCAAAAATGGGTAATTAAGGATTTGTGTAGGGAAGGTACCAAGGTTTTTGGTTGGTTTGGTGGGATATGATGATTTGGTGGTTTGGTAGTTGGTTACTTTAGATGGTTGATGAATGGTTGGGTTGGTAGAGGTTGTTATTGGTTTGGTTGATAAGGTAAGAGTGTGGATAATGGAAGTGGTGGGTTGGTCTACCAAAGGTGTGGTTGGAGGTTCCTACTTGGTGATGTAAGGTATCCCTAATTTCTTCCAAAATGTGGATTGATCCATGTCAGGGTTGGAGACAAATTCTAATTTCTATACTAACCTAGATAATGGTTTATATATTGGCTTTATTCTCTAGATAGTGGACTTGAAAGATAAGACCATAGGTTGATAAAGGGGAATGGAGACCTAATCCTTTTCCTCAATTAAAGGATGCAAGGTTTAAATGGGTAACTCATTTGTGGGAGGTGTAGACATGGTGGTTTCCTCTTTGGGAATGATCTCCAAAGGGGCAGTAAATTGCTCAGTAGTTAAGGGAGAAGGTAAAGTAGTGATGGCTTTTTACTCCGGTATGATAGTTAAGGAAGAGGTTGATGGCTCCACTACCTCAATAAGTGAAGGAGGAAAAAGGGGTTATTTCTTGATTTAGGTTTCCAAAAGAGGAGAAGGTAACTCCACTGCCTCAATAATTAGAGAGGGTAAAGAACAGGTAGATTGGGTAGTAGGTTCTTCAGCAATGAGCATGTTAAGAATCATATTGACAATATGGGCATCATGAGAACACTCAACATTGTTGCTCTCAATTTTAGTAGGTGCATGATTGGGAAAAGGTTACCTAAAAATGTCAAGGGCTTGGTTTTGAGGTACATTAGGGTTATCCAATACAAGCTCCCCCTTGTCAATGAGAGATTGGATACTGCTCTTGAAGGTATTACACCTACTAACATCATGCCCAACTACTCGATGGAAAGCACATAGGTCATTCTTGTTGTACCAACTAGGTGTAGGATGAGAAGAATCAAATTATTAAGGGGGTTTGATATGAATAAGTTGTATGATGTTAGCCTTTAATATTCTCTAGGATTGAAGCATAGGATTCCCCAAGTGGGGTGAATTGCTTTTGGTTGTTCCAGTTTTGGTTTCTCAAGTTTTGCTTTAAGGAGCTAGAGTAATTTGGTTAGTTAAAAATGTGGAGAAGTGGCTTTAAGGATAATTGCATTCATAGTTCCCTTGCTCTTGGTATTGGTATTAGTTTGGTTTCTTGGTTTAGAGGAAGACACCTCATTGGTTTTGTAGGTAGAGTTATTATTTTTCAACTTTAGCTTTCCTTCGTTGATGGCTCTATTTTCTAGCTTACATGCCATGGTAAAACCTTCATCAAAAGTTTTGAAGTTCTAGACACACAGTGTAGAAGAGATGTGTTTGGCACATACCTGAGCAAAAAGTTCTATCAGTTTGGGTTGGGGTGAGGAGAAGGAAAACTGATTGATTAGGCTTCTCTAATGGGACAAAAAATAAGCAACAAATTCATCATCAAATTTTTAGATAGAGTAAAGGTTAGTGATGGAAACCTTATTGGAGATTTTTATTGAAAATTGATCTAAGAAGGTTTGGGCCAGCTGGGTGAAGGAGAACAAAGAGTGTTTGGTTATGGCACTATACCAATCTAAGGATGGATCAGATATGGACATAAAGAAGTTCTGAAGGAGGGAATCATCATAGGCAATCAAATAACATGTATGCCTAAATTTCATAAGATGCTATTGGGGGTCCTCTTTACTCTGAAACTTAGAGAATTTAGGGATCTCCCACTAAGGAGGATATGATTTGATGGGAACATATGGATGAATGGTTTCATTTTAGATCTAGTCATATGATAGGATGTTGTGAGCACCAGAGATGGATGACACTAAGGTGGTCATTTATGTATGAGCATCTTCATTAGGTCCACCTAGGGTTATGCGCCTAAAGGGATATGAGGTGCATATTGTTGTGGTGGTTGAGTGATATATTGATAGTGGGTAAGAGGTTGGGAAGCTACCACATATTGGTATGTGGACACCGATGGATGGGTGGAAGATATGTAAGGGTAGGTGGATGCCGGTGGTTGGGTAGTAGGTAGAGGTACATGCCCTTGTGGGTCAGGAATGTAACCTAGGTTTGGTACAATGGGCACCTATTGCGTAGGAGCAATGGTTATGTTGGTGATCAAAGGAAGGGTAGTGACCTTTGTGCTAACTGGGGGTAGGTAGAATGTATATACACCACAAGATTTTGAATTAGGGTAGTGGTTAATGGATTATAGGTAGCCAAAGGAAGGTTAGCAATGCTAATGGTAGGCACTCCTATGGTGAGGGTAGTATAGGTGGCTAATGGTTGGGTTGCTCCTAAGGTAGAGAAATTGTTGATAGGGTTAGAAGGTATAAGGGTATTTGTAGGTTGGGTAGGTTGGTTTTAAATAGTGGTATCAAAGGGATTATTGGTAGATGAAGAGGCTAGGGTAGTCAATGGTTGGGTAGTGACCATGGCAAAAGAAGTGTTTCCCATAAGGTTAAGGTGGGTCCACATGTGGAATCGAGGTAGGGGTATGGTGAGGCAGGGTTGTAAGATAATGCTGAAGGGCCACAAGATTGTTATCTAAGAAGGTAGTGAATTTTGCATCTCCTTAGGGAACTACCCAAGGGAAAGAAGGACTTCTTGAAGGGTGAGGAGAGTCTGTTGGTTTAGAGATGTAGTCCATGGATGAGGGGGTAGAAGAGGTCAATTAGTTTGGTGATGGGTTCTATTTGCTAAGTTCTTGCTGATGAGTTGGAACTATACGAGATAAGGGAAAGAGAATACATAAACAATCTCACCACTCAAATAGAGAGAAGACAAGAAAAGAGAAAGGAAATCAAACACACACTAAAAAGTACATTAAGTCCTAGAGTTCTTTTTAGTCTCACTTTTGGATTATGCCTTAAGCTTTCAATAAATTATGTGACTAAAATTGGCTTGTAGAGTAGGTACTAGAAAGGAATTATATGGTTGGCTTCAGGTTGTTTTTAGGCTCTCAAAAGGATATGTATTGGGAATCAATATGTGGTTTAGTATTGGGGCCTACCCCCTCACTTCACACATCGTAGTGATAAGGGTATCGGGTGTTTATCCAATATATACTAATTTCCAAAGTTTATACTCAACTAGAGAGTTGAGTTGGTTCTACCCTTAGTAATAACCTCCAAGTAGGATTCTTAGGGAAGGATAAGGTCATTTATAGGTGATAAAATCCTATTCAAACCTTGTCTTAAGTTTATTTGATGTTTAATTATTGAAGGTGGTTTGGTTTATTGTGTACAACAAAAGTCATGCTATGATAGAATTACTTTGCCTTAAGTTAAACTATGTGAGTTAAACTTGCAAGCAATTGATGCGTGCACTTAATTTTAAGCCTAAAAAAACTTTTGACTTCATTTATGAGCACATAATAGAGAGAATAATATATAGATGCAAACAAAATAAACCCAAGTAAAGACACAAAGGTCCCACCAGGCATGCCAGAATGTTTTGGTGAATTTCAACTTATATTTTGAGAAAGGGAAGAAGAATAAACTAAATACGGGTATGGTTGAAAAACTTGTTTGGTTGTGTGCATGTTGAATCAAATTATTGTAAAGATATCCTCTTTGGCTTGGGATGATGAACTAAAAATAATACAACACTAAAGAAAATAGTTGGTCAGATAGATAGCTGAGTGGATTGCCTAGCACTAGCTAGATCCTAAAAGCAAGAGCTTCCTCAGGGGATGTCAATCCACACATTCTAAATAATTAAGTTTATAAAAATAATGATAAAGTAGTTGCATAAATAATCAAAAGGTACTAAATTGAATAAAAGAGATGCTTAATAAATAAATAGACTAAAAATGACTAATATAACAATAAACAAGTTAATACTAGTGCTAAATGGCTCAGGTTTGTTTCAAAAAATTAGGCAGGGGTTTATGAATAGGTAGGGACATAAAAAATTAGATTTGGTTGGGGGTAATAAGGTAAAAATATTTTTTTATTATTTCTTGCCATAGTGACCGTCGATGGTCGAGGTGACCATAAACATTTGATGTGACCATTGGCGGTCAAGGTGACCATTGACAGTTGGACAGACCATTAGCAGTTACTCTATGTAAACTTGGGTTGGTAAATGGTCAGATTGATGGGATCATAAAGTTGGATTCCAAGAGATGGGTTGGTGCTAGGATAATAAAGTAAATGAATATTATAAAACAAGTACTTATCTTGGTGTGAGGTTGATGTAGTGATTGATTGAGGTGGTTGGCCTGTTGGTGGATTTTGGCATGATTCTAATAGAGTAATAGGACTTGATGCTTTGGCAAAGTGGTAGTGTCAAGTTGGATCTTTGACATGATGGATGGATCATTGGATCATTTATGATGATTGACCTATAAAACAAGAAACTATGGGTGCACAAGCTCTTGATAACAATTATAGATGATCTTCACCTCTCTGCTCCTCTCTTCTTATAGGCAAAGGAGAGGTACAAGTAGAGGTTCAACTAGGTTATTTAATTATAACTCACTCATTCATGAATTTTCACATGAATGAGGACAAGTTAAATTTATAAAAGTAAGGAGAGGTGAATTACATGTAGTTGTTGAGGATGATACACCTTGACCATTGGTGGTCATCTTGATCATTGATGATCAAGGGCCAAGGTACAAAGTGGGTAAAAAGGTAGGTTAATTTAGTTGGTCAAATTGACCACAATTAGGCTCAGTTAGGGGTCGAAGGGTCAAATTGGTTGAAAGGGGATCCAAAGGTGGTCTAGGGGTGTTTTAACATTCAAAATCATGGTGTATAGATTTTCAATGTTTACAAATGTTTATTATGCCTCTAGAGGAATCATTTGTAGTGGTGGTACTTAGTGAGTAGCTAGAGATTTATACCATAAAACTTATGCATTTGCATCTAACACAATAATGAATAATGTCAAGTAAGTGGTGGTTGCCTTTGGGAAATTTTGGACTCTAATTTGGATGCCATCATGGAGCTTAGTCACCCTGTTATGCTATAACAAATATTGCATGACATCTACAGGCACATGAGGGTACAAAAGGATAAGGTACTATATTTACACTCACCATGCATTGAATCTATGTATCCACTAATAATATTACCCTAATTTAGCTTGGGTAATTTTTTAAAGGTAGTTGCAAACCAGAAGTTGACATATGGATAATGGGGCCATCTAGGGACTTCCACTGGGTAAAGCATAGAAGTAATACCAAGAATTGGTACTCGAAGGCCTACTATGTCCCACTAATGAACTTATCATTATTCATGATCAGAATCAAAAAATTATATCAAATTTAAATATTCATTGAATTAGATCATGTGGTAAGTGACTCGATTTACCCTTTTATGGCTTACTTCAAACTTTTGGTGGTCTTCCATAATCTCTTTATGATGCATTCAAAGATAAATTACATTGAAATATCTTCTATAAAGTTTGTAGGGATCCACATGGATACCCTATTGTATTTATCCATTATTTCTAAATGGATGGGTGGGTTCTTTATCTTCTAAGGGGCCAATGATTTACCCCACGTAGGCAATCTTATTTTTTGTGCCATGGTGGATGTGTTGATGGAAATAATCACATCTTGTGATAAATGTATATCACCCTCATCATACCAATTGAGAAGTGTCATAATCACCTCATTGATCTGGCCAAAGGTTGGTAGCTTGATAAGTCGCTCGACATTCATTCCTCATAGGTGATGTTGTATTGTTAGGGATCCTAGTTATGTTACTTATGGATGGTCTGGGATGCAAAAATTGGCATTTTTTGAATTAATGAATTCAAATGGGTCTGGGTCATGGTACTTTATTTATCTAATTTCAAGGTCGATCCCCATCTCTTCTTTTTGTTCATCAATGAGAGGAATCAAAATTTTTGTACGATCTATGGTTATTATTTTGGTACCCTTTGAATGATAGCTTTAGCTGAAACTGGTGTTGGTGAACAATCCACATGTAAATGAGTGAATTAAGCAAATATCACAAAAGGATCTTGCCACAAAGATGTGTAACAACATTATGTTTTACATGCCCTTGTTTATATGGTTTTTCTCAGTTGAATCCATTTTATGAGTTGATTTAAATGTGTTGAGTTGTCTATGCACCATTATACTTGATGAATTAATTACAATTAGTTATTTATGATTTGACATTGGCACTTAAATGTTTAGATGCATTGGTTAGGCTGATGGGAGTTATTGATGTAACACATTGTCTTTTCCCTCATGAACTTTATTTTATTGTCCATCACCTGATTTTGACACTCAATCCTCTTTGGGAAATATTCAATCATTTAAGTGTGTCATCATTAACATATTTTTAAGTGACCATTGATTGTCCTTCTTTTGTAATTTGTTTATCAGTGCCTCATTCCCAAACTTAATCGATAACCCATGTGTTGACTTTACATGACATTTTTCATTTTGTGTTGGGTTGTTTTTCTTATTACACTCTGCAAATTTGAATTTTATAACTTGGTTTAGATGTCCTATGATATAGAGATCACACTATATATCTACATTACATACCTATAAATAAAATAAGAAAATAATATATTAAATAAAAATATTAGTCTACATGGTGATACTCAACACCCTCTCTGATTTTTTTGTGATATTTGATAGATATTATTGATGGTAAGGCTTAATCTTGTAGCCATTTATATGTCCTAGAAGAATGGTTCCATAAAGGTAACTTAACACAATTTTTCCTTACTGAGATACTTCATGGATGATGTCAGGTCCTTTTCATCCAATGTGTAGCTTTCCTAGAAATTCCTAAAATATACTATCATATAATAATATTACTTGTTCTAGGTAAAATTCTTTGGATCACAGATTGAGATCATGTCAAGATTATTAACTTTGCTTTCAAACTTATTATATCCATTGTGTTATTTATCAAGTTTCTTCTATCCAATTTAAATCCATCAATCATCTTAAAGAGAGTCTCAATCTCCTAATTTCATGATCATTACAATTCATAGACTAAGGACTATGTATTCCTTTGGCATGACTACTTTTAATCCATAAACCAACTAAAATAGATTGACAATTTTTGCACACTTATATTTTTTCCTATATGCCCATAGGATCACAAGAATTCAATCCTCCCAATCATCTCTTTTCATTTTTCATATTTATTTGAGCATCTTTCCAAGGATTTTGTTTGATGTTTTTGCCTACCCATTGGCTTATATGTGATATGTTGTGCTTTTATGGTTCAATATCATAGACTCCTTTGTCATATTCTCAATGGTATTATTGAGGAAGTGTGTTCTTTTGTTGTTAACCAACTTCATAGTACATCCAAATCTATTTATAATATTATCATATATAAATTTGGATGTCCCTAGCATTTTGCCTTGGTCTCATAGTAGTTTCTACCCATTTGGTGAAGTAATCTACCATAGTAATTATGTACCTTTCATGATTGTTTTTTTTGGGTAGATTGATTGGTCCTACAAAGTCAAATCCCCACTGGTCAAATGGATGCTCAACTAACATGGGGTTTAATGGCATTTCATCTCTATGATTAGGCCTTCCCATTTGTTGATAAATGTCGCAATGTCTTGCTACTCGGTGTGCATCCTAAAATATAGTAGGCCATCATATGCCACTTTGCAGTATATTCCATGTAATGGATTCCCCTGTGAAATGTCCACTTGTGATTTATTGATGTGCCTCTTAAAGAATTTATGGTCGTTCATGATCTAATTATACTTTATACAGTATGCCATCTTTTCCCATTTTGTACAAAAAGCCATTAATGATGTTGAATGAAATGGCTCTTATGATAAACTAATTTTTATCCCTTTCCACATAGTGCACAATAACAATTATTTGTTCAAATAATTTTGTTGTCTTTTTTATTGTATATAATCATAAAGACTCAAAATAAATGGGCATTTGGTGATTCATCTTGGAGTTATTCAAGTTCTCACCTTTGCATATTCAACTCAAATGATCTAGCCCCACATTTCTCTCTCAAGCTACACATTGATTCTAAACTAAAATTATTGAAACAACATAAATTGCCTAAATATCCTTCCTCCTAACATGGCCTTATTTATGAGATATATTAGAGCCTAGTTATTAGTAAAAAAATCAAATAGATTTTATATAAGGTAGTGTCTCAACTTTTGGAGTGTGAACACCATTATTAGGGCTTCTTGTTTTGTATTTATGTAAAAACAATTTTCCAACTGAGAGCTTTTGGCTTGTAAAATGAATAGGATGGTCCAATCCTTCATCTCCTAGCTATATTAAAATAGTTCCTACCATAGTTACTGAAGCATCTACATGAACATGAAATGGTTTGGTCTAGTTGGGAAAGACCAATGTGAGAGTTGTTACCAACTTCTAATTTAGATCCAAAAATGCTATTTATCACTCATTAGCCCATTCAAACTTGGTGTCTTTGTGTAATAGTTTCTCCATGGGAGCAAGTATACCTACATAGCCTTTTATGAATTTATGATAGTATCATGTATGACCCAAGAATGATTGGACCTCTTTAGGGCTTGTAATAAGTGGCATACCCAAAATAACTTTGATTTTGTCTTGGTAAACCAAAATCCCACTATTGCATACTATATGAAACAAAAATACACTAAAATGTGTAAATAAAAAGTACTTATTTAGGTTCAGTGCAATACACAGAGCTTAGTAGTGTTTCAACATCAGTTAAAACTTAGATAAGTACTCATTTAATAAAGAAAAAACAACCCAATCATCTAGATAGACTTCCAAAAAATCATGGATGAAGTCTTTAAATGTGGCGACCATAGCCCTAGAGAACAAAACATGAGAATTATTCAAGCCAAAATGCATTACCTTGTATGAAAAATATCTATATTACGTTTCAAATGTGGTTTTATCTTAATCTTTTGCTATGATTGGGATCTAATGGTAGCTATTTAACCCATATGTAAAAGAATGCACTTTATATCTGTCAACTAACTCTAGGAATTCATCTGTGAATGGGATTTGGAATGGATCATTGATGTAAGCGTCATTTAGCACATGGTATTACCCACATACTCTAATTTCTCCTAAATTTTTAGGTTGCACCACCATTGGGCTAACCCAGTTTGATTTTTCCACTAGATAGATAATGTTTGTTTCTTGCATCCAATCTAGTTGAACCTTTACCTTTAGTTTCATGTTGGGATTTAATTTATATGGGATTTTTTTTGAAAATTATGTGCACTCCTTTAGATCTATGTGCATCTCCTCCAATGAAGTGTCTACACCTTTTACTTCTATGAACTTTATTAGAAATACATCTTAATAATATTGTAACAGTTGTAGTCCTTCAAAAATCTCATTTTATGTCTAGTAATCACCTAAAGTCACAAGTTTTGGCTCAGATTATGTCCCAATATTCCCTACCAATTTATTTAATGTATCCTATAATGTTTTGTTGGAGTCATTTGGAATCGATTTTTACAATTTTATTTATCCTTCTTTCTCCTAAATATTAAGATTTCATAGTTGTTGATCTTCAATTTGGTCTATGATTGTGGCTCTAAGATCTTCCATTTCTAACTCAAGTTCAAATAATCCATTCAAATCTAAGTCCTTATCATTATTAATTCAACATGTTCCCTATTATCAATGATTATATTGCAAGTATTTATCCAAAATTCTCTTTATGTATCGTCCTTATAGTTTTTAATAGTTGTGTTCAATTCCTTAGTTATTTCCTCTTATGAAGTGCAGCCTTGTGTACTATTGAGATCCTCTACTTGGCCATGGTATAATAATATCTTCATGTTTTTAAGGGATTTTTGTATCAAGTATTTCTCATCTTCAAATACAAATGTTTGAATAAATTCCTATTGGACATGCAACCATTTATTAGTTTCCCTTTGGCACTTTTGATGCATGTACCATGTTTTTTGAAGTGATGCAAGGGTATACATGAATGCATGCACCTATTATTTGGGTTATACAACCTATGTAGACCATACAAAACACATATACAAATATGTGTTTATGTATACTACCCTTCCTAGAAAAATAACCATTATTCCTTGATGGTAGGTGGTACTTGGAATCGAGCTCGTAATATTTTGTAAGCCTCATCCCATTGCAACTAGTTTGTCTTATGAACTACCCATCAAGTTGTAGCAATTACCTTTAGTGTGTAGTTTGGCACACACAACTTCTAGTCTATACTAGGCACATGAAGTTCTAGTCTAAAAATAGATTGATTCAAGTCATCATGTATAAAATATTGAGGTAGATGGAATTATATGTAAAAAACCATTTGCATCGAATGCACCTCATGATCTCCTCTTATGAAATTTAGCATGTAGGTATTTGAATCACCACTAATTGAAGATGAGTTTTTCAAGGTAAAATATCTTAATATTTTTTTGGCTTAGTATAGTCCATGTTCATCACACCTACTTTGTACAAGAAATCCACTTCAAACCTTGTTGGTGGTCATAAAAAAGGTGACTTACATTTTTTATCTAGAACTACAGAACATGTGCCTTTTTTATCACATGTCTAGGTGAAATTTGTTGCATTTTTTGTAGCTAATATTGAGGCTCCATTTCTGGATGGAAAAATTGATACTCTACAGCTTGAAGTGTGCCATATTATACTTTGTATCAACTTTTCCGTTATATTCTTTAAGAATGACATAAAGCTTGAATTCAGCTTTATTCAGAGGTATGATAATGATATTATCCCCTTGGTGTGTTTTGAATTGATTGTGTAGTTTGTTAATGGTCATTTTACCATCATATGCTCACTTTTTTTATAATCAACATAGGGTAGTGTGTTTCATCAGTATTGATATATATGACTTCAAAATTGCCTCATAAACTTAAATCATCCACTTTGATTTCTACATCTTATAGTTTCCCAATAGGTTCTACCCTTCTATAGTCTATGATACTCAAATTAATTGGTTTTAATTGAGATCAAGTCATCCAATAGCTTCCCATGTTGATCGAGGGATCATATTTATTATAATTATAAATTCAAATATAATATTTGAAACCTCACATCCTACCAATTTGATATCCATTTTAGAGTTGACATCCCATGGTTTCCTGGTCTTTACAAATCATACCACCTTATCAATGCATTTTTTCCCTCTATGTGCAAAGTCTAATAAATTATGTATGAGATTTATGATTTTCTATGAGATATCCTCATTTCATAGAGTGTTTACCAACTTTAATAGATTTGTCAAAGCACTAACTACTCCATCCTACTTCATAATGCACATGATTTAACCATACATTTGTGCATCAATGACTCCAACATCACTCACAAATGTAGTTTGGTGTTGTATATTTTGTAATATTTGGGATACTTGATACATCAAAACCTTTTTTCTTGTAGCATCAAGATATTTTTATTTCTACACCTTTCTTATTAATTTATCCTATAACATCTCCAAGGGTGATAATTCTTACTCTGCATGTTGGTGCCAAGTGATTGCTTGTATGTACAAAGGATCCCTTAGGTGTAATTTTACCATGTTTACATTTCAAACCAAATTTTATTTTCTCTATTTTTCCAACACAGGACAATCTTCAATGCGATATTGCCCTATAATTCTACAATATGCACAATAGACCTATCTTTATGGATTAGTTGGATGATTTCATGAGAAGTGGTTGTATTCTCCACATAGATAATAGATAATCAATTATCAACCTTGTCTCTTATCTGGTCTATGATTACATCCTTGGTATCCACTTCAATAGCCTAATATATATCTTCCTTATCTCTACTAGAAACCCCAACCTTGTTTTTGTTGACCATCATATCCTCTATGTCGATGTGGTGAACCCCACCCCTATTTTTGTTGATTACCATATCCTCCATATGGCCCTTGTGAGAAGATGGGATTTATCATGTCAGATGTTATTAGGTTGTTGTAATTTTCCATGACTACTGATATTGAGGAGATGGTGGAGTCCATATTTTTTGGTTCTATAGAGACTATGGTGTCCATCCTACTAAACCTTAAGGTTGAAACTGATCTGCAATGGTCATTTCTACATCTAGGCTTGGAATCCTAGGTTTTATAGCATGGATCTACTATGTAGCTACTAAAAAGACATTATTGGTGATGAATTCATTTAACTATTGGAGAGATATATAATTTTTATCATCATTATTGTGAAACTTGTATAAATTATAGTATATACCCTATGATTGTTGGGTATATTATTGTAAGAGATGACAATTTGTAATCAAATGTCCTACTACTCGACACATCTCACACAATTCTATTTTGAATTTTGGGAAGTCCTTTATATGGTTACCTTCTCTTCCACATTCCATTCACTATAATCCTAACTTGGGCTTGTTACTTTAATGTATTTCATCCATCTTGCGCAAAATAACATCTAACAATGCACCAACTTTCATAGTAGACTACAAACTTTCTCCATAGTCTTTTATTTTCTCCACCTAGAGTATCATTGTTCTAGCATCAACCTTGAAAGTATTAGGTTTGAGTAATGGAAAATATAATCCAAGGTTGTAAACCCTCTACAAACCATGTGGCCTTATCTATATCTTGAAACAAAAAATCTACTCTATTCATTACATCATAAAACCTATGATTATAGTCCCATACTAAATCCATATGTTTGACAAATTTATTACAAATCTTGTATTTTCTAACTCATACATTTATTCATTTTAAATTTTGATATAAATTTGTCTTTGACATATTAAAAGCTCAATTTGGCAACATCCATTTTGTATATAAACTCAAAATCCCTTCATGTTAAGGATCCTAGGAGATCACACTTCTTCACATCATCCATAGTTGTGCCAAACTGACAAAAAAACACATGGTGCCAAAGTGATAATAAATCATGCATTGAGAACCACACTTCCTATGTTCACAATTAAAACCAGTGGTTTTTCTTGACTAGACTTTGTCAATGTCTTAAGATTTTTTGTGACCTAAAATCTAACCCTAATCAATTTCTTCTTATCCAATACTTTCTTGGTCTCTTCACCATACTTTCCAAAATTATTTTTAAAACTATCAAACCACATACTATCTTTACCAAATTCTTCATTTATTATTATTATTTTTATTGATAAATGAGGCACATGGGATGTCTACACTTGAAATTAATAATCCATGACTGTGACATCAACTTCATTTAAACTAGAACCTACCTTAATATTATGACTTAACATAACTTATTCAAATATTGTTCTTTATCTTTTCCAAACAATATCCTCCCTTTTAAATACGACCTAAAACTACCTTCTAATTGATCTAATCACTCCTCTTATCTCTTTCCAATCTCTTCGATCTCTTTTGAATCCATTTTCTAATCTTTGTCCATTTATGTGCTCTCATATATGCCTTATCTTCTATAAACCCTCTCATTTCCTCATTTTCATCCTCTCCATAATATCTATCTCTTCCTTGAGATATAATTTATTATTTATCTTCTAAACCCTATAACTTACTCTACTCATAGATACATTAGGATTATTCTATTTATTCCATCTTCTCTATTATCACAGGTCTCACTCTAGTCTTAGAATTTGCTATTCATTTTACTTCTTTGTGTCCTCCATCTTCTGGTTTCAGGTTCAAGTTTATATTTTTATTTATTCATCATTCAATTCATTATCACACACATTCCCATAACACCTGAAGTGGCTACTCCATGTTACATGGAATAGGAACCATGGCATTTTCCACAACCAACATTTTAAGTATGATAGGTTGTCACTACAAAAAATTTCCCTGGATACCTATTATAAATAAATATTTTGCAACTTCGAACATGATATACCCTTGCACAAAAAACTTATTAATATATCCATCAACGGTAGTATTTATCCAATGATCTATTATGCACATCCAATTAGCATCCATATTTCACAGTTGTTATATCTTTTCCTCAGTCCAAATAAAGTGCTTTGTTTCTCTCAAATTGAATTAATATTACTCAATTCTTGAAAACCATGAAAATAATAACCCATGAAATTTTCACCAAATTATTTCATATATGTATCCATATATATGCTCACTTATAACTTCTCTCTCAGATATTCTTAAAAATTTTGCCTCATCTTCTAAAAAATTATGAATTCTCTCATCTAACCATCACTCCAAATCTCTCTTTCTAGGTAACCATGTCAACATATTTTAATGTTCCACACTCACCACACCATTGTTAGCAGAGGTTACTGTAAAACTCATCATAACATGCTAATTGTCATTATTTGTGTGAAGCATAACACAAATCATACTCAAGGAAACTATTACAATAGATTAAAGTTAAACTAGGTGTAGGATTATAGAGGAATTAACATGATTCACAACCTTAATTTACCCAAAATATTCAATGCTTCAAATGATTAATAGGTCATAAGAAAACAAAGTGTAAATCTGAATAGGAATAAGTGTAGACATAAAGAAGAACCATTATCAAATCTCTATATTTTAAAACCATTTTTATTAAAAGTGAGTGATATATGTAGAGATTACAAAGGCTTTTTTCTTCATATTCCATCCTTTCACTACAAACAACAGAGATACTCTTGGCATTATGCAAACTCTTAATGTGCATTTAGGTGCTGAATATATACAAAAATATATAAAATATAAAAAATAGTGAAATTCACACACATCATAAAATTATACTTTGTGATTCTATATCCCTATTCTACTAACAAAAAGCATAAAATGTACCTAAGTGTGTATAACACACTTTGTATTTGGTATGAAGCTCCATTTGTGTAAGTCACTCAATAGTAAAACCTACAATAATGTGGAGTCAATGTCTATAGATTAAATATTTTGATATGAAACTCATTTTTTTATTTTAAATTAACAAGGGTTAGAGTACATGTGTGTTGGTGAAAACCATGTTTCTATTGTAACTTTTTGGAGATGATACTTCCTTAAAGTATTGGAGATATTATGCATCCTTTCTAAATCACATGGAGAGTTGTGGTGATCATACCCCAAATATCGTATAACTATGCAGGATCTTGGGTTAGGAAGGTAGCATGCCCCATCCCTCATGAATGTGCAGAAAATTACACAATGTACTAACCCAAATAACTATGCAGGGAAAAGAGATAAACATCATGTCAGGTTCGCTCAAATAAATTATTAAACTAGTCAATGAGAAAACCTTCAAGACCAAGTTTTCTCGAATTAATTAATTAACCACTACATATGGCTTATAGATTCAATTTTAATATTTTTCTGAAGTTCGTTCCAAGTAAATTTAAAATACATGATTGAAATTTAAATAACAATATTCATGCCCCCATCATGAATGCAAGTTTTGATTATGTAGTTTCACTCAATGTAAAATAGAATGCATAATTGAAAGCTAATTCACAATGTTCACACCTTCATCATGATCGCAAATCTAATCAGTGTGAAGTGGAATAATAACCATTTCCATTCAACTATAAACTATGTTGTTATGTATGTGTATATGAACCTGTGTCATGCCTCCTAAATCTATATCAACTGATATAAAATTTTAATAATCTATTTATTGTATTTGAGAACCAATATCTCAAATGTATATGTATGTGAAAACCTATAATCATGTTTTTGTAAACTATTATGTATATTTCCATGCATATGCACTTAAGTGTGTATGAATTTATGCTCAAGTGTCTGTAAATTGAATGCATAAGCATGGTATATGCCCCTATAATTTATATCAATGTATCCATATATGTCATGTATTTTGACCAATATGATAATTAAACCATTTTAAATCTATAAAATCTATACTCTGAGTAGATTTTCTGCTTATGGAGGCTTATGTCTCTATGACAAGCCCACTATGATGCCCCTCTTTTGAGAGAGGAATATATCCTATAAATCAATCATCTCAAAAGAAGATTTAAGTGTATCACATCATGTATAAATATAGCACCATGTAATATCATTTTATCATGTGGAGAATATTTCATCATAGTAATGTATATATCAATCAAGGCATGTATGTAAGATATGGAATGCATGGCATGCAAGTGTCATGTATAGATATATGTGTTAGTGAATAATGTATTAGAAGTGTAAATTAATGAGACTACACAGTAACAATGCATAATATATATCATGGAACCACTTAATGTCAGTAAGATCAACAAGCATAAGTCTTAGTGTCACGCATAAGGCCAAGGGTCACATACAAGGGACATAAGATGTCGCAATAAACAAAGTTAAGGGTCACACACAAGGGGACATAAAAAATATCACAAACAAGGAACATCAATGATATCACATCAATCAAGGCAAAGGCACCACACAATAGTCACACATAAAGTAACATATCATGTAAAAGAGTAACAACATTAATGGAGCATAGAATAAGGAACTAGTCCATACCATTCATATGTATCAATGTCACATTGCAATATAATGGCATATCATGTATCATTATGTAATAATTGAGTAACTAAAAATGCATGTTTAAGCAATATAAATGGCTCAACATGGTACAAAGGTCATATAAATATATAACCATAATATTGAAACATGTGGAATAAGATGCCCAAGTATCGGCATGGCCACTAGGTAGATGGAAAATCAACATATATATGTCCATGTGTAACATGTATGTCTTGTGTAGCACTTAGACACTATGAAATACAAGTGTGTCTAAAAATAATATGCCATTTACAAAACATGTGATAAATAACATATGCAAATAGTGTAAATTATTGATCATGTCATTATGAGGTCTTGATTTTGGATTTTTTAAATATTTTGATGTTTTTATATTTTCTTATTATTTGATTTTTTGTATTTTTGGAGTTGTTGAAATTTTAGGGCTCATGGATCTAAAATTAAGTCATCCTTTTCGAGATTCAAGTCAACATATCTTGGCTTATTCTTAAGATTATGTAATCACATTATTTGATTTGGTTTTTATTGTTTTAATTGTTTACTTCTTGTCATCTCTGAAGATTATTCTCTTTGATGGAAAGCATCATCATTATGTTAGAGATCATGATCATTATTCCTTCATGTAAGAAAGTGTGATTTTGATTGGTTGAATCCAATGTATCTTGTGTCTATTGTAACCATTGTGTTCCATATGTGAAGGGAATTATGCATTTAGGAGGCATGACCCATATGTGTGTGTTAACCACTTTTGGCCCTCAAGTTATTGGTAAAATGATATATCCAATAGGTCATGGCCACTATGTGTTATGTTTTAATTATATAATGTCATATCCCAATAGTTGTAAACTATTGACACTACATATGGTATGTTGTATGATATCATTATTTTAAACATTTTTGTAATAAGCACCTTCCATAAAATGGTAATCATCAGTCAGTGGTTCTTGTCGAGGACATTTTATATTTCTTATCATTATAGAGAGTGCCTTTATAGGGCTCGATGTAGGTTATTCCTATTGGTGCTATAAAATCTAGTAATGCCTTCATCCTTATATTTTTTAATCTATTTTCGTACTACTTCATAATAATTTACGCCATGTCCTATGATTCTATAATTAACACGATATGCATGTCCTTCTTGATGTGAAATATGCCCCACAACTTAATGTCGAGTAGATTGATTAAGAAATAGTTGTATTATTAGCCGTAGTGTATCCTATAGATTTATTACTTATAATGGTGTTGGATTCTTTGAATCTACCATCTCCACATTATTTATTGAATTATATGATTTCTTCTTTGTCAAATGATTGTTGTATTTAATTTTTTCTATGCCTAGTGTGTGATAGTATTTCAACTACCTTTTTCATTTAGAATATGCTCATGATATATGATTTTCATCTTTCCTTTTCCCTAAGAAGATTGTATCTTGATAAGAGTTTTTTATTTTTACTTCTTTGTTATATATGAAACATCTCGATATATTCAAGCTGTAACATGTGTGAATAGAGTATGAGATAATTATTATTCTAAAGAATTGAAGTTTAACTTTTATATCTGATCAACTATCTTATTTTCCATGTTTCACATTGAGTTCACCAATATGTTTTACTATAATTTAGATTAATTGGTGAGATTAATCTAATTAAGATTTAAAGTTGAAATGTAATTTAGATCAATAGATATGGCATTTAATCATACATCTAAATGTAAATACTGAGATTGATTCTTCTGATTTGACAAATGACATATGCTAAATATAAAAAGTACTAACTAGATCATAATACTTAGATTTATTAGTTGACTATCTAATTGTGAATGTATTATGAAAGTGAAATTCAAAGATAAGCAAGCATGTGGTTTTTTCAATTCTATAATTGATTCACTATTTGCATTGGGTTAGTTCTATATGATCAGGGCAGTATCGCCAGTCGATATTTACCTGCTAGTCAATATTGACCTATGTAGAAGTAGGGCATAATAACTATTTGGCCTCTTACAACTATCTTTTCTTTCTTTGTGTTTGTAATCATGAACCTTGATGATGTGTTGAGTTATATAAATTAGCATCATTTGCCTTGAAACCCTAGGTGTACTTGTGAGGGATATAAACTTTTAAAAATAAGGTAATTTTAATGGGTCGAGCTAGCCCCAATCACCACATCTAATGATTGGCCTTTGCCTACATATCAAATATTCCAATGAGGTAAATCAAGCCATATATTGTTATCCCACCTAGTTTAATTTTATAATTGTGATCCTTTGATATATGTCTGCAACTAATGATGTGGCTTTGATAGCTAACAATTTTTTCTTTGAATTAGCTTTGGAGTCTTCAAACATAGCTTCTGATTGCTCCTAGTGAGAGGTTTGTAAATTGGGAAGAATAAGGCAATTTTTATTAATGTGTAATAATGTATAGATGCATATTAGATAAGTGCCAAGTACATTTTGAATGGGACCTTGATTTTTATATATTGATTTAATTGAATAATTTCCCATCCCATTGACACACTAGGTTGATGAGCTAACCCTAAGGGTATGTTTTATTTTAGAAAATAGTCAATGCAGGAGCAAGTCGATATCGACCAAATTAGGTTAATATCAATAAGAGATAATGGTTGAGTTTAATGGAATTGACCTATGTACAGGTTAACTAAAATATGAGCATGGAGATATATTTGCAAGATATTTGTCAAGTTTGAAATAGATATTGAGATTCATGTAGGTGTGTAACAACATAACTGAGGGGTTGACTCATAAGATAACATGCAAATGTGAGATAATGGTGGATTAGAACTTTGTTTGAGTGCTCAAGTCATGAGTGGTAAATGTGTGTCAAGCTTGTCATTGCACGTACTAAATACCATATTTTAGTATCTACACAAGGAAAAATACAATAATAAATAATGAAAACCATATTATAACTGTAAATTACACAATTACATCATGAAATAGTTTTGTACATTAATCTAAGTGCTTGGTTTGTATTTTGATATTTGATCACTAATTCTTAGTAAATCTCTGCTTAGATTAATATCTAACTAACTTCTATAAAGAATAGAAGTATACACTAATATATAAGTGTGGAATATGAATGATTGATTGGATTGATACAATGGTTAGGAATAACCACTTTGTAACTAATCATTATTTTATCGTCATCTATCAATTCCATTATAAAGTTGCACATAATAACACTGACATTGTCAAAGTTATGGGGCATCAATAAAGATGAGTTCAAACTTTATGATATGACCACTTGTACTTGGGATGGTCTATAAGATGTTGGTGAACATGACACATGGCATTGAATAATGTAATTATATTGTGAGGCAATCAAAGTGTAGGATCTTCTCAGATCAACGTGTGTGTGTGTCAATTACCAATCCAAATTAGGCTCGTATTGGTGCATTTTTTGTTTATGTTTGGCCATGTTTTCTCCATCTTCCTTTTATTTTCTCTCTCCCATTGTTTTCCCCCATGTTCCTTATTATTTCCTTGATCCTACCAAAAGTATATAAATACACTCCTAATATGTGTTCATGGGCCACTTTTTTCACTTCTCCCTATTTATTTGGTGTATGAACCTTTTTATTTTGGATTTATTACCCTTTTTGTTTAGGCTTGCACATTTTTAGGGTTCTTATTTGAATTTGATAACTCTATATATACATAGGTATTTTAGTGCATATAGAATAAGAGAATAAATATGAAGCAAGTGAGATGAAAGCAAGAGTTCCAAGAAAACAACAAGAGTGATAAGCAAAAGTATATCATTTGATTTGAAAGGAGAAGGGTCTGAGTGAGGTAGGCTCCCAAATTGATTACCCCATTTTTAAGGTTTTTTCAAGTTTTATGAGATTATTAAAGTTTCAAGGAAGGATAATAATTTATGGGTGATGCATAGTGAATTTTAATAAATTAAGCGAGGTCTTCAGAGCTCAGAGATAGAGAATCAAAGTTAGCGATTTTATTTTAGTAAAAGACACAGTTTCCAAAAGCATACCATTCCACACCTAGTCATCCCATGAGCATAACATTCCACTCCTAATCAAATTTTTAAAGTTGTAATTTTTTTAAATTGAGTTATGTTTGCCTTGGTTCTTGACCTTGTTTGCACTTTATTTCAGCATCTAATAATCTACAGATTTGTGACGATTTAATATTCTTATAAAAACTTTCTCTTTGTTAATTATAATTATTCTATAATATTCTTTTGTCGTAATTAAGTTTCTTTTGACTATTTATGTAGGTAAAAATGTTTTGATCTAAACTGCATATTATTTATGGTTTAGTGTACTGCATTATTGATGTTAACACACTTTAATATTTTACACTTACTACCCAAGTCGGATATGTCTCTTCAATGCACCGTATAATCATTTCTATGACTTTAAAATCTGCATTCAATCAAAAATGTAATCTAGTGTTGGTTGATTGGCTTGGCCTATTATAACTTATAAACTCAATACACTCTGATCCTTATATTAATTAGAGTGATGTCATAAAAAAAGTGGCCCCTCCTACTAACATGGTCCCAAGATGAGTATGTTTTCTTGTTCAACCTTACCTCCTTTTTTTCTATAATTTCATAATCCCAAAAAATCATATTCAAAAGCCCCTTAATACATGTCTCACTCCCAACTTACTTCTCCAATACATCTTAAAATTATTTCTCTAAGTCTAAAGTCCTCACTACTCATGCAATAAAGTAATATAAAAAGTGGAAATGGTCAAATTTTTGGGGCACCAAATGTTGTTGGAAACACCTATATCTTATAGAAATAAATTTATCCATTTAAGAGAATGAAATTTATTTTTCTTATAAAGTAAATAAAATAAGTAAATCGATCTCTTTGCCCATAGATGATGCCTTATTGACATTGATGGTGTATAGTATAACCATTAAAACAAAGGTGAAAATGGATAGGTATATAGAAGACTTGTAAATCAAGTACAGTTTGTTAAGGGAAAAGGGTTCACAAGCGGTCCCTCCTCATAGAAAAAAGTGCCATGCCATGTATGAAAGAGATTTAATATTTGGTATTGACTGAATTAAATTTTAGGCAAAGATTTAATTTTAATTCAAACCCACCTCATTGTAAATCGATGTAACGGTAGAGGGGGTAGACCCACCTTATTTGTAGATTTTGTTAAAAGAGGCCCAACTGTTTTGTTGGCAAACCCACCAAAACAAGCAGGTTTTTTATTAAGAAGATATAAAATGGGCTTGTGCCTCCTAATAGAAAATTATTTTTTATAAGTTAGATTTTAAAAAGACTTATGATTGTATTGAAGGGTCATTCATTTTCATTGTGTTTAAATCTTTTATCATTTAGAAATTTCTTCATTTTTATTATCCCAACTTTTTTTGGTTAAGGATTCGATTTGTCTTACATTTATTAATGGTCATAATTATGAGAGGTTTGGTTTTTTTCACTCAATCAAATAAAGTTTCTTTCTTATTCATGTTTTAAATGTTCTTGCTCTTGAGGCATTTGGTTATCTTAACATTTAAAGCTAAGTAAGGGCTTATCAAAGGAATTACTCTTCCTAATCGAAGAAGTCAACTTTTCAATGGTCATTTCACTAATAACTCTTTTCTTACACTTGTAGAAAATGAGGATTCATTTTATAAAGTTTTGTCTTATATTGATACTTTATACAAATCTTCAGGTTCAAACATTCAATTGGGTTAAACTTGGTGTTGTCGATGAAGCATGATTCCCATGTCTTACTAGTTAAAAATCTTCAAATGGAAATGGGTAGAGAAAGGAGACATGTTCAAGTTATTATGTTTTTGTTTACTTGCAAAATATATTCTACTAATTTATGTTAGTGTGTCCTTCAACAAGTCGTGAAAAAGGTTTCCTATTGGATCAATAATCCTTTATCCTTAGTATCTAAATTCTAGGTTTGCACTAAGATTCTAGTGGTTACGTATGTCTATTATTCCTCCTATTTTACTTAGTCTAAAGTAGTTTATACTAGGCTTACTCAATATTTATGATAATTATTATGGACTGATGCCAAGCAAACCTTGAAGCTTTCACAAAGTTGCATGGAACATTTATTTCCTTCTTCAAGAAAAAAGATGAATGGGCATAATCAATGTCCATTGGAAGAGAATTGCCTTATGTTCCAATTGGGTAGCTTGTGTTATTTATGGTCATGTGACAGGGAAACTTATTCTTAGAAATTGTATCTCTTCTTTCTCCCTTATGGTAATAAGTTTTGGAATGAGTGGGGGTTTCATAGTTTGCTTACCACAAATACCTGTGTTAAAATTGAAGAAAAGTTCATGGCCCACATAATTTGGAAATATTTTGATACTATCAATTTATTTCTTTAAATGGGTTGTTAATGTCTATATAAATGGTCTATTTTTAAATGACCATAGCCTTTGGTGTTCTAGCATCATTAGTAACAATATCTTGACATTCATAGAAACTCTGAGAATTAAGGCTATCTAGCTCTTTAACTAGGGCATTAGGATAGTTTGTAACCTTATATCCTTGAAATTATTGACTCACCCCTTTTTTTAGAAGAAATACAAGTATCTTACTTCAAACTTGTCTTCTATCCTTGAAATTTAGGAGCTTATTCTAGATGTTATGTTACACAAGTGAGGTCTACACCCACGAGTAGCTTGACAGAAAGATCGGTGATGAAACTTTGATACACCCTATATAAAGTATTATTGGCTTATTATACTTTCCCTTTCTTGACTCTAAACAATATTAAATAGTGGGGTTTGAATTTTTCACCTAAGACTTTGATTTTTCACCTCGACTGCATTTGGGAGGCTAAGATTGAGCCAGAGTTTGCATACAAGTTTTGTGATGCTTAATTTATGAAGGCTTTCCCTTGAGAGACTGAATTCACCATATGGGAATTTATTACCCTAAATTTCATGCCTATGATAGGCCCAAAAATATTAAGCATGTTTTTTAGACATGCCCTCATGCCTAGAATGTTTTGAAACATATACGCAGTCGCTTCTCTCCCTTCCATCTAGAACCCATTGGCTAGAGGATTTATCTTTTTGGGTATTACTCACAATGGCATGGATATATTACATTTATTTAGTGTTATTATTCTCTTTTAGCTATGTAAATATAAGAATCATGTTATATTAAACCATGAGACATTATCTTAGCAATTCTCTCTTAATGAAAATTTTATATGTTCACATTTTTATTCTATTATATTTGGGCCCGAGCAAAGAATGTTTCCCTTGAGATTAAACACTTGCAAGTCCTTCTGAACCACTAAGGAGTGTATCATGAGCCAAGAGCCACATTCCACCTAATGTCCTACCACATTGTTATACTCCTCTGGTACCTTGATAGTGGTGAGCCACTCTCACATCCACCCTGTGTTCTATTTGTTTCTCCCCTCTTCCCTCTCTACCATATGGCTAGAGTCTTGCTCCTCATGGTAAGGCCTCTACTACTATTATGCCCTCTCAATGGGTTTCTTCAATGCTAGAGGTGGTAGGCACTAGTGTGTTGGTTGCTCTTCCACCTAAGTGGGCAGTTATAGTTCCTTTGACTATTGACAAAGAGAATGGATAAGATGTTCAAGAGGTCTCAGTTCCCTTGTTGGTAGACCCCCCTCCCACTTAGGATTCTCTCTTTTTAAGGAATTCCCTACTGTGTCTTCTTGATACTATTTTTTGTGCTTGAATCTAATTTGGTTTTCTGTTGACACACTTTGATACTATGTTTTTATTTATTCAATTTGATGCGTTGTGAATACCTACTAACATATTTTTTATCATAATTTATATATTTGGATTTATCTTTTTTATTTTAATTAATAAATATGTAAATGAATTTCTCCTTAAAAAAACATTACATAAGTAATGTTTGTCTAACTTCTCTTTATTTTATATATGGAAATTGAAAACTAGATTTGATTATTGTTTACATGTGTTTTGTTTTATTTTCTATAAAATATTGTAATCTTTGCATAATTCCATCTCCTATTAGTTACATTTTTTGATAATTATCTATCACTAATAAATATGGATGAACCTCCTATTAATGGGTCTATTGTAGTAACTGAAAAAGAAAATCATAATAAAAAGGTTGATTGGTGTCCCCCCTTGGGTGGTTTAAAATGAATTTTGATGGGGATTCTAGAGGCAACCCTAGGGCCTTCAGGGCTAGTTACATCATTAGATACTGTAGTATTTCCCTTATCAAGGTTGTCTCAAATAAATTAAAGGATGGTACAAATAATGAAGAAGAAGCTCAAGACTAAGTACTTGGCTTGGATCTGGCTTCTCAATATGGAATTTGGAAACTCTAAGTGGAGGGGGATTTACAAATCATCATTTTAGCTCTAAAGAAGTCTTTAGCTTCTTCATGGAACCTAGAAAACATTCTTTATAAATCTTGGGAAAGTCTTTAGGAGTTTGATGCATGGGAAATATTTCATTATTTTAGGGAAGCTAATGTCGCAGTGGATTTTCTTGCAAATTGTGGAGTTGATCAAAACACTCCAATCATTGTCAATAATCATAAAGGGGCATGGGAGGATTTTGAGGGCTTATATAATATAATCATTGGCTCTTAATCAATCTTAATTGGCTCCTTGTTGTTATCTCTCCCATGTGTGAATTGAATGTGGTGACAAAGAAAGCATTTGGAGGAATGATTTGCATTAATGATGTTGTATACTCGAGAGTCTTCTCTTGCATCCTTTCAAAGCCCTATTCTCTACTTCAAAGTTGCATTCAAGCTTTGAGATTTTATTTCATGAATAAGGTAAGTATGGACCATAATATCACATCTTCCCTTGGGATGCCAATAGTTCAAGGGGGCAACACTGTTAGGGAAATAACATTTTGTGGAGGTGCATCTAGAGCACGCTTAAAGAAAAAAAAATTAGGCACCTACTGAAGAAATATTATAGGTGATAATATTTACTTTGGGTGAAGAATATCTAGTGGAAAGTGTTCTTATTAGATTGAACTATGATGTAGCTACTCTATTTATTTCAAACATCTTGGTCATGGTGCAGGACAAGAATTTTGTCACTTGGGTTCTAGAATTCTTTATGGCTCTGATGCATAGAAAGGGATTGTCTGAACATTTGGTAAATTTCAATGCATGTTCATTTCAGGAGCTTCCATTTTTAGGTAATAATGGATTTGGGTATATTCCAATTTCTATTTTTAGGGACCTTAAAATTAGGTTTATTCCTTTGATGGGGTTTGTTAAAAATTTGGAGAACAAGCTTCATCATCCTCCACTAGCTGGAGGGAAAACCATTTCCTTTTCTCCATAGGCACAGATTCAATATTCCATTACAGGTCTTAAACTATGGAAGGAATCTCATCAATACAAGGAAAGAGTGGAGGCAGTGTCATTTTTATGTGAAATGGTAGACAAACCCCAACATGTTATTCTGCCATGATTCATCAACATCCCTCATCATGTTGTGACTATGGTTATGCATGGTCATCTTGTGAGTAACCATGCATTACCATCCATTAGAGGGAAGAAAGGAAGGCTTTGTCAAGTGGTGGAGAGTGTATAAGTTACAGTGCTCCTAAAGTTAAGATGGAATAGGAGGTGGGTGTTTGATTCTTGTAGCTATGTGGTATGCAGTTATCTAGTTTTTTGTTTGGTTTTGTTGTAATTTTTTGTTTGTTACTTTCATTCAATTGGTATATCTGATGTTTTTAACTGTAATTTTGCTTCCATCTTGGTGGCTTTGTTCCCCATTGGACCTTTGTTTCTTTTTAAAATTTTGATGGTTAGGTTTTATTAAATAAACTTTTCATTTAAATATAATGGGCAAGGGACCCATCAACCCTGGTATTTATCCAAAAAAATTAAATATGGATGGACATAAAAAAATAATTGTAAATGTAATATATTCATTGGGATCTTTCAAATTTAAGGAAATAACTATTTGGCATGCAAATTAGCATGTCAAAAGCTTTTCAAAATTAGATTTATCCATAAAATATCATATAAACCATTTCATACATCTTCCTAAGACTTAAAATGACTCAAAAGATATATGAAATGATTTAGATGAGATTTGGATTGATGAATCTAAATTTAAAAATATTTTGAAGTGCTCATTTACATGCCAAATAGTTGTTTTTGTCATCTCCCCTTTTTAATTAATTTGATTTTGTGGGAAAATTGGCCATTCTAATATTTCTTTGACACTATTCACAAAGATACTATTCACCAAATCACTATTCATGTAGGCACTATTAATGTATTTACTATTCACTATCATTATTCACTAGTGATGTGGCAGGTGATATAGGGGATGATGCAATAGATGAGGTGGATTGTGGATGATGGGGCATGGCCCATAGAGGATCTCACTTGATATGTGAGTCACATGGGAAGGTATGAGTCTAATTTCTATGGAGGCCCATTGATTTGGCATGTGAAGTCCTTTTAGAAAATTCAAAAGATGATTAAAGCTTGTCTAAATCTTGTCACTTGTGAGAGACCAAGGCACATGTGGGAGACCTTTGGCACATGTGAGAGGAGTCAAAAATTGTGGAATCTTTGACTCATGGATATGCACATGGGAAGTGGGAGACACATTTCACTATTCCATATTAGCTCACATTTGTGAGTGGGATACAATTTTGGAGGCACTTGTATGTGGAGGAAGACTTGTCAAAAGTGGGGAATCCACTTTTGACCATTGAAGAAGACTCCAAGCTTATTATTATTTAATAATAGTGGTGCCACTAAGAGGAGGTCAAATTTATTTTCTTGCCCATGAAGCTTCCCTCTCTCTTTCTCTTGCATTTTTTATTTAAGGAGAGCTCTCTCCCATTGTAAATCATCTTTTAAATCATAAACCCCCCAATTTCAGAATTGAACTTGTGTTCAACTTTTTCCTCTTCCTTGGATGAAATCCTAATGAATCTTGAGATAAATGGATGAAACCCCATTGCTTCTTAGATAAAATGATGAAACTCCTTTGGTTCATTAGGACAATCTCATTTAGATATTGTGAAGGTGCTTCAATTGTAGATTCAGAGTTACAGTGTGTAAGTATGTATGTTGTACATGATCTTCAATGGTTTTGTGTGAAGTATGTAATTGTTGTTATAGTATTTGTATCTTTCATTGTATGTGTTATTTGGATACTGACTCCATCAATATCATATGTAATTCAGCTCTTAGTAGCAAAAAATCAGATATTTATAGTATCATTTATTCTACCTTCAGTATTATTTATGTGATGTGATTTGTTTCCTTAATATTGAAATATATTTCTATTTGGGATTGTAAGATTTTTCAAAATTTTCTAAATAATCCTAAAAGGGTTATTATAGTGGTATTAGAGCCAATATCTTGCCAGCCTGTGAAGATTAATTTTGTAGATTTTCAGTTGCATGAAGCATGGGAGGACTATTGGAATTTTGTTTTGGGCCTAAAAAGCCCATGTCTTTGTCAGAAGATAGAAAAGGAATAGTAAATTTCATAATTTATAATCTTGATAATAGGCGTAAATAGTATCATAGTCTATCTAAGGACATTAAGGAAGCCTTTTCTTTTCATGAGTATTTAGTTTTTACAGGGTTTATTCCAAAAGAAGATTTTGTATAAAAATGTCTCTTGCAGAAGAAAGAAGAAAGGGTAGAACCAGAACCTTAAGAGATTGTGCATATAAGTGAACACAAGGAGGAGAAGATAATATTAAAAGAAGATGAAAGAGAACAAAGCTTAGATGAATATACCATAGAAGATTTGGATGAGAAATGTTTCTTGTAGAAGAATGAAAGAATGGAACTTGAAAATGTGGTTAAAAATAATCTAACCACATTGTAGACAAGCATAAATGATATAATGAGGACACAAAAAAGGTGTGATGAATGGATGGAAAGAGCTAAGAGAGATAATTTGATAGCCACTCAATAAAAACAACACCTTAAAAATTTCAAAGGTAAAAAATTTGATTTAGAAAATAATATTTCATTGGCTTTTAATAAGTGGATACGTCAAGAAGAGATTATTGAAATCAAGGAGCAAGAGACATCACTTGTCAAATATGAAGATCCACAATTGTAGGAAGATACACCAATTCCTACACTACCTCTCAAGTTTCCAAATGGTGAGCCATTGATTGTTTTTCAAAGTAGAATTGCATTTGAGGAATTTCAAAATAGAATTCATTTGCCGAGTAGAATTATGGGTGGATTTGCCTTTGAGGAGAGTATTTTGGTTGGCTCTATGTTGGAAATATTAAGCTAAAGAAAGTAAGGTGTGGAAGATATCTCAACAAACTTTCTTTTGATAAATGAGGATGAACATTCTATTTTTTGCCAAAGGTTTGAGCATTTTATTTGCAACCAAAGGTATGTGGATGAGCATTCTATTTGCAGCCAGAGGTATGAGGATGAACCTTCTATTTGCAGCCAAATGTATGAGGATGAGCATTCTATTTTCAGCAAAAGGTATGATAACATTTCATATTTTCTTCTACCTATGTCACTGCAAAAAAAAATTCATCATGAAAAGCATGCAAAAATGGGTGATAGAGTAAGGGATACAACTTGAAGTATAGGTCATGAGGACTCTTTGATACAAGTTCCAAATTGTTCTTTCATATGGGATCTAGATAGTCTATTGAGGATAAAGGTAGATAGAGGTATTAATATTGAGTTCTCCATCTCTTGAAATTGGAATCAAAGGAAGTTCATGAGGAATTACATATGGTTTTATGTGATTTCTAACCACATTATAAAAGAGCAATGCTCACAGTTTATAGATCACTTGTGGGAGCCAAGTTCCACAGTTGAAGACAAGATAATGAGTGATGGATAAATGGAGATAGTATATACTGTCAGGGAAACCACGAACAATAAACATGCTCTGATCCCTACTAAGTCAAGATCTTGCTCTACCAATTAGAGCACATGTGATTGCTTCTTGTATTAGCAACTAAACACAGAATTATACCAGAATCAATAAGTAACTAGAAATATGAAACAACACAGGAATATGAGAGACAATACACAATTGTATTAAATACATAGAAGAATATACAATAAGGAAGATGCCACTTCTTCCTCCACCTCAAAGGTTCGCCACACCTCAAGACCTTCTTCCCTCTCTCTCTCAGTCCCAACAATCAACTCCAATATAGAATTGATGTTCACCTCTCCAACCAGTCAGTAACACGCTGCCAGTTCACCAAGTACACAACCATACTCCAAGTAGATCTCCTGCTCTCTGCTGCTACCTGCAAATCACTAGACCCTACTCACCATGTAGATATCTCTACACCCCTGAAGAACCCTTGTCCTTGCCTCACCAAGTCCTTATGATTCTTCAACCAGTACCCCGGTGGATCAGCTCCTTGACCTTGCAGACCTTGCAACTCTCCCTGATCATACACACTCAGCACCCCTTTGGAACTAGGAGGAGCTACACTAGCTCTCTCTAAAAGCTCTATGGCTTTCTAGCACACTTTTACAATACAATCATGAGTCCATATATAGATCTCATCCAAACAATAATTAGACAATAATACAATAATTAAATCTGTATCTCTCAGTCTAAAAATAGCTCTAAACATGCAAACAATTGGTTCGTTAACCAACTGCCTATAATGTACTCGCAGCTCAAACCACACAGGCGACCGATGTCGGTCCCTGTCTGCCTAGGGGTGCCGACGCTGACCGATCCATGACCGACGTCGGTTGCCTTCTATCTCCTTCCTGCTGTCGTCGGTTGTCCTGACCGACGCCAGTGTTTATGACACTCTACAACTCATCTGCAACCTCCATAACTTCTCCTGTTTGCACCCTGGTGAAGCTTTTAGCTCCATAACCTAACAATCTCCCACTTGGAGATAAACAGCTGCACCTGTACCTGTATTTGTAGCCTGTCTAATCTGTTTCCTGGTTTGTATCCCTCTTCAAGATCAATCCTGAAGACCAACCACCACACAACCTGTGATGCTATACCTGTCATTCAAGTAGCCTACCACATCCGAACCTACACATCCATGTAGTGAATAACTTGACCCTGCATAACAAGAATCCCTGCTGCTAGTCCCACTGAACTGCCCTCCAATACTCCTTCCCCGAATTGGCTCCATACTTTCTAACAACCCCCACTAATTGGGAAAACTCAGGTCTACAATAGACCTCATGTGATTTCAAACCCTGTTTCAAGCTAAGCTTGAACTGTCCAGCCATTGGTGTGCTTACCGATTCTGCATCCTGCATAATGAACCTCACCAACACCATCTTCACATCAGCTCCCACTGAAGATAAAATCTCCATGTCTCTTATGCCAAAGAATTTTGTTGCTCCAAATTCTCCATGACACGCCTCTGAACTAACCTTACCTTTTAGCTCAGCAAATCCCTGTATGTACAAAACCTGCTAGCAAACCATCCACATACAGTAACTGGATAATGTCATGACTCATCATCCACCTGGTTAGAAAAAAATCACAATAGTTACACTGACATTGACTGAAGCCATGCTTAGTCATCCACCTGTCAAAACCTGTACCACTGTCCTGCAGCTTCCTCAAGACCATATGCCTTGGCCTTCTATCTCATGTATCCATCCACTCTCTTCTTTAAAATAGGAATCCATCCGTCTCTCAGTGCTTTCTTCCAGCTGACAAGTCTACCAACAATTCCTGTTTGGTTCTTTTCCAAGGACTCACTCCTCATCCATGCCAAGCTCCCACTATATCTA
Source organism: Torreya grandis (assembly GCA_037957365.1). Lineage (NCBI taxonomy): Eukaryota > Viridiplantae > Streptophyta > Pinopsida > Cupressales > Taxaceae > Torreya > Torreya grandis. The sequence goes on from JARHVA010000815.1 coordinate 3,186,362, forward strand.
GACTCTACCTGCATTGCTTCTTCACGTCCTCCTAGTTCTTGACCATCAGTAAGCAATATAAAGAAGGTGAACAATGAATATGAGGTTCACTTACCCCTCCTAACCTCCACATGAGCGTTTGAGACTTGCTGTCCACCCAATATCCATTCTAGTGACCAATCTCGGCCATCTCCCAGTCTGCTCCCGACCGATGTCAGTTCCCTGCACTGACCCTGACTGCCGACGTCATCTCCCTGGCCGACGCCGGTATCCTTTCTATCACCATCGGTTTCTTCATGACCGACGTCGGTCTTCATGTTGCCTACGTCGGTTACTGTCTGACCGATGCTGGTACCTGTGTTCGTCTGTGAGTGATAACTTTTTACCCGCAAGCTCTCCATGGATCAAAATCCTAATCAAATCAACCCTACTCTGCTTAGAATAATTCAGTTCTCTCACCTGATCTCTGTCCGTCATCTCCTCCATGAACACCAAGGCTTTCCAGTTCTTTAGCTTGTCAAAAACATCTGTCTTCCACTTCAGAACCTGCATTCTCGTTCTACATATGTAACCAAGCCTACAAAGCCACATCTCTGTAACAGAAGGTGAATCAGTAATATAAGTAGATAGATAAAGGATACCTACTTTCTTACCACCATCTAATTCAAGTGTATCCACTGTGAGAGTTACAATACATCTCCCATCACCCAAATTTCTTGAAGAAATTAGACTCATCTCCAAGACTGGTACTTGCATGACTTCCTTCAACCACTGAGTGTTGTCCATCTGCAATTTCAGCTTTACTTCCCCTTTGCCAATTCTTTGGCAAGGCTCACCAGCTCCTCTCCTTGGGGCTGCATGGAAAGAGGCAACATAATATGTTATCCAAGATTCAACTTCATCCAAGAAACCTCCCAAAGCATCTTGTGTAACAACACCTACAACATCTGCATCTTTAGTTCCTTCATGCTGATCTCCTGCCAACCAACAATGTCCTTTTTACCTGCTCTTTCTTTTCATCAATCAGACCATTCGTGTTATTCAGTTTCTCCATTCGTAGCTTACTTCCTTCTGCCATTGCTATACTCCCACTCAATCAGAAACCCTTGTGAATAACCTGTAATCAACAAACACTACCAAATCTGAAACCACCTGTTAGTAACCCAACCAAAAGCTCTGATACCACGTGTCAAGGAAACCACGAACAATAAGCATGCTCTGATCCCTACTGAGTCAGGATCTTGATCTACCAATTAGAGCACATGTGATTACTTCTTGTATTATCAACTAAACACGGAATTATACCAGAATCAATAAGTAACTAGAAATATGAAACAACACAGGAATATGAGAGACAATACACAATTGTATTAAATACATAGAAGAATATACAATAAGGAAGATGCCACTTCTTCCTCTGCCTCAAAGGTTCACCACACCTCAAGACCTTCTTCCCTCTCTCGGTCCCAATAATCAACTCCAATATAGAATTGATGTTCACCTCTCCAACCAGTCAGTAACACGCTGCCAGTTCACCAAGTACACAACCGTACTCCAAGTAGATCTCCTGCTCTCTGCTGCTACTTGCAAATCACTAGACCTTACTCACCATGTAGATATCTCTACACCCCTAAAGAACCCTTGTCCTTGCCTCACCAAGTCCTTATGATTATTCAACCAGTACCCCGGTGGATCAGCTCCTTGACCTTGCAGACCTTGCAACTCTCCCTGATCATACACACTCAGCACCCCTTTGGAACTAGGAGGAGCTACACTATCTCTCTCTAAAATCTCTATGGCTTTCTAGCACACTTTTACAATACAATCATGAGTCCATATATAGATCTCATCCAAACAATAATTAGACAATAATACAATAATTAAATCTGCAGCTCTCAGTCTAAAAATAGCTCTAAACATGCAAACACTTGGTTCGTCAACCAACTGCCCATAATGTACTCGCAGCTCGAACCACATAGGTGACCGACATCGGTCCCTGTCTGCCTGGGGGTGCCGATGCCGGCCAATCCATGACCGATGTCGGTTGCCTTCTGTCTCCTTCCTGCCGTCGTCGGTTGTCCTGACCGACGCCGGTGTCTGTGACACTCTGCAACTCATCTGCAACCTCCATAACTTCTCCTGTTTGCACCCTGGTGAAGCTTTTAGCTCCACAACCTAACATATACAAGAAGCTTGATGCTAGATATGGATAAGCAAATTAATTTTTTTCTTTATGTCCAAGATTTTGTGACTAAGCTTGTTATGGTGTTTTGGGTATCAAGTTACAAGCAAGTTGAAAGACTCATGAATAAGGAGACACTACAAATTCATAGAATCATGAAGGCAATTAAATTAGTAATTATTCATGGAAAATAAGATATTTTCAAGGATTTATATATCATAAGTCTTGAAGGAATCAACAAAACATGGAGCTTGCATGGTGTGCATTTTGTGGGAGAATACACTTTGCAGTTGAAATTAAAGAAAGAAAAAAATTTAGTAACCTGTTAGAGGAGTTTTCAACCCAAGGAAAATGAGGTAATAAATTATGATTTCATTGATAATATTTTGATCCCAAAAAAGACTTGGATAGATGAAGGGGAATTCAAGGAAAATCAGCTTTTTACCACTTTATGCAAATATTTTTATATCATGCATATAGGTGTAAATATACATCATGATTGGGAATTTCAAAAGAATAGGGTAAAGATAATAATTTATGGGTTGCAAAGTGGAATGATTGATTATTTGATATGAAAAGGTCAAGAAAGGGTTAGTTTATTTATCCTCATCAAGGGAGAAGATTATACGCATTTCAATCATTCCTATGAGTGCAATGCAAATTATGAAAGAAAGGGTAAGGGCATGGATTTACTATACTATGAATATGTTGGATGTCATGGTAAGTATTATAATTATGCCATCATCACTCTTTACTTTTCAAATAATGATTTAAGAACAAACTACCATCAGATTAGTGTTTGCAAGGGTATTATGCACAAGACAAATTTTTAATGGCCTCCTGGTTTACATTGAGTTTTTGGTCATAACACTCAATGTTGTAGCTACTCTCAAAGTTATGGTGGAATAGGTGAATCAGAAGAGGATTCAATTTTTTATAGTTTGGGAATTATCCACCACACTAACCTTATTAAGAAATCTCTTTAGTTTATGCAGATATGATATAAGGGTTGTTAAGGAATTTCCACATAAGGCAACACCCTTAACCAAAGGACAAAGGAATGAGATCATGCGTGGATGGATAGAAAACAAGGAGTTTATGATAAACCTATAATGGTAATCCAACCATGTCTTGTATGTTTTATTTCAGATTTCTCACACACATTTGTGGAAGAATATGGTGTTCCAGGAGAAGGTATTTGGGCCATATTAATGCAAAAGTGGGACCCTGTTAGAATTGAGAGAAAGAAGTTGAAAATTTTAAGAAATGGTTTTTATGTGAATGACAATAAAATTCTTTCCATCATGCATTTTTTGGGAAATTTTAGAAAAAAATTGACTTGTGGTAGATGTTTGGTTGAGATAGACTACAATAAATATAAATTCTTCTTGGGTCAAATTCACTTACATCAAAAGAGGCACATAGATATTTTTGTCCAATGCTACCTACACATCATGATATGAGATCTAGGAGATATCTTTAGGTATGAACAAAGGAAATATTATGATAAATTCATGATAAATGTTGTTGAATATGTTATGAATGCTAACCTAGTTGTGGAAGTTCAAATGTATATCAGAGTGGTGCAGTGGACACATGGTCAAAAGATCTTGACATTTATTAGGGATCTTGGTAATGTTCAGAATAGAGAGGTTAGTACCATTACATATTCATTACTTGATCCAATTAAAAGAGGTAGAATTATATTCATGCATCACATAATGAATCTTCTAAAGGTTTGCATTTATGATGTAGATATTTATGCACATTTATTTTATATTTATTATCATGAGGTTAAGCTATTTTTTAAAGAGGTGATCAGATTACATGGGTCGCACAAGGATGTTTTAGGTGTCAAGGAAAATATATCTTGTAGTGCTTTTGGGTATAAACTACCTCACTTGACAGGGACATGATCTAGGTTATATTAGCATTATGGTTTGATTCATCGCTTGGGCATGAGGATTATGGAAATGTTAGATTTATAATTGCTTGAGGGAAAGAAATTTTGGGAAGGGAGGATTTGTCATGTCCCCTTTGTAATTAATTTTATTTTTTGGGAAAATTGGCCATTCTAATATTTATTCAACATTATTCACAGGGACACTATTTACCAAGTCACTATTCATGTAGACACTATTCATGGATTTACTATTCACTATCACTATTCATTGGTGATGTGGTGGGTGATGCAGGTGATGATTCAATAGATGAGGTAGATTTTGGATGATGTGGCATGGCCCAAAGGGGATCTCACTTGAGATGTGAGTCACATGGGAAGATATGGGTCGAGTTTCTAAGAAGGCCCATTGATTTGGCATGTGAAGTCCTTTTAGAAAAGTCAAAAGATGATTAAAGCTTATCTAAGAATCTTGGCACTTGTGGGAGACCAAAGCATATGTGGTAGAACTTTGGCACATGTGGGAAGATTTAAAATTTGTGGAATATTTGACTCATGTGTATGCACATGGGAAGTGGGAGACACATTTCATTATTCTATATTAGTTCACATGTGTGAGTGGGATGTAATTTTGGAGGCACTTGCATTTGAAAGAAGACTTGTCAAAAGTGGGGAATCCACTTTTGACCCTTGAAGAAGACTCCAAGTTTATTACTATTCAATAATATTGGTGCCACTAACAGGAAGTTGAATTTATTTTTTTTCCCATGAAATTTCCCTCTCTCTCTCTCTCTCGTGTATTTTTTATTTAAGGAGAGCTCTCGCCCACTATAAATCATCTTTTGTTAAATCATAAACCCCCTAGTTTTAGAATTGAACTTGTGTTCAACTTTTTCCTCTTCCTTGGATGAAATCCCAATGAAGATGAAGATAAATGGATTAAAACCCATTGCTTCTTAGATCAAAGGATGAAACCCCTTTGGATTATTAGGATAATCTCATTCAGATATTATGAAGGTGCTTCAATTAAAATTTTAGATTTGCAGTGTGCAAGTGTGTATGGTGTACATGATCTTTAGTGGTTTTGTGTGAAGTATGTAAGTGTTGCTATGGTATTTGTGTCTTTCATTGTATGTGTTATGTGGATATTGACTCCATAAATATCATATGTAATTCAACTATTGGTAGTAGAAAATCATATATTTATAGTATCATTGATTCTACCTTCAATATTATTTGTGTGATGTGTATTGGTTCCTTAATATTGAGATATATTTCTATTTGGGATTGTAAGAGTTTTCAGATTTTTCTAAATAATCCTATAGGGGTTATTATAGTTTCTTTTATCAAGCATAATCAATGTCAATAAATCATATTCTTTAGAAAAAGAGATCAATTTACTTATTGATTTTAATTTTCTATTTTAGTTTTTATAAGAAAAAAAATTGTATCCTTATTTTATATGCATAAATTTATTTCTATAAGATATAGGTATTTACCCTTGTTGATACTTCATTTCCAACAATATTAGTGTAGACACCCAAATTTGGTAAAAAACCCCTTATTCACGTGTTTTATTTCCAATTTGACTTATTTTACAAACTTGAACATTTTAATTCATTTATGGGATGGTCCTAACCCCACATGAGTCTCTATTTGTCCTATTAATCCTAAAAAACACCCCAATACTTATCTAGAATGTATCCATTAGTACATCTAAACTATTTATCAATTGTTATACAGCCCTACCTTGAGAACTTAGCTTTACTTATCTCTTAGATAAACTTGTATTTGTGCATACATGTCTTGGACAGGATCATACCCCTATGGGTTTATCTTTTTTTGTTTTTTGGGTCCTACTACTCATTGTCCCTTAACTTACACCTTAACCCTTCCAATTTTCATTTTCCAAAGTTTCCTAATATGCATGGGTCATCCCAAATCATACTATAAATATAGATCCTTGTCAAACCAATCAAAATAGGAAAGGATATATAAAAAATAGAATAATCAAGGTAAATAAGAGAGCATCTATCACATCGAGGGTCAAGCCAAGAGCCAAACTTATCCATTCAAGTTGTGCTTCACAATGCTACACACTTGTGACACTTATACATCTTGGCCTCTTTACATGTTCTCATATGACAAATGAAGGCAATTACTATTCAATATTTTCATTAATCAATTCTAATAAAGGGGAGGTTGAAACCATTATTTGACTATTCCATCCACACACCACAAAACTACGTGGAGGTCTAATTTTGAGTGTGCAGGATATGTAATTGTAATGGTGCTTCAGTGGTTTTCCCAAATCCATTATTATTGTTTGTTTTTAAATGTGAAATCTAGGTTAAAGATAATATCCCAACATAAAATATATTATGGTGTGCACTTCTATGAAGTGAAGGTACAATTAGAATCAGGAAAGTGTAAGACACAGTAACCAAACTATGAAACCTTATAGAGAGAGGCTCAGAGACACATAGATAGGATCAACATGTTGAGCTTACTAGGGCTAGATGTGTACATGGTAGGTTCATATAGCTATGGGTGTGTCTTAGAGAACATTGTAGGTCAAGAAATCTAGGATCAGGTCAAACACAATCAATATAATTAGAATAATATCTTAGACTTACAAAATAGTCAAGGTGCATGTGTTTCTTAACCTTTTTATCATTTCATTACATTGCCTTAGCTTATGCTTGTGACACTTTAGAATGTCTAAATTCTATATTTTAGTTGTGTATTTTTAGATATACTTAATTATAATTTTGTATTCCTACTTTGAGGAAAAACTAGAATTAGGGTAATTATAAATGGTGAACCATGACTCTTTCATGCACACAACCTATCATTTATTCTAAACCCTCTTTCATTACATTTTCATGGCTTACTTCATATTTTATTTTAATATATGAATTGTTCCATGCATGCTCATTTATAAAACCCCAATTGTTAATTAGGTGCTTTCCCAAGCTCACCAAGGGTTTGATTTGTTGTTGGCCTTTCAACCTAGGGTTTCACAAACCCCACTTCCTCTCAAAGGGTTTCCTCAATCATTTCAAGGTGTATTTTTTTTTATTTTTGACTTCATACATTTATGTTGTCATTATTTCACATTAATCATGGATAATATTATTGAAAGCAATCTAAGTGACTTACTTCATCAAACCATATTTTGGATAATGAAAAGGTTAATTAACACCTTAACCAATACTTTAAGACAAATCCTAATATTTTTACACAAGTCATTCAAAATTCTAAAGAATTATGGATTGAAATATTCCTCATCCACCTACCACTAATTTTCTTACTTGTTTTCCTACAACTTTTATGCATTGTATAAATGTGTGTTCTCTCTCCTATAGATAAACCCTACATTTGTAAAAAAAACATTTATGAAAATAACCATCCCTTCACTTACCATTAATGATTTAATTTAGCATTTAAATAAACTTATTGAATGCCCCACCATTACTACACCCAAGCTAGATACCCTAAGGCATTTTGTATATGAGATACAAAATAAAATGCATAATTTTTTATAGTTTGAAAAAAAAAGCTTCAAACCCCACATTAGAAAAAATGTAGGAAAAAATCACACTATTTCAAACATTATATCTCTTACTTTAGTACTAATAGTGTCTACTACTCATAGACCTTTACCTAATTCTACGATTTGAAAATTAATAATGCTAAACATTGAATGCATTTCAATTAAACCTACATTTTGTTTCAAAAATCAATATGATATAATTAAATACTTATTGAGCAAATACATGATCAAATTGTAACCTATGCCAAATAAATTTATAAATCACAAGACAACATCTTACAAGGTTAAATATTTTTACACATATCATGCAACAATAAGGTATTCCACAAATAGATGCATTACTTTAAGAGACAAATTTCAAGAGTTGGTTGATCATTGAAAATTCATGCTTCCTCATCAACACCCATTAGATTCATAAAATACCAACAATAATGATTGAAATCAATGTAATCAAGACTTGGACAGTGATCATCACTTATTTTATGATTTCATATATTATGGGGATACTTACCATCCCCATCAAATCAAAGATTAATGTCTTAAAGGAAAAGATGAATTCTACACATACATATTTTAGAAGCCTCCTATACCATAGATTTTGCTTTTGTATTATGTTACTGATTTTGTAGGTCATTTCAATTAAATTTTAAAACATAAAAACATTAATAAAATATAAAAATATAAGAATACTTCAGTGATCATCATCAATACGTATTTATTGTATCATAGTATTGCACATAAGTTTTCTTCTTCTATTTGTTGTGCCTTACATGTAATTGTTTCTTAATGTTTCCTTTTTAAAATTGTAAAAATATAAATAAATTCATAAATGATGAAAATAAAAAAATGTATTTGCCTTTATCTTAGTCATATGATGCACATCATATCTATTTTATCATACACTATGGGATTTACCCATATATGTTTTGCACTCATTTTATAAATGGTAAACCTTGATCTAGGTAGAGAGATGAATAATCTACCTAAATATGTTTCAACATAACTTACATCTATCTAGGGAGGGAGACATTACTTACCATGTTAATAAAACTCATTAAGCTCTATTGATCTACCTTTACATGTATCATGTTTCTTACTCACTTACATGAGGTGCACATATCTTATATGTGTGCATGGATATATATGTAATATTTTTTGGGCATCATTACATTTGATGATTACATTTCATACATCATCATCTATGACCTTGATTTAGGTATTTTTTTGAGCTTGATGGCATTCTTTTATTTTCTATATTTCAAATGGAACTTGTTGTATGCAATTAGAAATACATCATGTCTATAAATCAATCCTAACTCAAAGAAGATAGATCATACTTACACTTCCGATTGGAAATACATTAGATAATCAGGAACATGACCAATATGGGGATAAACTAGACCGAATTAGAGGATCTATTATCACAATAAACAATACTAGGGAGGTTTACAAATCCTCCAGTCAAGCACAATCACATAATAACCCTAATTAAGCCCTATGTTTTCATATTCACTATACTAATAACAAGTAAAGCAAAGAAATCTAATGTAGTGCTCACCAAAGCTTGTGGCACAATATGGAGGTTAGTAAATAAAAAAACATGCATAAGAGAATCTCAATTAAGCTATGTATGAATAAGACCCTAACGCATAGAGAAGAAGAGTAATATTATTCGAAGCAAATACTTATGCTACTTCTATCTACTAAAAAGAGGAGAAAAGTTAGAGAATACTTACTTGAAAGATGAAACCATTGAGACTCAATCTCTCCCTTGACCAAAGGGGCTTTGCAAGAGGTTGTTTTGGTTTTTAAGGATCACTAAGAAAGGCCAAAACATCCAAGACTTCCCCATAAGACTAGATTCTCCAAGTAGAAAGCCTAAGCTAAGACTCCTCAAGTAGAAAGGTGGAAGAGTAGATTATAAAGAAGTGCAAGCAAATAACTACTCTTGATAATTAGTAAATAATGATGAAATTAACACACACACACACATATCAAAAGGGGATTTAGGTGAGGAAAAGAGGGATGGAAGGTGGGAAATGACTAGAGGAGTGTGCAAAAGAGGAGTAATAGCTTAGGGGAATCATTTTAGGATTTTATTAGATTATTAATAAGTGGAAATAATGGATAACAATCTTGTAAAGCACCAATAGTCTACCCACCCCTTTCCTGGTGTACCCTTTAAGGCATAAACTCAAAGAGATTGAGTCTCAATGGGTTCTTACAAGATAGAAAGCATCATTATTTGATAAAAGTTGAAAATATAATGTGTATACATATGCCCCACTCAAAGCTCATGATGTGTAATTTAGGTGCAATAGAGGATGGTGCTTTGAGAAAAAACATAGTAACACACAACGTTGAGGCTAAAAAAAAATTGAAATATTTTAAAGCAAAATTAACTAAAAGTAAATGAAAGAAATTAAAATAACTAAAAATTAAATGTGATACGTACCTTGACTCACCTTTATTTCTAGATGGTTGTTTGTTGTGTTTGTAGTTTTATTATGGAGGGTGTAGAGAATGCTTTTGACAAACCTAAGTATACAAAACTAAAGAGAAAAAACAAATAAATACAAGAAAACCAAGATAACTAGTGCTATGTGGATGGGATGTACTTGAAAATTTGGTAAGTTGGGGTGACAAGTGCTATGTTAGACCAAATGACCAAGTCAAAATTTAGAGTAAATGAAGTAACCAAAAATCAAAGGCTACTAAAGACCAAAAAACTCAAACAAGTAAACCTTAAGTAATAAAGGCAAACTCCCCAAATCAAACCAAGCATACATGTCAAAAAGGATGGTAATCAAACATCAATATAAAATCAATAATAATCCTTACTTAAATAAAGATGGGAAAGAAAAAATGGTAAAACAATCATTGACAAATAAGCAGTAACAATCCTTACTCAATCATCAATGGAAAAAGGTACATGAAAGGGAAAACAACATTTATGAGTGAGAAGTAACAAGCTAACCTCACTCAAAAATGGAAAAATTACATAAAATTAGAAATGGACTCAGGTGTCCAAAAAGGGGGTAGTACACAATGACAAATGGTAAAATATATCAAGGCACATCTAGAAATGTAGAATTATAGTGTAAAGAAAGAAATCCATAGTTACTCAAACATGTTGTTTTGATCTAAGAATAGATAAAACTGAAATGAAGTAGTGCTAACATGTTTTTAAGATGTGAAGAAAAAGGAAGTATAAAAGAGGGAAAACATATTTAAAATCACAATTTCCCTATCTAGGGGGTAAATGAAATGGGTGGAGGGGATAATGAAGGAAAAAACCAAGGTAGAAGAACTCTTTATCAAATTCAAAACACTAAAATTAGGTTTGTCAAAACAAGAGGACTTTTGACCTTAAGGACTCTGAAGAACATATCTTAGCCACACAAGTCTTAGGTCAAAAAATTAAGTATGCAGATCATCCCATGAAGGCTATATGTATAAAAAGTAAAATGGACCTACCTTCCCACAATGTGGTCCTCATTTCTTAGGACCCCTTACAGAGTCATCAGTCTACTGTAAATATTAGGTACTTGAATGAGAAAGTAGGTAACACCATAGAGTTTGTCAAATTTTCCTATTCCAATCTAATAGGCTACCACATCCCAATAGACCTTGACTCTATCATGAGGCCAACTATGGAGTTTGAGATTCGATTGGAGATAGGAGATGTGATTGTAATCATGTCTTTTGGTGTGATTTTGAATTTTGAAATTTGTATGTTACATTTTGTATATCATTTCCTTTTATTTCAAATGATTTGACTATTAACTTTTTTTATGGTTTTTTTCTATTCCTCTTCCATATGGATTTGGAAAACCAAACATGGGTGCTAACTATGACTTTCATTTGAATACTTGGGACTTGGTTACTAAGAGAGAGATATTTAGAGAGCATTGTGTCTAAGAGTCTCATAAATCTAGGTAAAATAAAAGAGCTATCTTGAATTTGACCTTGTTTTATCCAATATGGAGTGAAAGGAAAGGAAATCAATAAGAATGACACATGGAATAATTTAAATTACTTCAAATCATAAAAAATGTGACAAAGGGAAAAAAAGAAGGATACAATGATAGTAAAGTGTGATTCCTTATCATAAGAATGAGGTAATAGAGGAAAAACATGCTAACATAGATTGTTTGCAAATTCCATCTATCAAAAGAAGCAAAATCTAAAGCTAAGAATAAGGATCAATGCTAATAACCACTGAAAAACATATTCTAGAAAAGGAATGAAAAATATGGTGATTTTATGAGGAAGGTCAGGTCTTATCCATGGTCTTAAACTATAACTCATAAAAGAGAAACCCATGAGGGTGCCAAAAATCATTGCAAAAGTAAATGAGATATGGAAAAAGATGGTATTTATGAGGAAGGCCAAGTCCTATCCATGGTCTTACACTACAACTCACAAAGAGAAAACCAAGGGGTGAAAAAAAGTGTGTAAAAAGTATGAAAACAAAGAGACTATAGTACATCATGAGGAATATCAAGTCCTATCCATGGTTTTACAATGCAACTCATGAGAAAAAGGGAAATCAAAACACCAAAAAAGGACTAAGTTTTATGAAAAAGAGATAACTACTGTAGAGGGTGAGACCCATGTAAGTAACCTATAAAAAGTGTTAGATAGATAGCATATAGAAAGCATGAAAATAAGGGAAGAATTAGGCAAAATATTTATTAAGAAATTGTGCATTGGTGGGCTCTTTGAAAACATGGCTTGCATTGGTTTGAAGGTGATATGTACTCAGACCAAGAATATCTTTGACTAAATAAGGGCCCCACCATTTTTGGGTGTATTTACAATGTATTATAATTTAAGGATAATATCACCAACATTAAACATGAGAAATTTAACATGTTTATTATGTTTTTTGGCAATGCAGGCCTTGTATTGGTGATTGTGTTTCAAAGCAGAAAGATAATGTTCATCAAGGAGATCAAGGGCATGAAGGAAAGCTTTAGGTAAATCCTCATTGGGTATGATACCATGAAGAAATATACAGAGAGAGGGAAGCTCAAATTGTAAGGGGAGGATTGATTCAGAACCATAAACTAGAGAGAATGGCATTGCTCCAGTCATAATACATATGCTAGTCTGATAGGCCCAAAGAGTAAGATAGAGGTGAAGGTGCCAATCTGTGTGAGTTTCATGAATTGTCTTTTGAATAATTTTGTTAATAAATTTTTTTGTGGCCTCAGTTTGACCATTAAATTATGGATGATAGGTGTGGAAAATTTTTGATTGATCTTAAATTTAGCAAAAATTTGTTTGACATCCTTGATTTTAAAATTACCACCATTATCTGAAATGATAGTATGGGGAATACCAAAGTGGAAAATTATTTGACTGAGAATAAATTTGGAGATGGTAGTACCAGTAACATTGATAAGGGGCATATATTTAACCCACTTGTTAAAATATTCAATAGTTATGATGATAAATACATGCCCATCTTGAGATCAAGGTAATTTATCGATGAGATCTAATCCCCACATGGAAAATGGCTAGAGAGATTCAATAGTTTAAAGTTCAACTAGAGGTGAGTAAATTAGAACATCATAAAACTGGCAAGTAGTACACTTTTTAGAAAATTCAATAGCATCCTTTTCAAGAGTAAGCCAAAAGTATGCCATACATAGGTATTTTTGGGTTGTAGCATGTCTGCTACAGTGGCCATCACAAATGTCCCCATGTGCTTGTTCAAGAAGAGGAGGGACATCATATTTCATAACACAATGGACCAAGGTACCTTCAACATTATGATAATAAATGATGTTATATCAAAAGACATACTTAAAATCTTGTTTACGAATGTGAATCTTTTCATGAGAGTCTAAGTTGGGAGGATAATTTTAGTGTTCTAGAAATTGAATGATGCCTTTATACCATGAGCTTTGTCAAATGGTGGCAACCTTAATGTGGCAAATAAGTGAATCTTTTGGTTGAGTAGAAGACATATATTTTCTTATTTATATAATAAAAGTGGCATTGGAGAGAACTTGGTGGGAATGAAAAAGATCTGTTGAGGAAGCAAGGGAATCAATAATAGAATTTTGATCTTGAGGGATATGTTCAATATTGAAAGAGATGAAATATTTGGTGAGAGTAGTTGTAATTTGATGATAAGAAATGAGATTCTCAGTTTTGCATTGGTAATCACCATTGACTTGGTGATAAATGAACTGAGAATCACTTAAGGCATGCAGGTATTGGATATCTAAATCAAGAGTAGATTTCATGCCTAATATTAGAGCTTCGTACTTCTACCATATTGTTATTAACATCAAATGTTAAGTGAAAATATAAAGGGATGATTTTTCCAAGAGGACTTGTAAGCATGTAACCTACCTCATCTCCTTGAAGTCATTTAACACCATCAAAGTGAAGGGTCCAAGTATCCTTGTGCAAGTCGAAATTAATTTTAGGAAGTTCTTTGATAAATAATTTTGGTTTAGGAGCATCGGGGAGGATAGTGGTTTCATCAAGATTACTAGCTTCAAGATTAACAATGAAGTTATGGAAGTAATCTTTGAGAGAAATGTCTTGATTTAGACCTTCAATATAGATAATATTGTTATCCAAAAGACTATTTTGAAGGTGATTGGTAGCTGGCACAAGAGTTGTATCAAGTTGATTGACTATGATTTATCCTTTTACAACTTTTTGAGTGATAATGTGGAGATCAAATTTCATAAGGAGGACCATCCATTTGCTAAATATATCTCTATGAAGAAAGGATTTGGATAAGTGATGAAGGGGGTTAGAATTAATGATGACATAAGTGGTTTGATAAAGCATGTAATGTCAAAGATTTTCAATTTCAAAATATATGGTGAGGCAATCACGTTCAACTTTTGTATAACATTTCTCATAATCAATGAGGCCTCAACTAATGTAGTAGATGGTATAATCTCTTCCAATATCATCTTGTTGGGCAAGTATTACCCCAAATGATATGGTTGTGGAAGAAGTATATAAGATCAAAGGTTAATCATTTGAAGGAGTATAAAGTGTAGGCAGGTGAAGCAATGATTCTTGCATGTTGTCAAAGGATTTTTGACAAGGATCCATCCATTCTAAAGCATTACCTTTTTTAAAAAGAGAATTGATGGAGTGGATACGTTAAGCCATTTTGAGGATGAATCATCTAATTACCCCAAGTTTGTCGAGATAAGTGTAAATGTCTGGAATGGAATGAGGAATGGGCATGTTGATGATGGAACTAATCTTAGCAATTAGAGAAACTAATAATCCTAACATTTTTTTAGATGTGACACCAAAGACACATTTGTATGGATTTAGTCTAACTTGGTATTTGAGGAGATGGCCAAAGATGATGGCAAGATCAAAAAAATGAGTCTTATGAATTTTGGACTTAGCAATGAGGTCATCCACATAGGCTTCAACAATTTTATGGATAAGATCATGAAATATGTGTCATTTCTTGTTGATAAGTGGCTCTAAAATTTTTGAGGCTGAAGGCATTTTAACGTAGCAATAGGTGCCCCATTCCATGGTGAAAGTTATGTTATGTTGGTCCTCAAGAGCAATGTGAATTTGGTTGTAGCCTAAGAAGATATCCATAAGAGATAATATTTCATAACCAGTTGTGGAATCGATAATGGCATATATTGTAGGTAAAGGGAAATTATCCTTAGGATAAGTGAGATTAAGATTATGGAAATAAATGTAGATGTGAATGACCATAGTGACCTTTTCTTGAATGGGAATTATGTTAGAAACCCATTCAGAATGGTCCACTAGTTTGACAAATTTAGCATCAATAAGTTTAATGATTTCTTTGTGACATAAGGTGGAAACCTTGGGTGGAAGTTTCCTTTGATTTTGATGCACATGTTTGGCATCAAGATAAGTGATGATGTTATGCACCATAATGCTAGGATTAATATCAGGCATGTCCTCAAGGACCAAGTGAAGATCTCGTGATATTTATAAAAAAAATAAACTAAAGTTATTATATTTGATAGGTGAGAGTTTACAAAAAACTGTAATGGGCCGAGGGCATGATGGAGTACCATATTCAATATGAATTAGTTTCTTGATAAGCATAGCATTTCCATTTTGGAAGTGGTATGGTGCATTAGGTAAATAAAAAATTGGATTATCTTTAGGATCAATGCTAGCAATAAAATTGTTAAAACAAAGGGCTTTGGTTTTGAAATTTCCAAGTTTGTGATGTTGCTGAGTAAGTTGAGGTTCTAGGGCATGAAGTATTTCAAGAATAGCTTCATCGCTAGGCAAGGTGGGAAGATGACCATTATACTCAACATATACTTTGAGATCTAGAATTTGATTAACATGGAAATCATATTTAGAATGTATCTGATAGGCATTGGTGGCCTTAGCATCCAGTGTAATCTTGGGAGTAGGAGAGGTAGATGGATCACATGGGTCAGATGGGCTTGGTGTGTTGTTCATCTATTTTATGAGGGTAGGATCAGATGTAATGATGGGAGCCATAGGTGGTAGAGAATATGCAAGAATTTTAGGAGGTTTAGAAGGTATGATTTATTCTACCACCCAAGGAGTATCAAGAAGTAGAGAATTAGCAGGAGGTCATGACCTTTGGGATCTAATTCATGATCCATAGAAATGGTATGAACATTCTAGTTAAAATCATGGATTTGAGCTAAGGTTTTTTTATAATGTTAAAAATCCAATTCTCAAGATTGAGCTTGGGCCATTGTGTAATTATCATCATATGTTGGAGAAATTATACATGTTTGAGATTCAGGGGGAGTTTCTAAGGTGAAATTCTAATATTACTGAATGTTCTTGGAGACATGATGAGAGGATCTTGAAATAATTTAGCCACTCTATAATCATTGCATGTGAAGACCTCTTCTAGTAAATAAGGCTCATGAGCATTGAATGGAGGGGGAAAATAAATAATCTCATTAATGAGGGGAATAGTATGGTCCTGAGGTAATAAAGGAGGAAGCCACTTTGAAATGTAGGGAGGTAGTTTGGTAATATTGCAAGTATGTTGCAAATTATTAGGTTCAGCATCATCTAAATTAGTAAGAGTGACTTGTAAATTAGGATTGATGTTGATAAACATGAGTAAAGGATACCTATTGATCTTAGGAATGGTAGGAATATGATACTGATATTTTAGAATAGGAAGTTGAATACTCCAAGGGTTAGGATCAGCTTCATGCTTATATCATTTACCATTATGTAAGAATTTAATGTAGTGGCTAACAGAAGAAGCAATGGCCCTCATTCTATGAGTCCATGGGTGACCAAGGAGTATGTTATAAGATAAGGGTAAATCAAGGACCATAAATTTAGTTCAAATAGTTTTAGGTCCTATTGTTAGGGGAAGCCAAATATAACCAAGTGGATTTTGATTAGTCTTATTAAAACCATTAAAGGTAATGTGGGTTTGTTTGAGATGATCCTTGTTATAACCAAGTTGTTGGATAAGCCACAAAGATGTCACATTAATACCAGAGCCTTCATCAACTAGAACTTTATGAATAAGGGTAGTATTAATGGCTATTTTAATGAATGGTGGTGGATCATCGACACAAAAAATAATTTCATCATTAATCATGTCCTCTTCAAGAAATTTAATAGAAGGCTTGGAAGGATAAATGGTTTTAATAGTATATACATTGGTAGGTTGAGGTTCAATAAAAGGTGGTTCTTCATCTATAGGAGATAGATCTTTGATTTCTTGTAATTTTTACATAAGGAACTTGTGATGATAAGGGGAAGTATAAAGCAACTCCATAAGTAGAATCTTACAAGGTATAGAGTTAACTTTTTCAAGAAATTTATTATGAGATTTAGGATAAGAACTAGCATGAGGTTTAGGAGGTAAGGTATATTTTGAAGGAATAGAAGTGGTTGGGGGTTTAGAAAGAGGAGTAGTTACTTAGGGGCTTTTGAAGCTAGATTTTTGGTTCTAGTATCTTTAAGAAGTTGTTCTTCTAAATATTGTTTCTAAGGTTTAGAAATAAGATCTTTGTGAGTTGGATTGTGATGATAGTTGACCTTAGCAGTGTTAACATATTGAGAATTATTGTAATATTAGTCATAATCGACTTCAATAGCATAAATATCATTGGTATTTGGTTGATTATTAGCACTATAAAAATATTTTTGGTTATTTGAGGTAGAAGCTTTAGAAACTTGTCATTTTTGAGAAGCAGTAGTGTAGTATTGACAATGAAGATTGATCATAGCTTCATGATTAAAGGAATCACCAATAATATAGGAGACAGAAAATTTAGTGATCCCTCTATAAAATTTGTGGAAGTGACCAATGTCAGCATGGAACCAATAAAATTGATTAGGGTCAAACCACTTAAGAGCATTATTAGGATAAGTAAAAGGTTTATAAAGTGGTAAAAATTGTTTCGTTTATTACACAATGAGTGGTGTGTAAGAAGATGAAGGAATTTTGGCTTTGGCAACTCTTGGTTTGGTTTAAGGAGTAATGTTAGTGATAGCATTTGTAGATGTTTGAAATATCCTTAAAGGAGTTTAGGATTAGGTTTTAATTGCTTCATGATAAAGTCTTGACATTTAGCTTGGTCAAGAGCTTCACTAAGTGTTTAGAGAGCAAAATTTCAAACCTTGTATTGAAGAGGAGTTAAATAATTTATAAAGAGTTTGAACAAGTTATCATCAGTCATGCTATGATTAGCTTTATGGGCTAGATATTTTCATTATTTGATAAAATCATGAGCTGATTCAGTGAGAGATGCTTAGCATTGATGAAGTGGCTAAGATAATTTTCAAGAAGATCATTATGTTCAAACTCTTTAACTAAAGGATTGACCAAATCCTCAAGTTTAAAAATGGAATGTTATGTAAGTTGGTTGTACCATTCCAATACATCACCAATGAAGGTTTTAACTAAGAGTTTAGTTGTGGTAAAAGTATTATTTTGGATCCACTCTTTGTAAAGATTGCCAAAGGCTTTGAGAAAGGATGCAGGGTCTTTAGTCTCATCATACTTGATATTTAGAGATATGTTATTAGTATCAATGGAAATAATGAAGAGACCTAAAGGCTCATTTTGAATAGTTTGAAGCATTTTTTTATTCATTATAGGTTGAGGAATAACATTTCCTAAAGTATCTCTAAGAGGTGTAGGAATATAATTGGGATTGGCTTGAGGATGGATAGTCAGAGGTTGATCAGCCATATTGATCAAATGACATTGTAGTTGCATCATTTTATAGGTGTTAGAACTTTGCATTATGTTTATTTAGTGTATGACTTGTGCATTAAGTTGAGTCATATTAATTGGTGGGTTAGTGTTTGTAACAGCACTCCTCCAATTGGTATTAGGGGGAGGGTTATTAGAAGATGGATTATTAGTGGGATTATTGATTAAACTTGTGTCAATTGCTCCCACATTAGTCTGAAGAGTTTGAAGATGGGAATTATCTTGATAGGTATAGAAAGGATCAAATCCACCTGCTTCATCTTGAGGTGTGATTTTCACCATGTTACAAGCCATAAATGGAGGGGAAGAGGTACCCCAAGAGTGAGGGTTCTCTTGGGAGGAAAAAAGAGGGAGAAATACACATCCCTTATAGTATCTAAATGGATTCAGGTTGTCCAAGAAGATTTTGATAGGGGAATTCATGATGAATTGAGAGAAATGAATAAAATGTTAAGGAGGAGAAATAGATAACTAATTCAGGTAGACAAGGAAATAAGTAAGAATACATAGTCAACTAGGTCGACCTAGTACTACAAACTAGTGAAAACAGAGCCTGATAAGAGTACAAAGTCAACTAGATCAACTTGGTAATGAAAATAGGGTCTAAAAACTAAGAAAATAGGGATATAAAGTTGATAGGGTCAACCTAATACTATAATCTAGGATAAAAAATAGGCAGAAAAGGATACAGAGTCGACTTAGTACTATATCTTGAGGGGTAGAAAAGAATATTATGTCAACAGGGTTGACTTAGCACTGTAAGCAGGGTAAATAGATAGTTTTTAAGAGACTATGTTAAATAAAATGATAGTGTATTAAAACAAAAAAAATTAAGTACTTTTGAAACCAAGAAATGAAAGGAAACACATAATCAATTGGGTTGATGAGGATGATCTAATTGAGGCACATAACACAAAACCTTGTATCAATGCTATCTAATGCAATTTTTTATGATACAACATACAATTAAACAAAGATCAAGTAGTCAAATTGGAAAGCAAATGCTAACTAAGTGGCCATGCTATATGTTAGATTATTATAATATGATTTTAAGTGTGATAAGAAGTTGGCTGAAAGTAGGGAACTAGAAAGCAATCTATGGATGGTTTCAGGATGTTTAGACTGAAAGAGATCTATGTTGGAAATGATATTGGCTTGGTATTGGGGCCTAACCCATCACTTCACACACCATAGCAATAAGGGTATCAGGTGCTTTGATAATATATACCATTAACCATGTGTTTATACTTGGCCAAAAAACTAAGTTAGCTTCCCCCTTGGTGATGAAATCCAATTAGGTAGGACTTGGGTAGATAATTGTTTAAATGCATTTTAAGATTATGTGATTTGGTAGTGTGTGCAAGAAAGATAAAAATAGTGAAACTAAATGGTATATTGAAAAACCACCTAATTAGAATATGTGATCTATTCTAATCATGCAAATAATTGAAAGTGAAAGTGTGAAGTAATTACTAGAATATAAGTGTTGATTCAAATTTTGAAACATAGTACAATGTCAGTTCAGATGATAATGTACATAGATTACAGTATAGAGTTTATAGTGTCACTACTATACTATTGAATTAAGGGTTCATTAAAACTATGTCGATAGTGTTAACCTAGCCTTTTAGATAGAAGACAAAATACAGAACTAGGTTGACCAGGTTGACCATATTTGTTGTATAAGGGTAGTTTTAAAGACTACAAAGTGTGAAAAATATAACTGTAATGAATAAAAAAATTATAGATAAAGAGAGAAAGGAATCTTGGTGGGTTAGAAGATGCAGAGGAAAGTTAGATTATGTTAAAGTGCCTTGATTTTTAATTGAAAATTCTACCAGCTGTGTCAACTGGGTCAAACTAGTTCTACAGTTCCCTATTTGTTGAATCCTGTGAAGATGACTATATCAGCTTGGTTGACCTAGTATGATTTTTTGGAAACCTATAAGTGTATTATGTCAACTTGGTCAACCTAGTCACTTGTCTAGAAGTGAAAAATTGTATTGTGTTGATTTGTTTGACCCAATAGCCTACATCTAATGAAGACCTGCATAAACATAATAGAGTCATTTTGATGTGACTATGTGTTAAAATTGCACATAGAAGTTAAAAACTATACCAACCCTATCAACCTAGTATCACAAATATATAAAAATAATAAATAAATTGCTAAAAATATCAAAGAAAACTTGAAAGGGTTAGATTCACATCGATTTCACCAGAATGTATGCAATCAAAAATGCATCATTTTGATAAATCAATCGTAATTTGGAGAAGATAGATCATACTTACACTTTTGATTGGGGATACATTAGATAATCAGGAACATGACCAATACGGGGATCCATTAGACCCAATTCAGGGTTCTCTTATCATAATAAACAATAAGAGGGAGGGTTCCAAAGCCTCCAGTCAAGCACAATCATGCAATAACCCTAACTAAGCCCTATGTTTTCATATTCACTATACTAATAACAAGTAAAGTAAAGAAATCAAATCTAGTGCTCATCAAACCTTATGACACAATATGGAGGTTAATAAATAAACAAACATGCATAAGAGAATCTCAATTAAGTTATGTATGAGTAAGACCCTAATGCATGGAGAAGAAGAGTAATATTATTCAAAGTAAATACTTATGTTACTTCTATCTACTAAAAAGAGGAGAAAATTTAGAGAATAATTACCTAAAATATGAAGTCATCGAGACTCAATCTCTCCCTTGGCCAATAGGGCTTCACAAGAGGTTACTATAGTTTGTAAGGATCACTAAGAAAGGCCAAAGCATCCAGAACTTCTCCACAAGACTAGATTCTTCAAGTAGAAACCCTAATCTAAGACTCCTCAAGTAGAATGATGGAGAGTAGATTATAAAGAAGCACAAGTGAATAATAACTCTTTATCATTGGTAAATAATGAAAAAAATAACTTGTATATATAGGTATATTTAACCCTAAGCCCTTCTAAAAGTTTTGGCCGACAGGGCCAACCTAGTCGACCTAGTACTGTTATGGACAAAAATTCACTAGGTCATGGGCTAAGTCGGCCAAGAGCCAACCTAGACCCTAAATGAACTTTACCCATAAAAGTATAGGGTCAACCCAATCGACCTAGTACTATATACTATCAAAAGGGGCTTTATGTGAGGAAAAGAGAGATGGAAGGTGGGAAATAATTGGAAGAATGTGCAAAAGAGGAGTAATAGCTTAGGGGAATGGTTTTAAGAGCTATATGTATTGGTAATAAGGGATAACAATAGTACAAAGCACCAATGGTCTACCCACCCCTTTCTCGGTGTACCCTTTAAGGCATGCACTCAGAGAGATTGAGTCTCAATGGGTTCTTGCAAGATAGAAAGCATCAATATTTGATAAAATTTGAAAATATTATGTGTATACACTTGCTTTGTATTTTCATTGACATTATTCTAAGCCACCTATTTCATGTTTCTTATTATGCTTATTTGGCATTTACCACTTAATTTTTTATCACATTCTTTGCACTTCAATTAGTCTTCTCATCGATGACAACATACTTTTCATGATATTTTGTCATAACATGTATTGAATAGGAAATCATATAGATACTTATAATCTTCTTCATCTCATTCTTCTAGTTTATAAGTTTTGCTCCTTTTTCTTGTGCAACCCCATGCTTTCTTGTGACAACTTCCATGTTTTTACACATATACAACTAAAAGATCAAAAATATTATTCCATACATAATCAAATATCATGTTCCTATAGGGGAATTGTACCAAAGTATAATCTTTATTATCTTATATATATACACATTTTTTCCTATGTGGGGGCACAACTCCCAAATGTGTTTCTCATTGACATATTATGAGTCTATATTTAAGGATGAATTAAGCCTAATATTCCCATGGGGGCCCAATACTATTAATTTTCATCCTACGCATTATATTGGTTATACATATATCACTTTAACAATTCATATTACTCACATGCCTTATTACATCTTGGCATTGTTTCATCATCATTTCACTATTCACTTGACTACATATTCCACTTTGAGGGTACATGAGATCTATTTAATTAATGGGGGAATGGGATTTTTCATGAAAAAATTAACATTCTAACCTGTGTAATCGACTTTTTGAGGTCTGGTTGAGACAACTAACATGATGGATAGTTGGATGGGTTAATTTATGGATTGAATTGGTTGGGTTGAGGAATGGAGTTTTGGATGATAGAGGTAATGGATGCTCATGATGGTACAAACATAGATTCATTGTATCACAATTTTCATTGAGAGTGTTTAATTGGGAAGAGACATAATTCTAAGGTCCCTCTATATTAGTGATGGCAATATAATGAAGTTCTTGACCAATGCTAGGAATGACAAAATGGGTGTGGTTAGGTTGGATGAATCTAAGGATTTGATATATTATTTCAAGTTGGCTATGCCTATAAATTTTATACACAAAGTGAATTAAAATATTAAAAATCTAGTATTGAGGAGAGAAGAAGAGGAAATGTGAATGACTAAACTTAGATGATGTTATATTGATAACCTTGCAGATGAGGGGGAATGACTATGGGAGGCTCAAGATTTTTTTATTTATTGTTAAGATAATTAAGAGAGTTAATGATAAGGTTTATAATGGGGGTGGAAAAAAATATATATAATTTGAGTTTTATGTTAATATCAATTTGTATGTTACTAGTAGGAAAAGGAGCTTTGACCCTAGGGAAAATACCTACTCTAATAAGGTAAGGAAGTTTTGGGAGTGTCATGAAAGAGGAAATTAATATTTTTGTAAGTGTATGAAGCATATGAGCTTATCTATATAATTTTTTTGAAATGATATACTTGTTTTAAGAGTTGTAACAAGGCTTAATACTCATGTTCATTTTGACAAGGCTTTTTTGAATGTTTTGACAATATTTGGGAAAGGAAAATGAATTAATCTACTCACTAAATATAGAGTGTTGAAATAAATTAATTAATGAATACTAAAATAAAATTAAATGAATTTTTTTTTTCTTTTTCAATATTTTGGATGCATACAAACCCAATACTGAAATTCTAAAGGAAATACGCAAGTGCTGATTTTTTTTAGTTTTTCCTAGCTTGCAAGATGATTTGTTTAATGAAATATAAAATTTGATCTAAATTTTTTTTATGAAAATTATATGTAATAATATTATGAAAATTTTATTCCTAATATAAAAATATGAATCAAGTTTTAAAATTATAGCAAGAACACTCACTAAGATTTCAGAAAATTGACTTCACTTACACAAGCTAGAAATTGGTTTTGAAAGCTTTTAATGCTTATGCATAAATTTAAATGTTTAAAGGATGAAAGGATGAAATTTTAGTGTTATTATTTTTTTAATTTAATACCTTAAAACATTTTTCTTTCACTAATGAAGCTAATGAATCCTGAATCTAATATGTGAGCTTTGAGCATCTAGGTTGTGTAGGTTTTTGTGTGTATGTTTGAGAGTTATTTGTGCATAAAAGCTTATCTAAAAAATTTTTGAAAAAAATGTAATTATTTGTACCTATGGTTATGTCTTGAATATTTATTAATATAATCTATTTTTATATGTAATAATACGTTATTTCAAGGAACCTATCATGCAATTTCAAAATAATAAATATAGACTATGTTTTTGTGCAAGAGAGGAAAGAGAAAATGATTTCCTTTCTTTTTATTTTTTGTGATTTTTGAAATATGCATCTGATATAATAAATAAATAAAAATAAACTATTTTAATTCAACAAATAAAAATAATACTAAAATTAAATCATCCAACCTGATCAATGGTTATGACCAAGCAAAGGCAAAAGATTGATGTTATGTAAGGCATCCTCGAGAAGCTAGCTCCTCCACTTAACGTGACCATAGGAACTCTATAAAAAATAATGGTAATAATATAAGGATAAAAATAATTACATACTCCTAGATAATAGTATAGTTGTATTATAGTTGGCTAGTTCACTAATAACAAAGACTATGTTGCTAATCTAGTGATTTTTCTCCTCTAAAACTATGAAGATTTGA
This sequence comes from Torreya grandis, assembly GCA_037957365.1. Taxonomy (NCBI): domain Eukaryota; kingdom Viridiplantae; phylum Streptophyta; class Pinopsida; order Cupressales; family Taxaceae; genus Torreya; species Torreya grandis. The sequence continues at coordinate 3,211,243 of JARHVA010000815.1, forward strand.
CATAAAATTGACCAAAGGTGGAGTAAAAGGTTTTCCAAAAATTTAAGTAGGAAGGTTAGGGTTTTTTATAGATTGAAATCACCAATTTTCAATGAAAATTTTGAATCCAAAAATCATATGAAATTGAGACAATTGTATAAGAAGAAAGGAGGTTTCATTTGTGAGTTTAATTATTGATTGACTGAAAGCTAAACTTAAGAGAGATAAAGATTAATAAAAATAAGAGTGGGAGTGATTTGGGATATCATAAAGGTAATAAAAAATTTAAAATAAAATTAAATGTGAATAAAATCATGTGATAACACAAGTTTTAGATGTTAAATTTAAAAACATGTATATTTTGGTGAAATCACTGCTATTTATAGATGATAAGTGCGAAACTGATATAAAAGGTGTCAAAATTGCCTTATGACATGATGAAAATTCCCTATTAAATTATTTAACCATGTCATAATTTTTCCACATAAATTTACAAAACCACCACGAATAAATGTGCTATAAGGGGCTAGTTTTATTACCCAAAATGGTAGTGTCGACACGAAGAGTGGTGATTTCATTGACAATGAAGAAACTCAAAGACTAAAGCCATAAATGACTCAAAAAATAAAATTAAAAGGTTAAAAATGGGATAAAATAATCGTAATGAGTGAAATTTTCATATAGAACCATGCTTGAATGTATTTTTGGATATCCTTGCATCATCATTGAATTTTTTGGGAAATAATGCACCATGTAATTTTTAGGTGCATATAGGTACCCAAACATGTTTTTATATATACAATTGGCATCACATATTATTAAATTTATTCTTTATGATTTTAAAAATAATATTGACATATGATGGCTATCATTATTCTATATGGATTTCTTTGAACATTTTCCATCTTGTGAAAGAAGGGAGTCTTCCCCAAGTACATCGATATCCTTTACTAGCATTTCACATTATATTTGGCCTTGATACATAGTTAGATTTATCGTATGTCATGACATCTCAATTTTAAATTACACTTTGGGACCTATATTATGTAATTGGATTGCACTATTACATAGATCATGATACCCTATACAATCTTTATACACTTTGTCTCTTTAGGCTTATCTTATTGAATGACTATATGACTCATATATTTCCCATCAAGTGGAAGAAAAATTTAAAACAATTAAAAATATTAGAAATTTTTTTTTAAAAAAAAAAGCATTAGCAAACAATTAAAAAAATTAAAAATATTGCTTTATACATGTCCCATATTCACCTATTCTATATGTTCTCATTATCTATGATTTACACATAAACTTTTAAAAGTATTTTTATGTACATGCTATGCAGGTTAACAGGTTGCTTAATACTATATTTTATATGGTGCACCCACATCTTGGGTGGGCCAATTTCATAGAAAACATGTCCTAGATTAGATTAAATAGTTTTCATATACATAATCATATTTTAAACATAGGAAAAAATCTCCCAAAAGTTATAGATCTCCATAGTGCATAGGGACATTGCCAGTAAACCCTGACAATGCCAGTTTCCATAATCATCTGACCTTGTTATTAGTGTCTCAATAGTCTATTATACCCTGTTTCAGACCTCAACACCTAAAAAACCATGTCTTAAGAATTTCTAGATCTTGTGGCATTTTTTGTGAGTGACAAAAAATTAGAATCAGCTAAGCAATTGATCCTTCTATTGTCTTGTCAATTCCAAATCATGTGGTTGTAATATCTATTATCCCATTTCAATTTATATTATTGTATTTATTACCATTATTTTTATAATCTAAATTATTACATGTTGGCCTAGGGGCAATATAAAAATAATTGAGAAATTACATTCTAGAATAAACCATTTAACAAAAATATTATATTGTATTATGTCGGGGTTGATTTTACAAATAAGGGTAAAAGCTTATAAATATTTTGCAAGTGGTTAGAGGAAGTAACCAATTCCCATGAACCAACCAAGATAATAACAAGCATATTAAATTAAATTACTAACAAAACATTATTAACCTACAAAGTAAATAAAACTATTTTGGGTCATACAACCCAACAAACTCCCCTTGATCCAAAGGGGTATAAAAGATGAAATAACTAGAGCAATGACTTTGAATTCATCAAATAAACTCTGAAGCAATTGTAACTGGTGTATTTTATATCTTGGTACTAACCAAAACTGATGTCACTCTATACAAAAGCCTACCCTATGAGTTATGGCATAAAAGACTAATAAACACGATCAATGCCTGCTCATCCCTTGTGATCATTGTACCATACTATAGTATAACATGATCAAGACTTCTCCAACTACATTAATCTAGATAAGGATCCACCTAGAAACCCATTAAAGTGACCAATTTATAATGTACATGGCACATCTCCCTGATGCCCAATAAATTTTGATGATCTTTGTTCAACACCACTAGTGTTAGCATCCCTATCAACTCATATTATCATTGATGACTAATCGAATATAAACCAATGCTAGATATTCTCCCCATATCAGGAGAGAGGTGATAAGTTGTGCAAAAAGAGAAACAAAATCAAAAAATCATGTCTACTCCATGTTGTGAATATCATAGATAAAAATCTAAAATTGTAACTAAAAGCAAGAATATAAGCCAAAATTTTCCATTCAAACATTAAACCCAAACTCCAAGAGAATAGCTAACTAGAGAAGGGTAGTATTCCTCCAACCTCCAATAGATCCTCCAACCTCTAGTTTGACACTTACACTTTGTGAATTACAAGTATTCTGATGGACATGTAATGGTTGTTATTGTCTCTAAAAGCACAAATATGAGGTGTCATGAAAATTATCATTTTGAAGGTGTCAATTTCCACTGATAATGCACCTTTATACATCATTGAATAAATTTGTCACAAAAAATATATATTAAAGCTTCAAAACACAAAATAAATTATTATGTTGTGTCCATAACATCTAAAAACCTATAGTTTGACTGGTCACATGACCACATTTTTATAAAAGAGATACTAATCAAAAATATGTCTCAAGAAGCCATAACCACACCCTTATATCATTGAGTATAAAATAAAATATTCTCTTTAAGTTAAAAAATAAGTTGACCAAAAAAATAGGTGAAAGGTTTTGAACTCTTGACCACCTCTTATTCAAGTGACTACTAAAACTCTTATATCCAACTCACCTTTAATGAATTTAAATATGTAAAGGGAAAATATTTTAAATATTCTTTCATGTTTCCTAACGTAAAAAATAAAGTTTGAACGATTCACAGCATGTAAAAAAATCATTGGTTTTTACGTGTATGTAAAAAAGAATTGAATCAGCTTCCCTAGTGGAGCCCTCAAGACAAATAAAATATTTTTATATCAAACTTGACATATACACCATATAATACATATGTGAAGCCTTTGTGGAATCTTACATGATCAAATTTGTAGTGAAAGGGTTTATCTAGTGTTGAAGTGCAATGTTTCAATGCCAAAATTGATCTTAATTGTAGGCACTTAGGTATATATTTTTGCATTATGCCATTCTGATGATGCCATAGGTTGAATTACTATGCCATTGACTTTCAAGTGTCATACTATTATGCTTTTATATTCCTTTTATGTCATATAAATGGTTAATGCTACCAAACACTGCCATAGAAATTTCCCAAAATATATATATATATATATATATATATATATATATATATATATATATATATATATATATATTAAAGGAATTTATTATTGTTGTTTGCTCTTTAGGGTGCCACAAAAGTGAAGTGAAGGATCAAAAAAAAATTAACCAAAAATAGGCATACCATTGTCCATGTTTCCTCAAATGAGTTCACATGCCGCAATTGAATGATACATGGGCTCATTCAATGTTATCGTTGTGACTCCACTCATATTTTGTGTATAAAAATCTATTTATCACTACTCAAATGCCATATAAAACAACTTAGGTTGTACAAATATCTAAAGACAAGCATTGGCTAGAACATGCTCCAAAAATATTTTCACCTCTTTAATCCTCCATTACCAAGTTCTATCCTCTTCAATCCTTTTGCCAAGCTTTGATACCATTGTTGATCCAAGGGTGATATAGGAATAATTGAGAAATTACATTATAGAATAAATCATTTGACAAAAATATTATATTTTATTATGTTGGGGTTGATTTTACAAAAAAGGGTAAAAGCCTATAAAGCTTTTACAAGTGGTTATGGAATGTAACCAATTCCCGTGAACCAACCAAGATAATAATAAGTATATAAAATTAAATTCCTAACAAAACATTATTAACCTAAAAATTAAATAAATAAAACTATTTTGGATCATAAAACCCAACAATACATAGTTTCAATTATTTTATGTCTTAGGTAGAAAATAATTAAAACATTTTGTTGAAACCCACTATTGATTTGACCATGAAAAACCTAGGTTTCACTCTACATTAGTTTCAAAAAAAATCTTAAGGTTTCAATTTTTACCTAGGGTCTCCTGTATTCTTAGTTTTGCATGGGTGAAAATTATTATAGCATTCAATTTATACTATCAAAATCCATTCATATCTAATGCAATAAAATGTGATGAATATGAATGTAATAAAACTAGGGATGTTAATATGCGTGATGAAATATTAGCTTTCCTTAGTAACACACATTGCATGAATGTTGAAATCGAAAAACTTTTGATTCATATTTAGAGGTAGTGGGAATGTATGACTCTTTTAACCCTCCATTCATCCATACCTTATGGTGGAGGAAAATAACACCCCTCAGCTATTATCTGACCTAGCCTTATATTATATGCACGTCACTATTACCACACCTCGTGCTCCAACAATAACTTTTAAAATTTTAAACAATCTAATTTCTCCCTCCTATGATTTTTTATATATGGTTACTAAAAATATTTAAAAATTTCCCCTATATAATCACATAAAGGCTTCTCCAAATACATATAGCAATCACTTAGCAATTCTAGTGCACATTAAGCAAAAGAGCACTATTTCCTTTAATTTCAATTATCTTGCATTCTAACAATCATAGGCCAAGTTAGAATATATTTTATTATATTTCAAGGGCATCCATTTTCAATCATTTCAATCACTATCTTAGTTGCATTAATATAATTACACAATCATGAATCACACACTCACCCTAGAAAGGAGAAATACTTTCGTTTAGGGCCCATTTAGGCCATGTAGGAAACATTCAAATTGTGTGGGGTTTTTTTAGGGTAGCTTAGCTATTCCCCTAACCCTATTTACTCTATTTCATTTGATATCTATTGTTTTTATTGTGTATTATCAAAGTTTTATGTTTTCTAGGTCTTCTACGTATCAAATCGACACACAAAATTAATCAATAAACTCTCGTAAGTAGTTGCACATACAAAAATTGAGAAATCAAGTATACAATAAACTAGGATGTGGTCATATTTAATAAACAAGGCCATAGTGTGGCCATGTCCCTCTTCTGAAAACTTGTCCCAATATATTTTAAATTCATGCATTTGATCATAACACAATACATAGGTCCTTTCAAGTAGTTTTCAATCACAAACAACCTACATAGTCAACATAAGATTTATTTTAGGGAGGTGTATATATCTGTAGGTCTATTTACTATTTTTAGCTAATTTTTAATTTTATAAATTATATTTTCTACTATATTTTAATGTATTTTTTATATATACTTGTATATCAATTTCAATAGTTTATATCTATTAGTTTGATTCAATCAATTAAAATAGATTAAACATAATGATGTTGATGTCATTACATTAATGGAAGGGATTAAGATTACAAAGGATAAAGGTTTCAATGATGTCATTATATAATGGGATTCAATGGTTTTCATTGATGCTATGATAAAATGTGTGACTCCAAATTAGAAACTGGATAATATTCTTTGTGGTGATAGAGTGTTGGCAAGGTAATTCTCCTATGTCTCTTTCCAACATTGATTTCATGAGTGTGATAAAGTTACATATCTATTAATAAATTTGGGGTCAATAAAGATGCCTTATCTTTAAATATTTAGTAGGGAGATATGTGATTGGGTTGGTGTAAAACATATTTTGAAGTTAAATGTTAAAAATTTGATGCTACAAGTAAGTTTTGCCCACTCACAAATGGAAGTTTTTAGACCTTGTTTGTGGAAGACTTAGCAAGGTGGTTATTGCTTATTTTTTAGGAGATGATTAATTCTTCTAATTTTGGATTTATTATAACTTGAATGAGTTCCTGTTAATTCATTTTTTCTCTCTAATTTTTCTATACAAAGATAAACTACAAAAGATCTTCATTTTTGGCTGTAAAAGTGGTTGGAGGTTGTGTAAACTTTTTTGGAGGCTGATTTCGTAATAGACCTATATAGTTATGTAGAAAGGTTTATCTCCTTTGGCTTTGGAAGATGTTCTTGATTTTATTTATTACAAATTTTAGATGTAATTCTCTCATTCTTAATTAGTTTTTGTGCTTAAGTTAGTTCTCTCTTTATTCTTCAGCTAGATTAAAACTTTGGATAAGATATTTATTGGTGCCTTTTTATATTTTGTAAGAATTTTTGTAACTATTTTTTTATATAAATGAAAGGGTGAGAGACTCCAAATCCTCTTTTACAAATAAAAACCCATTTAGTCTACTCAAATCTCATAGCAAGGGACATGAAAATTCAATGTTTATGGTTTTCTACTTTCTTGAATTATGTCTTGACCAATGTTGGAAGAATAAATAAAAAATCATGGAAAACTCTATGTTGTTCTTATAATTTCATATTCTTCTTAACTATAAACATTATGGATGGTCCTATGCTTTATAATCCTTTAAAATTTGTTTGGACTTAAACTCATTAAATTTGTCATGTCTAACTTTTAATAAGGTCTATCTTCATCTAGCATCATAACAACTTGAAGAAGAATGGTTATGATGCATGGTGTTGATTCTGTGGAAGGCAGAGTGTACTTGTAGTTCTCATTGAATGATGAAAAATATATTTTTTGGAATGTAAATATGGTGTAACAAAAATATTAGACTATAAGTATATCTATTTTACCTCTTTTTAAACAACTCATAAAAACATCCCCTCAAAAAAACTAAAGTAGTATTTTTTTGCATTAGATATATTGTTGTTTAATTTTTTATGTATTGTAGTTACTATTCCTTGCTTTATCACCACACCTTGGTAATTTTTTATTTATAAATTTGAAATGAATTGTGATGAAAAAGGCATAATCATTGTATTTTTTATATTTACTATGTCTTTTGATGTAGGTAGTTATCCGATTTTTTACTCATATGGCATAACTTAGAGACTACTAATTCATAGAAATCATTATTAATATCTATATTTTAATTTTCCTTTAATTGTTATTTTTAATAACTACCTATTCATTTTACCTTCTTTATCATGGAGAAAGATATTCCTATAGAGCATGCAAAAAGCAAATCTTTTCACAAACTATTAAATTCATTTTCTTCCTTTTCATGTTGATCCTAAAATTATTAGTCACAAGATGTTGCTTGGTTTGTATCTAATTTATAAAGATAGGGATGATAATATTTTTGATAAGGTTTGGTCATTCTCATCAAAAATTTTAAATATCATCCTGTTTAGAAGGATCCCATCAAAAAAAAATTAAGAAAAATATTCTTGTTTTAAACCTTTGATATTTGTTTAGGCCATTTAAAAAAACCATATATTATAAATAAACTACTTACTATGGACTTTTTTTATTGATCAATTTTTTTAAATGGTGTTTTAGGTTTATAAAATTTCAATTTTTTGTTAATAACTAACACTTGTATGTTGTATTTATAAACTAATCTCATGTAGTAACTATTTTTGTGATCAAATTATTATGTTTTAAGTGTTTGATGTTTGCTTTCAACTTTGTTTTGATTTTGGAAGATTAAAATTGTGTTGGATTTTTCTCAAAACAAATTAATGATTTTTATAACCCAAAAATAAATTCACTTGCATAAAAAAATATAAAATAAGAATATATTTGCATAACTAGTCATCTGAAATAGCAGGGGATGCATAAAAACTGACAACTTGAAATAAAAACATACAAAATATATGAAACTAGTGTGTTTTAAATAAAAATAAAAATAAAATTTATGGGAATGCATACCTAGACTAAAAATCCTTCTCAAGGGACAACTCATGTTGAAATTCATTTTTGTTTGGAGCTAATTTTATGTCTTGGTCCCATAAGTCTTTCCATTGAAAGAAATTTTTTTCTTGGGGGGGTGGGGATGAGGGGGAGGGGTTAATTAAGTGTTCTTAAGTCCAATTAATCCTTACATTAAAAGTACCCTTTTCATGACAATTATTTATTTGCATAATTAATAATCTTGCCCATTTATTTACTAGGCAGGGGAAATGTTCATATCGACCTTGCAAGTAGGTGTTTTACCTTATTTTTTATTAATGACCAAGAAGACTGGAGTACATAACTTTTTATTGTTATGTTCATATCTCAAACAATGCTTAAATGGTAGGAAGGATTGAAATTGGATCTGGAGTTGCTTAGATATGGAAAATGACTATCTGGGCCTACCTGATCAGATTTGGTAGTAGTGTTTTATTGAAAATTTTATTAAAAGGTGAATTAAACCTAATTAAAATAAATTTAATGGAATAAATAAAAAATTTAAAATTACACTATAGAAAAGTAGAATGAAATCGTAAGATTGAATTTGACAAGGTGTAATCGATTACAAGTGCAAAAGACTAACTATGAAATGAAATGACAAACTTAGTTATTTTTTCCCCAAATCTAATTATGTTGACTAATAGACAATTGAAACAAGAAATCAAGAACAAACTCTAAAAATTCCTAAAAGTAGGAACTAAAAATATAGAAGGATAATATCATCCAACTTAGAATAGGATTAACTAGTAATATTTGTCTAAATTAAGTTATCTTATATTTTGATAAAAATTACAAACTTAGGTCATGATCAATTATGACATTTTGAATCAGGTAAGTATGTGAATATTTGACCTTCAAAAGTGTGTAAAAGACACACAAATAACTTATTGAAGGTTTAAACTCTAATAAGGCATGCAATGATTAAAAACCTATGAATAGAAAAAGGAGTGTAATTTATCTACGTTGACCCCAATCACCCCCAAGATAACTGAACACTACTTATGTATTCAATGCTTCAAGGAGGGAATCAAGCTAATGCAGTTCACCCACTTAGGTTGTTTTGTGCAATTGTTCTCCTTTGACTATATGAATGGATATATAAATGAGTTGAAAACTTGAGCATGTTTTGCTTTGGGCTAAATAAAATAGGCATTTGACTTGGCTAAGGACTACTTGTAGTGATCAACATCATAATTAGAAATAATAGGGAACTTGTTATCACTATGCAATAGTGTAAATATGCCTCTATATTGAAATTTTCAAAATGGTAAAATGAAGGACTTGAGTGTGACTTTATATCAATCCAATAAGGGAAATCCTCACTTCTCATACCCTTAAAATGTGGATCAATTTATAATAGAAGGTTCAAAACTTGAAAAATGACTGTTAGAGGGGGAAAGGACAAGATTGACCCATAGGGGACAAATCCCACTACTACTAGTATCCCTATTGGTCAATTCTATCTTGAAGGCAAACATGTGAAATTTGGGTCATGGAATAGTTGTACATATGTTAGATGTTTTGCTATTAATTAGAACACTTATTTAGGTGACATATAGTAATTTAAAAAAGAGAATAAGTCCAAAGAAAGGTTTAGGGTAGACTTAGGTGGGAAAATAGGTATTGACTAAAATATACAAGTTAATTAAAGTGAAATAGGGATAAAACTAACACAAGCAAGTATTTATGACCAGATTTAAGTAATGATATTTCCCCCCTTTAGTTTAGACATGAAATTTCTATAGTAAATTAAATATATACCTTAGTGTGTAAGATAAACTTTGTCTTTGAGTTGGTACTCTAATTGTGCAGGGCATTTTAGCTTAGAAAACCTTACAAACACATAATGTAGTTACTTTGTTCTTTTGAAAAATGAAATTTGAAAAATCTTGAATTTGAAAATTGCTTAAACACAAAATTTGAAAATTCTTGAATTTTAAGAATTTTAAATTGAAAGGAGAGCAGGGGAGTAATACGCATGTATGTGTGAAACCAATGTTTTACTTCTGCAACTTTGTTTGGAGATATTATTTCCTTGAAGCATTGGATATTTGGTGTTTTCCATAAAGCACTTGGATAAGCTAGTTCCTTAGCTGAATCAATGGAGAATTCAAGAGTGATCAAGCCTCAAATTGAACTTAAAGTTTGTAAAAGAAATAGCACCCATTAAGGAACACAAAACCTCAATTTAACTTAGTTAGACTTTATAACTGCAAGATGTGAAATGGGTTGCAATATAAAATAGATTCATAGATATAATGCTAAAGGGCACTTGTGATAAATAAAATTCAGAATTTAACTAAACTAGGAAATGAAACTAATGCAAATTTCTTATTCTAAATCTAAATTAACCTTCGATAGAGCAACAACAATGAAATAAAGCTAAACAACAAGATATTTACAAAACATGTAAAATACACTCATCACCTTTTCCATTGTGAACATGTGATTTGCTCTTGATTCATTGGATATGGGTGCTCAATTAGTTTCTCCAAACAAAGGTGAATTGGGCAGTATATAGGTGCAAATAGCTTGGATTCTCAATGGATGTGTAGGATGAATTTGAAATCATTTTGATAGCTTAAATGTAGATGATGAAAATGAAGAATGACACTTCCATTTATAGGCTTTTAGGTGAAAATATGGATGGTTACAAATAATCCATATTTATTTAATAATGATAATTCTCAAAGGTTGGATTTGATTCCTCATCTTGATGGATGATGACTAATTCCCATGTGTGTGAGAGAGAAGGGGAAATTTTTTAGTTAAAAATGTCTTGGGAATGAATTAAGTTATTTGAATGACACATCAAGTTAGTTGAAATGTTTAGTGGTGACTCAACAATTGATTGAGGAAGTTAAAGAGGTGGTTGAATGACTCAACACTTGGTTGAGACAAGTGTGGAAGATGTTTGGATGAGGTGTAAATTATAGATTTTAATTAATTTTGAAAAATTATTGTGCATGATTAGTTAATTAATATATATTAATCAATTATTCAAAAAAATTAAGGAAATGATGTTAGTGGAAAATTCAAATTTTGGGATGGTGGATGAGTTAGTGTGTCTATTTTAAACAAAGTTAATTATGACACTAAATTGGTCGAAATTAGGTGTCTACATTTTCTCCTCTTTGAAATGGTGTTGTGACTCGAAGAAGCAATGACTTTTCAAAGAATAAAAAAGTAGAGTTAGAAGAGATGTAGAAAGATGATACCCCAAGTGGCTTTGAATGACTAAATGATTCCCCTTCGAGTGTTCATATAAGAGAATGGACAAGAACAAATACTCAAAATGAAAGATATACAGATATATGGATAATGATGTATGTAATACCACCATTTAAATAGAATTACAAGTCTCAATAAAATGCTTGCATGATTTTAGGTATATGTAAAATTATTTGCCTTGAGTGGATAGGTGCTAGGAAGCTGATTAGAAAAATAAAATTTCCCGTTTGGAAGTTGCACGCTTGGATTTTGCCCCATGAAGATTGTTCACAGTAGCAAATATAGGAACAATATAGGGGTATGGTAAGTTACGAACCTAAAAAGAGGAGAAATAAAATTTTACAAGGATGATTGATTTTTTTTTATGAGATTGATTTGTAAGCTAAAAAGATATTAAGTAATCCAATTAATTGGTAGTATGATTTAGAAGAGAAAATAAAGTGATTGATTTGAAATTTTGATAAAATAAGCTTAGATTTGAGTTTAAAAAGATGTATGAGGTGGGTGAATATATATCGGTAGGGGGGAAATGGATTTTTTATTGTTTGAAAAATCAATTTGGTAATTTGTGTGATTAACCACCTAGTGTTGATTTTACTTTGGGTTGTGAGATAAGAATGAAGTGGATACCAACTAATAGGCATCGTAACAAGTCCAGCTGAGTGTATCAAAGGCTAGAGGGGATTTTGAATCTAGTAACTACTAATTTTTAATTTTGGTTATGTTTTATGTCTCATAAATATTAGGAAAAGTTATGAAAATAAACTCACCATTCTGGGAATGGTGGTTTTGGAGATTATTACCAGGGTTCATTGTCCAAAATGGTGGGTTTATAGAAAGTTTTAGTGATTTCTCCTTAATGATGGTTTCATAAAAAATTCATGGAAAATTAATCAAAATGTGTGGTGAATTCATTGGACCATACAACAAAAAAAATTGATAGCTAAAATTCATAATTTAACTAAACTAGGAAATGAAATTAATGCAAGCTTCCTATTCTAAATCTAAAATAACCTCTCCTAAAAAAACAATAATGAAATAAAATTAAATAATAAGATACTTAAAAAATATTTAAAATACACTCATCACATTCTCAATTGTAAACATGTGATTTACTCTTGCTTCATTGGATGTGGGTGCTCAAATTATTTCTCCAAAGAATGGTGAATTGGGCAGCATATAGGTGAAAATAACTTAGATTCTTAATTGATGCATAGGATGAATTTGATAAAAATTCAATAACTTGAAGGTTGATGATGAAAATTAAGGATGACACTTCAATTTATAGGCTTTCAAATAAGAATATGGATGACTATGAATAATCTAGATTTATTTTATAACATGATAATTATCAATGGTTGTATTTAATCATCATCTCAATGGATGATGGCTAATTCTCATGTGTGAGAGTGAGAATGGGAAAGTTAGTTGGTAGTTTAAAATGTCTTAGGAATGATTCAAGGTAGTTTCATGACTCGTAAATTTAGTGTAAATGTTCAATGGTGACTCAACAATTGGTTGAGGAAGTTAAGGAGGTAGTTGGATGACTCAACACTTGGTTGAGAGAAGTGTGGAAGATGTCTAGATGAGGTGTAAATTCTAGATTTTAATCATTTTTGAATAATTATGTGTGCATGATTAATTAATAAAATATTAAAAAAAGGGAGGGAAATGATGTTAGTGGGAAATTTAAATTTTTGGAATTATGGATGAGTTAGAGTGTCAATTTTTACAAAATTTAATTACGATACTAAATTGGCAAACTTTAGGTGTCTACAACATTGAACCTCTAATCATGCATTATGCAATTAACCGAATCAACCATTACAAATGGATTTTATGTTAAATTATAAATCTATTCAAGAGTGCATGATCAAAATAGAATGGGGAACATCCCAATTCTTACGATGTTTGTAGATAGAAAATAGTATTGAAAATCATGGCATGAATCTGTTTCATGCCCCCATTGATAAATATAGAATCTATAATTGTATTTAGATGTAAATTATATAAAAAAAATGAAATTTGTGCATGAACTTTTATCATGCACTCAAAATTTTCTAAATTCTTAACTTGATTTGATAATGTGAGTACCTATGCATATCAAATTCCTCCATAATTTGTGTCAATGATTGAATTTTTCACCATTATAAACCTTTGAAACTATATGTTGTATTGAAAGTTGATTGTTGGTTTTTTAAGGCTTATCTCATGTGTGAAAATACTGCTAAAATGCCCCCATTTTGAGGTGATATAATTGATCCTAAAATTCACTCATCTAAAAATAAAATTTAATTGGAATATGCATAGTAAGATGTAATCATTGAATGATGTAGCATGTGTGAAAAGCATGTTAGCATAGTAAAATTTACATCATTTGAATTATGTATGTAACATATGAGGTAAGTCCTATATAAATGTATCAATGAATCTCATATTAATTGATTTATCATCTTATGTGTTAGTGAGTGAATGATATTGATCGTGGCACTTGTTAAACTTAACAAGCTAAAAAAACATACTCACACAACAATCACAATGTCATACAAAAAGGCCTAGCACCACATACAAGGGACATGTTTAAATTTCACATAAGCAAATATTTGTACACACAAGTACATGAATAATGTTTCAAAAAATTACATTCAAATGTCACACAAAACATATGACCAAGGGCCATTAAAAAATGGACATGTTCAAATGTCACACATACCAAACAATATTTTATAGAGATGTTCAATCAATTCTACATAAGGGATACACATAATAGATAATAAATATCTAATCTACTATGTATAAGTAATAACATCAATAGAAAATAGATATAGAAATATAGTCTATATCATGTATAGGTAATGTGATCATGTCCTAGCAAATAAAATATCCATGTACACAATTGTAAATGGAAATGTTAGTAAGACATTTTTAAATAATAAATAGCTCAACAATATAGGAGTCATGGAATGATAACACCTATACATACTATCACTTGTTGATAAGATGTACCCAATTTACCAAGGCTATTAGGTAGGGGCAAGTCCCACATCTTAATCCATGTAAAATTTGTATGTCTTACATAACACTCAAGAATACATGTGAAATACAAGTGTGATAAAAAAGAATACACTATCTACTAATCATGAGATAATTAACTAATTGTACATATGTAAACTAGATGTCTTATCATGTTCCGGTCCTGATTTTGGATTTTTAGAATATTTTGAATGTTTTTTACCTTTGCATATTTGATTTTTTGTACTTTTTTCACTTTAAAACTAGAAACAACAAAAGCTAGTGACAAGCACAGTTTTGAAAGTAGAGGAAAGATAAGGAACTTGAATAATCTGCAACATGTGCCTATGTAAAATATCCAACAAGTACCTATGTAAATTATGCACTAGAAATGATATGAAGGATATGCAAATAGAAGATGCCCCCACTATAGATGTGTTTGTATCTAAAAACATGTAGGAACAACAAGGGTATGTGGAGGAAGGATTGAACATCCTCATTTCATCAAATGTGCACTTATCAAAGTATGTCACATGTATGAAAAATATAGCATGGAAAAAAATTCAAGGATAAATAGTAGTTTTCATACTAAAATTGAGTAAAATATATAAAAATTATAAATATTAAGGATTTGTGTATTAGAATTTTGAATTCTAGATGAAAATTTGCATATGACAGGATTGACCAGCTGATGATAATAGTCGCAATAAATTTCTCCTTTAGTGGTCAATTATGTCCTAGACAAAAATTACAATTTCATTAGTGAAAACTATGAAAATAGAGAGATAAATGACATAATATGACAAAATAGATCATTATTTTGGACTGTTCAAATCTGTAGAGTGAAAATGACGAGCTAACAAGACAAAAATCAATAAGAGGCAAGGGATTAGAATAATTTGATAAAATAAAACATGTGCACGAAGTATGAGAATATCTTGAACAATCAAGATGTTATGTACATGAAATATGTTATTATAAGGGGAAAATATCATCAAGGGGGTACGTCTATGTAGGTCATGTATCATATGTGTTATAACCATTAATTATATTTCCATATTTATCCTACATATTAGTCATGTCATTCTAATCATACTCTTCATATTCATTATCAAGATCATAATCACTTTATTGGTTCTAAAATTATGGTATGCCACTCTTGCCATCTTTTGTATCTATATGGATAGCCCCTATGTGTATGAATTCCTGCATCTAAAAGTCCATGTCATATGAAACTTGTATGTCCTATAACTCACTCATGTATAACATGAAATGCATGTGCATATGAAAAATGATATGTAATCTATCATAATGTGATAACAACATAATTTAAATTTGTTTAATAGTAATACATGTCATGCATAGATCTTGATTGTCTTTTTGTTTTTGAAATATTTTTTATTTTTTTTGTATTTTAGTATTTTTAATCATATAGAGGAGATGTGTAAATTATATATCATTTAATCACAATGAATACATATGATTAACTAACCTACAATATCAACACAAATGGCCATACCAATTGTGATAGAATCATTTGCCCAACCACTTGGATATAATAATGGTACATTGTATTGATCTATATAAATATTTGAAATCTACTGATATAGTTGTCTCATGATGCTTTTTTGATATGGTTTCTTTTATTTCACTTTTTATGTATTATTCCTTACTTATTTCATTCCTTTATCATTAACTTGTTGATTTAGCTTTCATACCCACACTTTGTCTTATGAGATGTATCTATATTGTTCTTTGTACTTGTTCTAAATCTTTGATATGTAATAAAACCACATTTAAAAGTGAATGAAATAGTCATATTAATGCTAATCAAATTTTATTCCACTCATTTTAACCATGATTGTCCTAATATTGCATTGCCTTTTGAAATGGTTTTTCCACATATAATAATGTATCTATTGTCTTAGACCCAAGAGTTATCGATATGGTAACATGACATGTGACATCCTCATAAGTATGCATATGTTACAAATGTCATTCATCGTATCCCAATTCCTTAATAATCTAATTATACATTTATTGCATTATGTCTTGTCATTTACAACAATGATTTCTATAAAGGGCTCAAATGACCATTGGTTCCTTTAAAGGAACATCTTGGGAAATATAGATCCTTGTAGAATGTGAGTTAAAATATCTTATTATAGTTACAACTTTCATATAATTTGAAGTGACCATTGGCTATTTATAGGAAAACCATGGGATATATCAGCCTTCATGAAATGAGTAGTAAAAGAAGATGGAGAGGTGAACCTTGTTGAAATATTGTTAACTGTACCAAATGTAATAAGCCCTCTATCCAAAAGTTGTTTAATATTATGTTGCATCAAAATATAGTTATTATATATATGTCCATTGATACAATTTACAAAATGGTCTTGCCCCCACTCACTTAAGGTGATTTACATGATGATGGTGATTAGGTGGTAATTATATTAACTTTTTATCAATAAGTGTGCACAAAATATCATTTGGTCTATCCTTGAAACTATTAAACTTAATTGGTTGATTTTTATTGCAAAAGGTGAATTCATGTTAGTTGTTGGAGTTTATTTCTTATCAATGACCTTATTGTTGGTACCTTAGTTTTGGATTTCCTTTTTAATCAAAGATGCATTTTTAACACTTGAAGTTGGTGAGTGATGCAAATACAAAGTGGGAACATGTGTTATATTTGTCACGTAAGTGAAAATATCCATGTAAAGTTGCTCAAAATAAGGATAATATTTTTAAAGTGTCATCTCCTTATGTAGAGATGTAAGACCCTTGATAAAGATAAATTAATTTTCCATATCTGAGGGTTGATACATCAAATAATGCAATGTAGTTTAAAATCTTAAAATGTAATCTTTGATAAGTTTATCATGACCCTGTTGTAAGTTTTGAATATGTTCCAATTTTATTTTAGTAACCTTCTCTTATTAAAGTTAGATAATAAAGCTTCTTATAAATTTCTAAATAAAAGTAAAGACCCACTAGGGAGACTATATAACCAATGTAAGGCTTAACCTATTAATTTTTTGTGAAAGCTTTTAATAATATTTTGCCATCATTTGTGCATTTCCCAAAATAAATTACATGCCAAGTCAAGTGATTATTAGGGTCTCCATATCCATCAAAAAAATTAACTTAGGCATCACGAGTCCTTTGGGGTAATTATAATTAAGTATGTTGTGTATTATAGGTTTTCCTAGTATGTCATTATTATCCATGTTAGCATGACATGATCTAGTTTTTAAATTGAAACAAATAACTTACTTTTGAAAATCACCTATGGCATGCATCATAGAGATGTTATAGCTGGTAGGGATAACAATGGTTTAGAAAGATTCATTATTTGGATTCATCTCACCATATATCTTAAACATATGTATAAAATATTAATCACAAACATTTATATCATTGAATTAAATAGAATCACACTCTATAGAGACATCAATGCATAATTTAGAGATATCATCATATTTATTTTTTATATGAGAATGAAAAGCATAACATTTCATTTATATAGAAGAAGGAAGAACATCACATATATTTTTAATAAAAACATCATGTTTCACTTGTAAATAAGAATAAATAGCATCATGTTTCATTTCAATATAAGAAAGGAAACATCATATTCTAGTTGAGAAAATGGAATATCTTTAAATTTTTTATCATAGAAACATTGTTACATTTAGAAACATCATTGCAAGGCATAGTATCATGAGATTGAACATGTATATCATTTATCCATTTATTTATTATGTTTTATTTCTTAAGTGGAATATTAGAAACATGAAGAGGTGCACTAGTTAATTCATTATAATAGTCCTCTTATTATAGTGTTTGATTAACAAAAGAGTGTATACAAGGGCTAGGAGAATTGATTTATTGGAATACATCAATATTTTTTTCCTTTTTTGCTTCACTAAAATTTTAAAAATATATATCACTATCATTTCAATCTTATTCATAATCATAAGCATAATCTACAAGTCATCATCATTAGGCACACTCACAAGCATAATCATTGATTATATCATTCGTATAATTGTACATACCAAAATTTGTTATTAGACACTTCATAATGTCACTTTTTACATGACTTCACCACATATGACTTTTGCACACATACATGCCTCTTATTCACCATTCTCTCACATCCACATGCTTGTTTTGAGTCTGTCCCTCCCATTTTTCTATCAAACACCTATAGGAACCTTTGTCTATTTCAAACCAACTAAATATCTTACTCAGACATATTTAGATCATCTAATCCACATTTTTGTCTCATGAACATAAAATTCATGCTTAGATAGTTTCATCGATGAAACTAACTTGAGGGTGATGTTACTACCTCTCACTAAGTAATGACTATTTTTCAAATTTAAAGCATTCCTATGGTTTAGCCCATTTACATATCATGTTGATGGCATGATAATTTAAAAAATTGGAATAATATAAATATAAATCAAACCCATACTTAGTATGGACTTGGAACTTGTGTATAAATCATCTATACACTATTGCACATTGAGAAAATTTATCCTATTCTTCCCATATTAAAAATCAGTCACTAGGAGAAATCATAAACCAAGTATGAAACATACCAAACAAAGTCAAGAGTTACTTTTTTCAAGTATAAAAATTTATATTTTAGGTGTATTAATATAGTAAAATAACATAATTTTGCATTCACATTAAGGTAAAAAACTATGTGCAACTTAACTTCCCTCTTCAAAGTATTAGATACATAGGCAACAATGAATTATAATTGAGGGTGATTAGGGTCAGCTCAATGCATTACACTTTCCAAGTTTTTATAGGTTTATACCCTTAATAAGTGGACTTAGGGTTTGGAGGAGAAGGAGACTGATTTCTATAGTTTTACATTCATTCAAGCATCAAGTTCATACATATAAAGTTATAATAAGCAGGCATAACTAATTGTATGGCCACTGAGAGTAAAATTTGTAATGTATTACTTAGATTATTCACACCAATGAAATATTGATAACAAATTAGTAAAAATATATCAAAAAAATAAGGTAAAATAAGTAGATGCATAATAATAACTGATAGAAGAGTAGAATACTTGGTAAATATGACTAAACCACTTTCAGGGGGAAACATCTATACGGTACAATAAGATCAAGAATCCCAATATAATATCAAAGTAATGACCACTACCTCCTATAAATACTCTAATCCATCTATGATTATTTTATAGGCTGACCCTACTAATAATATAAGAAGCTACATAAATGTGACAAGATAATGTCAATGGTTATGGAGGCCCCAATTCAGCCACACATATCCCTAGACAAACTATAGGTTAATGGCTTAACATTCCATTCCCATTTAAATGAATGTTTCCCTCAATGTTTAATAACTATATATTTTATTTTAAAAATGTTTCATCCTTCCATGTTACATCTTAATTGGCCAGATTCTTCTATTTTATCAAAACTCCTTAATCTCTCATGTTCAAAGCCTTTTTATGTGTCTAAAGTGTCTCCTCAAGTTCCAAAATGACTCTTCATTCCTCATCTAGTTCAATTAACTCATTTTATGAAAATACTATTTTTAAAATTACTTTATTCAAACAAGAAACATGATATATCTGATATATGAAGGTAGATTAGGGTAACTCAATATCGCATACTACATTGCCAATTCTTTGTAGGATCTAATATAGACCATAATACTTATGAGAAAAAAATTATACTTTTTTATTATTTAGGTAAATTTTATTATATGGTTGTAAATGTACAAATAAAAAAACACCCACTTTAAAATTCCTCTCACTACGATGTTGATCGGCTTGTTGCTTCATTCAATTTTTATGCCATTGTTAAATTCTCTTTGAGACTAGCTAGTTCCTCTTATTGGTGTTGAATGTGATATTCCATAGCTCAAACCTTTAGATGTACCCTAGAATATAAAGTGATGGATTGTAGCTTGGTACCCATATAGTGCCATAAATAGAGAAATTTTGAAAGAGGTATGGAAGGAAGTGTTATACAACCATTATGCAAGTGGAAACCAATAAACCCATATCTCTTATTTATCTAATGCAAAACAACAAAGATAAAATTCTATGAAATTATTGATCTCTTATGTTTTCCCATCAGATTGAGGATGATAAGATGACATATGGGACAACTGAATACCCAAACATGAGAATAAATCAATCCAAATCACTAGTAAAGATTGGATTAGGATCACTTATAATGATCTTAGGGGTACTATACAACTTTTGAACTATATCCAAAAAATAAATATGTACTCTACTAGCTAAAAATGGTTGTGACAAGGAGAAAAAATGAGCATATTATTAGCCTATCCAAAATTACCATGATGGTATTATTACCTTCAAACTTTGGTAACCCTATAATGAAATTCATGGAGACTTCCTCCCACCTCTGGCTAAGAATCTATAAGAGTTGTAGAATACCTAATGTCTTAATAGTTTCACCTTTGCTCTATTGATACACCATGAATTCATCCAAAAATATCTATATATCCCCCATGAGTTAATCTCAAAATAAATCCTACTTGATTCTATGATAAGTTTTCAAATATCCTGAGTGCCCCTTGATTGGAGATGCATAAAGCTCTATAAGGATCTTGTGCTTGAGGATGGAATGCCTGCATAGGTATATCTATATTTATACCATAATACATTCATTTTGAACTTGAATTTATATAAGTTAACTAAACATTGTTGGATATTATTAATTATAACATGTGTATCACTATCATTCTCCCATTTGGATCTTGTCGCTTCTAACCAATCTACCTGTCAAATGGTCATTTCACATATCAATGCCTCTATGGATTCATCCCTTATAGATAGTGCATCTACTACAACATTCTATTTTAATTTATTATAAATGATTTAAAATTCATATCCCAACATTTTAGTAACCTATTTTTTTTCTTCAGATGACAATCATTGTTCCAAAAAATATTTTAGACTGTCATGACTAGTCTCTACTTTAATGTGTCTACCTGTCAAATAATGTCTTCATTGCTTGACTAAATGAAGTATATCCATCATATATTTCTCATAGATAAAATTTATCCTATTCTTAAATTTTATTTGATTAATTTCAAATGTAAGGTATCTTCCTTCCTACATGAGTACTACCCCCATTCCATATCCTGATGCATCACATTCAACAATAAAAGTTTTTGAAAAATATGGGATTGCTAAAAATAGAGTGGTGCACATTGCCTCCTTAAACTTCTCAAAGACATTGATATTAATTTAATTCTCATGGAATGAGTCTTTATTTAACAAGGCTATGATTTATGTTGTTATGCCACCATAATTTTTCATAAATCTATAATTGTAACCTGCTAGCCCCAAAAAGCCTTAGAGATTTTTAAGGATTTTAACACCTGCCACTCTATTATACCCTTGATCTTATATGGGTCTAATTATACTCCATTGGAAATAATATGACATAATTAATCCACCTCTTGGACTCTAAAATCACATTTTGAAGGTTTTGAATAAAGTTGATGTTGTTCTAGAATTAACAGTACATGTTTCACGTGCATCAAATGTTCTTCCCAAGATTTGTTGTATATGAGGATGTCATCAAAAATTACCAACATGAATTTATTAAAAAATGCCTAAAAATAGCTTTCATCAAACTCTAAAATGTAGATGGTGAATTTGTGAGACTAAAATGCGTGACCAAAAACTCATAATGGCCTTTACGAGTTTTAAAAGTTGTTTTAGGGATCTCATCATTTCTAATCTAAATCTGATGGTATCAAGATTGAAGATCTAATTTTGTAAAATATAAAACACCATATAACCCATCTATCAAATTATAAATTACTAGGATATGGAATTTATCTTTGATGGTGAACTTGTCAAGTTCTCTGTAGGCTAGTCACATCTTCCAAGGATCAATTTTACACACCATGACCACTAGGGACAAATATTCACTTTGGCTATGTTTGATAGTATTTGCCTCTAACATCTCGTGTATCATATTTTCAATTCAACTAGTTTCTAGACACATGGGTACTTATATGGTTAGATGTTTCGTGGTTGACTCCCAAGAAGTAGTCAAATGGCATGATCATGTTCTCTTCTTGCTAGTAGTCCCTTTGGCATTGCTCCAAAAACAACTGAGTGGGCATCAATAATATTTTTTAGATCAGGATGTGTAGATTTCTTTTTTGGTTAAATTTATATGGAAAAAAATCTAGATACAAATCTTTTAGGCCTTTTTTTGAGAATCTTTTGCATCTAATGAGAAGTAACCAATTGTAGATATTTTTATTGTAATCCCCAAATTTCAAATGTCCCACATTCATAGTGTAATCACATAAATAACTCCTAAAAATTAATCTCTATTATACCAAGTTTTTGAGCCATTAGACTCCCAAAATAATGTTTTCTCAACCCATGGGAATAGCAAACATAGGGGAATATAGCTTATAGTCTCCCATAGCTAGTTTGATACTTTGATATTTCCCCAAAAAAATTATTGTGCCCCCATTGGCAATAATATCCTAAAATTTAGGAGATGGGTAAATAAAATAATTTAAACATGTTGCCAATTTATTTTTTATGTAAGTATGAGAACTCCCTGAGTCAATCAAAACTATCACCTTCTACTTCTTGAGGAAACTCATGACCTTAAGGGTTTAGAGAGTGTTAATACCAGAAAGTGCATGGCATGAGATAGTTATAGGAACTCTTCTTATTATTCTTTTGGTGCCTATTCTTCTTCATCTGATGCATCATCATATTCTTCTTCCTCATAGGCATTTTCAAGTTAGAACAATTTATTCTCGACACATTTAAGTCATTTTGCCCATTTGATATCATAATTGAAACATAAACATTTTTCTCTTTTCTCTTCAATTTTTTGAGGATTCAATCTAATAGGTTACAAGAATGATTGTGTTGAAATAATTCACTCTTTTTTAGTAGTGAAAGCCTTTATTTTGACTACATATTGTTCTCATGCTTGACACATGAAAACCATGAATTTTGACATAGCTTGGATTAAACATGTGAACATCGAATTGGATGTTATCCTTAAGGCCACCTAAGAATAGATCATTCATGTTGTATTTTGTGATTTCATCTACACGTACATGCTAGTTCTAAAATTATTGAATATAATCCTTGATGGTTCTTATTTTTTGATATTTCACTAACCAACTTAAAAATTTCTTTGTTACACTATTACAGTAGTGCATATGTAGTTCATTCATGAACATTGACCAAGTAATAGTAAGACCCTTCTTTTTATTTTGACTGTAAATCCATCTATACTAAATTAATTGATTTGGTCCTAAATACAAGGATGCCATGACGACCTTTTGTGAACATGGGGTCTAATGTAATTCAAATATATTCTCCATTTGATTGATCCAAGTGACTAGATCCTTACCATCAAAATTGTGAGCTTCCACTTTTAGAAGCATGTTCCTTGAGACTATGCTTGGGTTTTGATTGTTCTAGTTGGGTGCCCCTGAATGTCTAGATTGGGTGTTATTCGTTGGTGGATTTATGTTTTTATTTGAAAAATATGTTGAAATACTTGACATTTTAGTTTACAAAATTAGCCATCATTCCTTGCATTACATCCATATCTATAGTGATATTATCTGGATCTTATTTTTTATCCATGTTTTAAATATTCATTTGAAAGTGGGAGTACACATTAGTATCCCATGAGTCAAAAGTTTCTAAATCCATCTCTTCCTTGCTAGGTTTTTTTTTTAGGATTAACTTCCCCTTTCTCATAGCCTTGGATGTTCAATACCACCATGCACAAACTCTAGGGTTATGGGCCCAAAAAAATTGTATAAAGGGATTATACTATTATGATTGTCCCATCGATAAAAATCCAATTATTTTTAATTTTCACAAGAGTATGAAAAAAAATTAGACTCACCTAAATTAATACAATACTGTAGTAAAAAATAAATTCTTCTAGGATTTCAAGTTATGGTTTTTTTATCTTTTAGCTCACACAATAATTGCTACAATCTAAAAAACCTATGTTACAAAATCTTTCCCAAATTAAAGCTATAATACCACTTATAATTAAATTACTTAGATAATTCACTCCAATGGAATATTCATAATATATCAACAATAATATATCACAAAAATATGATCAGAATAAGGAGATCCATGACAATAATTCATAGAAGAGAAGAATGCTTGGTAAATATGACTAAACTACTTTTAAGGGGAAATATTCATAACATACAATAAGAATATAATTACCCATAGGATATCAAGTTAATAACCATGACATCTTATATATACTCTACTCTAGCCATCATTATTTCATAGGTCAACCCTACTAACAATATAAGAACCTAGATAAATGTGGCAAGATAAAGACAATGGTTATGAAGGTCACAAGTCAGCCACACATATCCCTAGACATGATATAGGTTAAGGGTATATAAAAATATATCCTTGATAATAACATTATCTTCATTCACTAACATCTAAGTATCTACCCTATCCTGACATAGTAACCATGTGCACATAGACAATCAGTTTTGAATCTGAAAGACTCATAAGCCTTCTTTTAGTCCTTTCCCATTATCATAAGTTATTCATTATCAATCAATGAATCAAAAAATATAAGTATCTTGATATATTTGGTACTTTATATATTTATCACATACCACTTGTCAAATATATTTTAGTAGTTTACATTCAGATTTATGCTTAATTGTTAAAGTTTACAATTTGAATTACATTCAATTCTATATCTTAATTAGGGTTATATGATATTAATTAGGGAAAAAAATAAGCATAATATATGGAATGGATATAAAAATAAATGTGAGGTCCATTAGGGGTTTTGATACGCTCATTTATTTTGAATGTACCAAAACCTAAGATATCAAGGAACACAAGCAAAAAACATGCTTCTAAGATGAGGGTGAACATGGAATGATAGGGTTTTAAGGATTGGAACCCTATGAGAAAAGAAACACCTATAAAGGGGAGATAAAAAAAAATAAGGTTTCAAAATCAACAATAAATATATAAATCTAAAATCCTAATAAGAAGGAAGAAACCCTAAGGAAATCCTAGGGTTTGATGTGCTCAATATAAAGATCAAGTTTACCAATATTTTATAACTTATTTAATATTATTAATATAAACAAGAAAAAAACTATTAATATTCATGTTATATAAAATATATCTAAATTATGAATATTTGAATGTAAAATTAGATGTTTAATTACACTTTATTATTTATATAAATGACCAAGAAGACCAGGGCACTTAGCTTGTTATTGATATTTTTGGGGTCAAAGATTATGCACATATGGTAAGAAGTACTGAAAGTAGATTTAGATTTATTCGAATCTAATAAATTATTATGTGGACCTACCTGGTTGGATATGATGGTTTTTGGATGCATGTGTTAATTAAAATAATCTTATGCATGTGGGAAACATCTCTATAATATGTGTTAGAATGTTCTAACACAAATCACTGTGTTTACTTTTAAACCATTATCTAGTGTAATATCATACGCTTGCTATTGTTTGTAGGTCTATAATTTTGTCTCATTCACCTTAAAACCCTATCTCCACTTTTAACACTAATTTTACCTATAAAAAGGGGTTGTAAAAAATGGGTTGGGTTGACCCTAAACACCCCCATTGAGTCGATGAGTGTTACCTATGTTCTAATACTCTAAAGAGGGATTAAACCACATGTAGTTCTCATAATTAGGTGTATGTGTGTAATCATGATTCATCACTATGGATGAAACTTATAACTTAGTTTTTGACATTTTATAATATCCAAACTTGACTTGGATTTTAGCTACTTTAGACTTGGCTAGGGCATACTCCTTTGAGGTGTTTTTTATTTAGAAGCTTGAGGGTTGTTCTTCTCAATGTGAAGATGATAAAAATCCTCATGATAAGTGATTGGATAAATCCTTTCTAAATAGGAACATAATTATGTCTAGTGTGTTTAAATAGGTGACTCTTTGGGTAACTTGTTTTGACACTAACATGTAAAAGGTATGGGTCGACCTATAGGAAAGATTTATATTTAGGAAAATGACCATTAGAATGATTGTAAATGTATCTAGTATAGGTGGACATATCTAATAGTTGGATTTATTTAACTATTATGGGAGTCACCTAAAAATTAGGAGTAGTGATTTTATGATATGCAAATAGTTTGATTAGGATAATAATCAAATTAGGCTTAGACTAGTGAATTCTTATATGTGATTGATGGTAAATTAGTATGGATGAGTCCACAGATAGATGAAAGACTATTTATATTATGGATAAGGTTTTTATATGTATGCATAAGCCATGTATGGTAAAAATGGGTCAAGACTGACATTAACAAGTGTATAATACCATATTAATGTGTCTAAACTAGGTCTCAAGTCATGTTAATCATGAAATTCAAAGTACACAACTAAAAAATGTTGCCATTCTTTCCAAGTTTTATTAGGTATATATTAATATTAAATACCCTTGTCCCAAAAAGTACATAAAAATGGAAAAAGGGGATTACAATCTCTATTATATGCTAACCAAATATATTTTGGCTAACACTACACATTGAGGTCAAATATCACCTATACCAAGGCCTCCTTATTTTAGGAATTGTTTTAAAATTGATTTATTTTTTTGAACCATGTTTTTTCAAGGTAAAATAAAGCCAAGTAGAGCATGTGATGTTCTATTTAGATCCTAAAAAAATTATTGGTTTTCATGCCAATGAAAGTTCTCTAATAATCCAATTTTATTTTTCCCAAATTTGATTTCATTATTTTCACTTTGGTTCATGTTTTTCTCTACACTAGGATATGAATGTTTTTGTAATGAATTAGATGTCATATTTGGTTAACATATTTTCACATATTTTTTGATCAAATTATGGAATTAAGAGATATTAAATGCTAATTAAATAAGCTTTTGCATATAATTAAAATGTTATAGATACATAATAAATGACACAAATTGATTTGGAACTTGTTAAATTTGGAAAGATGTTAAAAGGGGATATAACAAATAAATACAACTTAACTATAAATTTGAAAATACAAGATTGAGATAGAAACTATAAAATGAATTACGAGGCTCTATGATGATGTTGTGAATCAAGAACAATGTTTTTCTTAGATCTAGGGCAAGGCTAATGGAATCGGATAGGGTCAGAGAGTGTTTTTTTCCTTAGGGAATACTAGATTCTGTTGAGGATTTTTGATTTATGACTGATTTGACAGGTTTATTTCACTTGTATGTTTTGTTAGACTGTGTGGGAGCTATCAATCTATCACATAAGCCATTGTGTGCCTTCTTCATTTTTAAACATATCTCAATTGATTATGAATGATAAATAGAATAAAATGAAAAAAAAAGGTTAGTAGTTGCAATTGTGTTAGACCTCAACATCCCCTTTATTGAGTGTTTCTTACATAAGAATACTTCAAAGAGGGATCAAACTCCATGTAGTTCTCTCATACTACTATGGTGTGTGTGTGAGACTAGTGTAATTTTAAATGTTAGTAAAATATTGGAGTATTTATGTGTTTTAACTGTGACTTGTGACCTTATAAGTGTATAAAAACTCAAATAAAGGTTATTAAGGTTGTATGGACTTTATATTGGGTAAAAAATGTTTTTCTCTCAATGTGTAAGATGTTCTAGTGTTTTTTTGCATGTGAGCCTCTTGGTGAAAAATAGCTTGAAAATATGGATTTATAGTTTTAATTTAGGAATCCCTTCAGATGGGATTTATAAATGCATGGGACAACCTATTACATGAGTTCTAATTTGTGTGACTAGTCATTATTTAGTGAGAAGACATGGTTGGTGGAACTAGATAGGAACGGGAAGTGGGATAGTCCAAATGGTGTAACATTATCTAAGGAGCAAAGAAAACTAAGATGAAAGTATGGATTAATCTTTGGATAAGATTTAGATATTTATAATTAATAATAGTTACATTTTTATATCATTAGTTTCTTGTAGGAATGGGTCATCACAATAAAAAGTGAAGGAAATACGGTCAAGAACTGTGGAATAAGGCATGAGCTAAGTGTGTGTAAAGAGTGGTCACAAGTACACTATTTTAGATTAAATTTTAATTTGTGTCTAAATTTTCCCCCCTTTTATTCCAATAATGTAATAAATTAAAAGTAAAATTACATAGCTGAACTTACCAATGAAGAATAATCTTGAATGTAGGCTATAACACTAAACTGTGATCGATGCAAAACTTATAATGAAACATGTATAAAATCAATCCTTAAGAAAAAAATAAAGAAGTAAATACAAAAAAAATTATATATATAATAACAAGGAATGAATCCACTCAATTGGGTATGTAAACCATTGTGTTTTTTGGTGTAAAACTGGGCAAAGAGACGGTAAGACCCTTGGAGATTTCTTCTTCATTGATAAACTTGGATTTAATTATGCATGTTCAATCCTCATTTAAAGGATAGTGTTATTAATAACTCAAGGTGTGCTTGACTCCATCATTACATATCCAAGGTGGTGAAGTAGTTTTGAAATACCTATATGAATTCCAAAATATTGATCTAATAAAAAACTAGTGCAAAAAGGTAAACCAACTATTATAAATGGAATATGATTAATTTTCAGTGTGAAATTAGTGAAAATATAGTATGATATGAGTTTGGTGTACACAACATATATAAAGACAAGTATTTACACTTCACCTATAAAACTGGTAAAAAAAACTAGGTAAGGAAGTGGTAGGACCCTTAGATATTTCATCTTCATTGATGAACTTGGATTGAACTATGCATGTTGCAATCCTCATTGAAAAGAGTGTGTGCTTAAGAACTCAAGGTTTTTTTGACTACATCATTGCATACCTAAAGTGGTGAAGTATTTTTGAATCCTTGTATGAATTCTAATACATTATTCTAATGCAAAATTGATGAAAAAAGGTGAACCAACCATTACAAACAGAATAATGTTCATTTGTGTTACAAAATTGGCACATACCTAGTACAAAAGATAGTATGGTTTGAGTATGGTATATATAGTGTAGAGAATGACAAGTATTTCCACTCCATCTATGAAACTAGTGTTAAAAAATTGGGTAAGGAGCTAGACATATGCCATGCACATGCTCCAAATCTAATATTTGGGTGTACATGGATTCTAGAATTGAGTGATATCATGTGATTTTTTGAGAAAAAAATTTGTGCAAAGATATAGAACACATGCCATGCATGATGCCCCAAAATTGAGAAAAATCTAAGACAAATTTGAGCACTCATCTGAAATTATTTTGTATACTTGTTACAAACTATCCTATATTAATTTTGATTATGATAATTTTCAAAAATTATAGTTTTCTAACTATTGGGACAATAATGTTTTTATGGACATGGCCAACTAGCGCCCTTGTTCAAATGGAGCATTGTTGTCTAAAACTAATTTATACATGATTTATGGGTATGAAATATGACTAACTAGGTAAATCCTATAAATTTTTATTTATGTGATATATTATTGGAGCTTAGTCTCTAAGACAAGCCATTATTTATGCCCTCTTTTTTTAGGTGAGTTATGGAGCATGTGCAATAAATTAACTCAAAATAAATTTTATGTGAGAGATGTTATAAAAGATGTAAACCTAAGTATTAATGATAACATGAAGATCATGGCATCATCATATAAAATTTGAGATAAAATTTGTAATGTAAGATGCATGTATAAATTTAAACACATACAACGTCATGTCTAGATAGATGTTAGCAATAAAGCATGCAATGTTAAATTGATCAAAAATAAGTATTATAAGCTGGATATAACTAATCATGGAGGGATTCATGATATTTATCATGGAATTGATAAATGGAAAGATGCATGATGTCCATCATGGCATAAAAAACTAAGTAAAACAAGATAAGTGCCATTGCCCTGATGCACACACACAAAGTACACAATAGAAGGCCATGGTGCCACATACAAGAGGCATATTCAAATGTCACACAAACATCAAAACATACAACAAGCTTTGAGCCACATGGAAGGACATGTTTAAATGTCCACAATCAAAAATAAAGAATACACACAAGACATGAAGTCAGAAAGCGAACATGAAAAAAATGCATGAACATGTGTGATTGATCAACATTATCATTTCATAACATCAATATATTCATTAACTCAAGTATTTATTAAAATAGTAATGTGAATGTAAGTGAGCAATATGGATAGATAATTTCACAATGTAAAGAACTAAGGTATAAATAGTAAAGGGTAACCAAAGAATGATAGAACTTGTGTAAAAATATGCCCTTAGTAAACTTGATGTAATATAAATGAGTTTTAAGATTCATATGACTTGTTTGGATCTACGAATGTAGACCCTGTGTTCAGTGGGATGAGTCTGATAGGATTGGACAATAACATAGTGAATTAGGGAAGAATTCTTTTGTCTATTTGAAATTTTTGAGTTTGAGATGGTTAAATGGCTTGCAACTACATGCGGAAATGGAAACCTGTATGTTTTGAACTCACTCATGTACACTTTTGAAGCATATTTTATATAAACTATATAGAGAGAGAAATACTTAGTATACTAAGTACAAACTAACTAATGCAAATAAACTACACAAATCATGCATAGGTCTTGATATTTTAATTTTTTGGAATATTTAATCTCTTTTAGTATTTTTACATATATGAAATGATGAGAATGAACGTACTAACCAATGAACCCCTTAAGAGATTTACTATCAATAAGTCTTGTATCTAGCATATGAAGGATGACCTCCCATGAATGGAAAGTATCATGGCATTATGAAGTATATAGATATGTAAAATCAACTGACCCATACTATGATATTGATTATTTTTATTTCCTTTTGCAATATGTACTAGATCATTTACCTTTACTATTATTCGATTACTTATATTTTTTGTATATTAGTTCAAGACATGCTTTCTTTTTTCTGTGCCTACTTTAAATAAGTTTCATCTTCTCTTGAAATTTTGATCATGGCACTTTCATGTCCAAATGTGACATGGTTATGATTTTTACCAATTGTTTCCCCTATTGCTGTCATCAATGATCTTCCAATTCAACATTATATTGGGCCAAACTAGGACATATGTGAAATACCATTGAACATGTTTTTTTACCAACTGTGAAAGCTATCTCAATGGATTTGATAAATGACTTAGATAAAATAATCTTAATAAAAATGTTCCTTATCATATCTAATAAATTGTAGTAGTGTCATGTTTACAAGCATTAATTTCAATAGTGTTATTAATCACAACATTTGTACATTACTTACCATCTATGAAGGGGTTAAGAATCAAAGGCTCTGTAAATGATGAGTGCTTTTGAGTTGAATCTTTTGAAACCACACTTGTAACATGTCATTTATAGGCATCTCTTTCTTTTCAACCTATTTTGTTAGAAAGCCTTTCTTAAAGATACTTTCTTGCTTAGGTTAAACCTATTTTTGTAACTTTTATTCTTGTTCTTTTTCTTGTTGTAGTTTTTGTAACCTTTTATTTTCAAACTATACCTATTTTTTTATTCTATTTGTAATCTTTATTTGCCATATTTATCTCTTTCTATTCATGGTTGTTCTAATTTTGCCTTTTGAATCTTTTTGTGATTTGAATTGGCATTTGGTATACATACTTGTTGTCTTTGTTATTTTTGTACTATTTCTAAATTTGCCACTTGTTCTACTTGCACTTGTTCCATTGCAGGTTGCTTGATGATGTATCTACTATAGGATCACCACTATCAATTATTTGTAGTATTTTATTCTTCAAATCCAAAAATCTATTTGTATGATGCCCATGAATTCTATGATATTCACAATACTATTTTGATCTCCTTAAAAGATGTATAGGAGGTAGTTTGACCAAAAAAATTATAAGCATTTCCCTTGGAATCTCACTTGAACTCTTAATATTCTTTTACATAATATTTGAATCACTTGTTGTAAATGTATTATGTTGTAGCTTCCCATTTTGATATGAAGTCTTGTTAGGCATAACATTGCTAGGAAAGATGTATATACATGATAAACACTCTCATACTCTGGTTTCTTTGCGTATGTGATTATATTTTCCCATGATGTAATCCTTGAAATGAATTATTTATTTTGATTTTGCAACTCTTCTACTAACTTTCTCATAATGATGATTTGATCCTTAATGGCTTCCCAAGTACAGACCTTAGGTAATTGTGATTGGATATGCATATAAACACCATCAAGAGGAGATGTGGGAGATGGATGGGGGTGAGTAAGGACATGTTGGTTACCTTAATTTGTAACTATATAGTGGCCTACCTTATCTCTTGGGATAGTGATAACATGGACCTAGCTAGAGAGAAAGTAGTTATCACAGTCTTGAGGAGGGATGGTTGAAGTTAGCATAGACATAGAAGGTGTATTATGATTAAGTGAAATATTAATTGTATTATACATTAATAGTCTCCAATTTATTGTATTTTTTATTTGATTAGGTAAAAGTATAGATTTTATATGGATCCTGCAACTAGAGTATTCAAATAAATATTCAAGTCAACATAAAAATGAACAATAATAGACAAACAAGTCTCCTAGATTGGCTATAAAGATTTTTTAAAAATAAGCAAAACTCACCAAAAATACCAAGAAACATACACTAAAATTATACCAAAAACTAACTAAAATAAGAAACATATAAGGACCTAGATTAAGAATTAGACTCTTCTGAGTTAGAGTAATTCACCAGCGTGGTTAGATTAGTAATCTCCTTATCTTTTTTAGTTTTGTATTTCATAGTCTGACCATAAGTTCATCTATTCAGGCCTTCCTCCTTATCCTCCTCTTTCTTATTTTTAACTAGGGTTTTGGGTGAAGGTTTAGATTCCTTGTCCTAAAGCAAGTCATATTTCTTACCCTCCATATTGCCTATTATACTTTCCATTTTCTTGGTACTCTTAGGAGGGGTTATGGCAGGCACAGATGTCATCGTCACCCTTTTCTCCTTATCAAGAGGACTATTTTTTTCCTTGTTATTTTGAGGGATAACCCACACAGTTTTGTGAGTCTCCCAATCCCTTATAAATTTCTCTGCCTCACCTTTTAATGTGTTCCATTCTTCCATCTATTTTATGATAAGCCTTCCCTAGTGTTATATCTTATCCTCCAACTCCATCAATTTCAAATTAAAGTTAAATGAAGGCCTAAGGTGTCTCTTATCCTTAGGGTCCTTCATAGGATACTGAGAATTCTTCCTCCTATCTTCCTCCATGTTATTAAGCTTCTTCTCTTTGGTATTCTTAAGATTTTAAGCTTGTGTTTGCTAGATTTGGCCTTGAGTATGATCTCCATTGAGTGGGAACTTTTAGAATGGACTTCATCCCAAGACTATTTATTAGATTCTTGACTTTCCTCCATAATATCCTCAGAATTATTAGGTTTTAGAATCTTCCACAATTTTTTTGTCCACTAGATACACTTCCTTCCCTATCATAACTTTCCCTCTCTTTGTTATGATAAAAATTAAACCTTGGTGGATGAGGTCACTTGTAGAATCTGATTTGAAATTAGTTATCATGATTTCAAGTGATTTGAATAGGAAATATGGCAAACTAATTATGTCTCCTTTAAAGTGATTCAAGAGCATAAATTTATGAGAGAAGAGGACATGAAATTTACCTTCAACCATTATATATTTCATTATCTGTAAGGATATGTCTAGCCACTACTTTGATAGATTCATCCTTGGGAAGCCTTTATTCTCAATGATGATCTCCACATCACAATTGAAGATTTATTTAAGACCTCTTGCTTTATGTGTTTATCCTTAAAGGATTTGGTACCCTTGTAACTCATGCCAGTCACCTCCTTGATCAATTATTCTGATATTTACATCTCAACTCCTCTCAATTACACTTTCCTATGGTGTCAGCCTAGGGTGAAATCCTTCAACACCTCCTTATCATAACCTATGATTCAGGTCATAAACTCAGCCATAACACCTTCTTCCATTTTGTGCCAAACTTTGGGATTGTCCTTTGTTTTAGCATAAGAGATGGGTTCAATTTTATCCCTATGCCCTCCCATCATAATTTTATTTCTCATTTTCAAACTTAAGATCTAGACCACAGTTTATAATGACTTTTCCTATTTCATTCGAGTGATTTATGTTGTATAGATAATGGATCTACCACAGTACACCTTACTCACAAAATTCATCCTTACTAAACAATGATAGCAAGGGCTTTTACAATTATGATTCATTAATATAGGTCTAATTATTTAAGCTTATATGTGAATATGCCATCTCCTTGCACGTAATGATGGGGATAGAATAATTAACTATTAAGTTAAAAATATGAGGTGGCAAGTCATAAACCTTTTTCCACACAATAATTTTTTTATTAAGGACCCCAAGATTAGCCATCTTAGTGGCTACCTTGTTGCCTTCCCTAAACATGTGGCCTATGGTGACTTATTTGTAATGTTAAAGTAACTCCCCTCCAATTTAATGTATATTTATGAAATATATTTAATGTTTTTAGCCTAAACCATGCAATTTAAATAAGTATTGCTTGAATTAAAAATTATATACCAAAAGTAACCCATATATCCATTATATGGTGTGAACAAATAAAAAACTGACCATAAAAATAGATTTATTAATTATTTTTAAAATATGAAATAACTTTTTTATTGAAATCACTAAATACACAAAATCAATAAAATATTTTAAAATAGATACACCATTCATCCTTTAGGGCAAATTTCATAAAAATAGTAAATTATAATTTACAAAAAATACATGCAATATTTTGATGAAAAAAATTGGTTTTTGATTATATCAATATGAATAACAAAAACCTCTGATAATTTTTAAAATAGATTCATTATGGATCATATATGAGCCTAATAAGTAGGATGATAATTCATAAGACTAGGAAAGAAAAACCCTAATATAAAAATGAGAGTTACACCCTATAATCATACTTTTTGTGACCCTAATCCTCCCTATGATTACACATCAGCTCATGTGCATACTACTAACCCTAGTTATCCCACTTCAAGGCATTGGCCACTTTCATTGACTTTTCCTATGTCATACATCCATCCCCTATACATCCTTAGCACCTCACTGACCTTTTATGCACTAGACAAGCCCTCTAGATACCTCTTGGGGCCCTTTCAGAGGCCTATTGACCACTTGGAGTGCCCATTTAACTTATGCCATAGATTAAGGAGTAAATCAATAGCCTATGGAGCATGTTTCCTTCAAAAAAGCCATGGCTTCGGTAGAACATGCAAAAAAGGCCCTAGTTTAGGCCCAAATGGCTAGAAATGGCTATTTTTTGGCTTTTTAGCAAATTAAGGTTGAGATATGACACTTCTTCATTCATTTGAGGCCCTCTCTCTTGCATTGTTTATTTGATCTTCCCACTTGATTATCACATTCAAATATGTATTGCCTTCTCAAATCTCACTTGGTTCTTTCTTGGCACACTTAGCTTTCATTGTGACAGGGGATGCCCTACTATTATGTAGCTTATCTTAGTGATTAGCGTTTCTCTCTATAATGTTATTGAATATTTTGGGTTACTCATAGCTCCCTCAACACTCTATTACACCTATTTTTGTGCTCCTTTCATTGGCTCTCTCTCAGTTGGTAGATTCTCCTTCACCTCTTCCATAGTTTTTGGCTCCTAGTTTGGACTCAGCCTACACATAGCTTGATCCTCCTTCATTACTTCCTAGCTTGGATAATCAGTTGGTAGAAAGTATGTACACTTATTTTGAGTTTTATATGAGGTAAATTTTCTATAAAAAGTGAAATTCTTATTTGTTTCCAATAGTATATATGTTAGGTTTTGATTGTTTAGTGATTTAGCTTGTTTAGGGCATTATCTAGGGTAGTTTCTAAAGTTTTATGCATTTTTATGTGGTTAAGAACATATTTAATTGATTGAAATATATTCCCTTACATGTCATGCTTGCTTTTGAAATATATCTCATTGCATAAATTAATTATAAATGATCAAAACAATCTATGCAATTTGCATAAACGATCTCCTCTCTTGCTAAATTGTAAAATTGCATTATTAGGAAACAATAGTGTTGAAAGTAAAGAGTTAGCTAAAACTTAGATTAGGAATTTTTTTGAACCCTTGATTTAAAAAATATTTAGTTCTTAAAATGTCTTTCATTTGGCCTGAAAGTGCTTTTCTTCCAATTTTATGCATTACTTCATAGCTCTCTTTCTTTAGCATTGTTATTTCCATAATTTGTATGCAAATAGTTTTATAGTCTTATCTACTTTATTTACTATGGTTATACCTACTAGAGTAACCTTCATCCTTTGTGCACTTGATGTGCTAGACCTAACCTGGTTTACAATTCTATTTATATCTTGGTGTAAGCTATCAAACTAGATAGCCTCTGGAGATCTCATGTCTCCCATAGAAGCCTTGAGTCTTCTAGCCTTATAGTTGTTTGTTTAAGTACCCTATGTACCCCCATACCAAACACTATTGGTTATGTTTAAATTATTGGAGCTACACACCCTATTTCAAATAATAAAACTTATAATTTTCAAAAAAGATAAGGGGAACTTAGAAATCATATCTTGAAATCCTAATAAAAAATTCTTAAATCTTACAAAGAAGATTGGAACCCTAAGGGAAACCTAAGGTTCCATAATGCTCAAACAAAAACATTAGGTTCACTAATAATGTTTGATCAAATTTAAAAATAAAGAGATATTAAATCCTAGTTAGATAAACTTATACAAAAAATCAAAATGCTACAACTATGTAATAAATGACACAATTTTTTTTAAAACTTACTAAATTTGGAAAGATGCTAAAAGAGGAAATAAAAAATAAATACAACTTAGCTATAAATTTAACAATTTAGGACAAAGACAAAAATTGTAAAATTGACTAGGAGGCTCTGTGATGATGTTGTGAATCAAGAACAGTATTTCACTCAAATCTAGGATAAGGTAACTAGAATTAGACAAGGGTGGGGAACAATGTTATCTTTAGGACATGTTGATGTCTAGTGAGGATTTGTGATATACAACTACTATGATAGGTCCACTTCACCTGTGTGTTCTTTTAGATTATGTGAGAGTTATCAATCTATCATGAAAACCATTGTGTGTGTTATTCTTCACTTGTAACCCTAGCTTAATTCACCATGAATGATAAATGAAATAAAACAAAAAAAGAGTATAGCAATTGAATTTGTGATAAACCTACACACCCCTTATGTTGAGTGTTTCCTGCATACTAATACTCTTAAGAGAGATCAAACTCCATGTAGTTCTCCCATGCTATGATAGTGAGTATGAAAATCTAGTGTAATACTAAATGTCTATATAATCTTGGAGTATTTATGTGCTTAAACCATGACTTGTGACCCTATAAGTGTATGAATACTAAGCTCAGGGCTATTGGGGTTATATGGAGTATATATTGGGAAAAATAGATGATTTTCTCTTAATGTGCAATTCGATGTTCTAGTGTTTTTCCATGTATGAGCGTATTGGTATAAAATGGATTGAAATTGTAGTTTTATAGTTGTTATTTACGAATTATTTTATATGGGGATTAATAAACATGTAGGATGACCCATTACATGAGTTTGAATTTGAGTAACTAACAATTTTTTGGGAGGAGGATGCACCTATCATAATTGGATAGGATCAAAGAATGGGATAGTCCAAATTACGTAGCCTTTTCTAAGGATCAAAGATAACTAAGCTATAAGTATGGATCAGTAAAGGAATTTTTTGAGTTGTTTGGAATGAGGAATAGGGAAAGTTTGATATCATTCACTACTTATAGGAAAGTATCATCCACATATAAATTGAAGGAAAGGTGGTCAAGGATTGTGGATTGAGGCATTATCTAAGTGCATGTAAGGAGTGGTCACATGTAAATTATTCTAGCTTAAATGTTCATTTATGTGTCTACACATACCTACATGCACTCTATATTTTTTTGGATTAGACTTTGAAAAAAATCATTTGGTTAAGTTCTAAATATAAAACTTATAACATAATTGGTAGGATTGACATGGGATTCACCTCAAATTCAATTTAGAGTTTATATTTAATATGCAGTGATTGAGATGGGATTTGGAAGAAATCCAAATATGAGGAGTGTTGAATATTTGGAAGAAATTCTTCTTGGCTATATACAAACTAAATGAATAATAGGCCCAAAGTAATTCATAAAGCATTGTAATGACATATATCATATGTTATGAAATGTAATATATTCCATTGTAAAAAGCATAATGGTTGTGAAATCTGCCTTCACAACTACTAATTACATTTCCTCAAATGTTTCTAATGGATTTTCAACAAAATATTTTTGTGCATATCCAAAAACCATTGCATTACATGAGACAACATTTTTTTAGGCATTTTTTCAAACATAATTTTGCATGCATTTCTACTAGGGCACTTGTAACTATAAAATATGATAAAGATCAACTTTTGATTACACTTTGATGGATTTTCATTGCTCCAAATCTCCTAGTTTGGAACTCCCTAATGGTAAAATATATTAGAATGTCCATTCCTTTAGTGAAGAGTTATGTGGTCCAAGAAAGTCATTTTAATTTATTTTACCATCATACTTATTCTGGTGTTGATTCTTATCATCATATTAGAATTCATTTCAATGCCTTAAATACATTTTTAAATCTAGGAATGAGGAAAACTATGAACAACATAACATTCATCATGAGTGCTTGATTTTACTAATCACAATTATGTTTTCTTGATTTACCATGTTTATCTTTTTAAAACATGAAATTACTTGATGGATTCACATGATTCCAATAGACTCCATGACACATAAAAATTTTCCATAACCAACTCAGTTAATATGATTAGCTTATATAGGCATTTTTATGCTTTAGATACCCATGTTCTCTTTCAACCTCTAATTTTGACACATGTTCAAAGATGCTATAAAATATTGTAGAGTCTACCTTTACACATGTCAATTGCATTTTTTTTGAATTTTCCAAGGCCTTTTCAAAAAACATGTTTTTTATTATACTTTTATCAATGTCTATGCTCTATTTAAAAGCTCCCATTTTTTTATAGGCTAGGAGGATTATAGACTTTTTTTTGAATTATAGATTCACCAAAACATTGAATCAAACACCTTTGACTACTAATGTTTAATGCCATCTATGTTCAGTATGTTAAATTCTTAAATACATGCCTTGCTCTTTAGATGAGAGATGAACATACATTAAACACAATGTACTAATCCTAACTCATACTACCTTCTATTAGTAATGTAAAAAAACAACACAATATACAAATTAGTGCCTCTATTTATAATAGATAACATATATATTCACTTATCAAAGTGTGTATTTTTGAAGAAAATAAACTGATCTATTTCATTACTAAATATTTCAAACACATAAAATGTGAGCAAATCCCTATTTTTAGGGAGAAAAATTATTTGCATGGATTTATTATATGTTCATTTAGAAATTATAAAGATGTGTCTAATTTATTTTCACATGTATTTACTCTTTGGAAAATAGATTTTTTTACTTGTTGCACTCAAAGCCTTTCATGTTCTATTTATATGATCTTTCTTGCCCTCATCCATTTTATAAGTTGTTTATAAAAACCAATATCATTGAATACAATTTCTAAATATTTATTATTAGTTTCAATAAAAAAAAATTAGATGTCCATAGGAGTAATCAATGCAAAAATTTTAAGGTTTATCTTCATTTGTCTTCAAATAAATTTTTTTTTGGAGATTGAATTTTTATTCTAAAAGCTCTTCATCTCAATTGAACTAATTTAGGAATTGGAAAATTCCACATTTAAATTGATTCAAATTGATATGGGTACTAACTTTATACTATTTTAACCCTTCTTTATTTTTTATTAATAAATCATTTCTTTGTGTTATATTAGGAATCACCTTATCCCATTTGACAGATACATTAAGCATTTACTTCATGTAGTTTTGGCTATTCATTTTTTGTAATGTATTAAACTTTATTATTCATTATCCATTAGATCAATGTTAATACTACATTAGTAATTGGATTAAACCATTTTTAAATTGGATTGGTAGATAGATATTTTGATTAAGCCTCAATTGCATATTTATTTGAGTACTTGCTTTATACTATTATCTTCAATTCTAGATTGTTTTACACCATTTTGGGATTGAGTTAATCCAACATATCAAATTGATTTGGGTGCACATTTTAGATGGTATAAATATCATTTTTCACATCTTTCCTTTGGTTTTGTGTATGTATTGTATTACTTCAAGCATCATTATGACTTGATTTTATGTTGTCTTAAGTTAGAATACAAAGCATTGCCCTT
Source organism: Torreya grandis (assembly GCA_037957365.1). Classification (NCBI taxonomy): domain Eukaryota; kingdom Viridiplantae; phylum Streptophyta; class Pinopsida; order Cupressales; family Taxaceae; genus Torreya; species Torreya grandis. The sequence goes on from JARHVA010000815.1 coordinate 3,252,043, forward strand.
AGAATTAGTGTGTTTTGAATTTGAATTTATTATTCTAGAATACAATGTTTTGACATTAAAATGAATTTATGTTATGTTTTTTTAAGTTGGAATTCATTTAGAATCTAATTTTATGGTGATTTTGAACATCCATTGATTTGATACTATTTGTAGGCTCAATTAGATTCTCAATTTGATTGAGATATTATGAAACTATTGAATTGAGATATTATGCAATTATTGAATTGAATAATCTATTTGCATAGATTTATCTTGGAAAAAAATTTAGGATTATCATGGGCATGGTTTATCATTATGTTTATAAATTTATAATTATAATTGTAATTTGGTTTTGATTTTATGGTGATCTTCTTTCTTGAATTGCATTAGTATGATTTAGTATATGAAGTCTAATATGCTCTAAATTAATAAAATTTATGTTTTGGACTAGATTAGGCTCTAAATATTGTATAATTTGATTTTATTTTTGAACTAAATTGTGCTCTAAATTTGATTGATATGGTTTTCATTTTGCTCTGCATTGGGCTTTGTAAGTTTTTGCATTAAACTAAGTGTGCTTTGTATTTGTTTGGATTACACTTGAAAAATTATTCTAGTTGAGTTCTAAATTTCAAACTACAATCATAACTAGCATCTTTGACATGGGATTCACCAAAAATTAAATTTATAATTTATATTTAATATGAAATGATTGAGATGGGATTTTTAAGTGATCTAAGTATGAGGAGTGTTAAATACTAAAAGAGACTCTTTCTGGTGATGTACAAAATAGGAAAATAATAGGCCTAAGTAAGTCATACACTGCTCCAATGCCAACTATCACAACTTATTTCATGAAAAACATTCCATTATAAAATTGATATTTCCTAAAATATATTATTTTAGGTTTTTTTGCTCTCTTTCCAACCCTTTGCAAGTTTTTAGTCAAAATTTTATTAATGCATGACTATATATCTTGTTATATTTCTATCTTCCTACATGAATCAATTTTTTCCATCCATTATCATCATAATTAAAACAAATTAAATTTAATGTATTTCATATGCACCTTTTAAATCTTGTTTTTGACTTTGTATTCTAATTTTATGATTAAAAAATGCCAATTTAATCTTAGTTTCTATTTTATATTCTTTCAAACAAACTGTAATATGATTTTTGTTTTGTGTTCTTAGATTTAATAACCCTTTGATCCAAAACTATTATTTTGGTTTGGTTTTTATTTCCTCACCAATATTAAGTTCATAATGCATATGTTACAAATCAGAATACATCTAGTGTACCACAATGATCACTAGTAACGATTTTGCTAACAATAAACACTAACTTCATTTCAAACTAGAAGTCCTAAGAATATGCTTGTTATTTTCAAATTAAATGACATGATCATAAAAATCATTACAATTAATTGATAATGTAATGTATGCATGCAATAATAATGATTCAATTTCCAAATCTATAGGCCAGACAACATTTATTACTTTTCTTTTCAACATATGTCCAACCAGGTTTTTCCATCACATTTTAACCAATAGTATTGACATGAATCTCCTTTAAATAGTGATAAAAATTTGTTCTTATTTATTTGTTTCATTTCATTTATTTTTTATGAAACATTTCATTATGTAAATAGAAACCATTTTTGTCTACTTTTGATATAAAATTTTAATCCAATATTCATATCAATATCACCTCATATAGTAGATAGACTACAAGTAAATATCATCAATTCATAAAACTATGATCTTTATCTTAGATTAATCTTGAAACTAAATTGACATCATATTTTTATATAATTCAAAACAATAAATTCAAATACATAATCGTTACTTGTATTTAATTTTTTTGTTATGTTTATCATGAATGCAACAACAATAATTGAATTGTTCAATTCAAATAATTTATCTAAATAAAATTTGACATTGTTTCACTATGACATAAAGTTTGGATAATTTTTAATATCAATATGCTCTCATATATAAGACAAACTGTAAGATGCTTCATATAGATGATAAATCCTACATGCAAGTTGACATCATCTTTCGATATAATGCAATATTGTAAATTCAAATACTTTTCATAGATATGGATAATATTTTTATGCCTTTCAATTGTAAGTGTGTGATGCCAAAAAAACAAATAAAAAAAATATCATAATGTAATGTGTTTATGTGTCCTTTACATTACAATGAACTGCAAGTTTAACTTAGGTATTTAATATCCATGCTATATTGATACATTTTTTAATACAATTTAATGAAATGTTTGTGCATATATGCCTATCAGTGTTCATTTTTTAATTTTTGATATTAAGAAGAGTTTTTTCTCATTATTTTGTTTCAATTTTATTTTTAACAACCTAATTCCATTTATATTAATGAAAATTAACTTTCTCACACTATGATATAAAATTTAGATCATATTTTAATATCAATATGCTCTCATATAGAAAATAAATAGAAACCAAAGATAATCTCTTGATACAAATATGCTCTCATATAAAATTTATATCTTATATTCAAGTTGACATCACCTTTTTCTACAATGTAACATTATAAATTCAAAAAGGTTAAATAAATATTGGAAATATTATGAATTTTGATTGTAAATGTATAATGCCAAAAATAAAGAAAATAAAACATGTCATAATGTGATATAATTTAAATTTATCTATTTAATTTACATAATACTTTGATATGCTCTTTGAAACAATCCAAGTAAATTTATGTGTACACATGCATAACATAATGTCATCATTAAATAACAAATTGTAATCTCCACATATGAATTTAAATGTAGTAACTAATAAAACAAGTGTATATTAAACACAATTCTTGTTCAATATAAAGGAATAGTTTTCAAAAACAATATCTAAAATGAATTTTACAATCATTTTAATTTTTGGAAACCATATATATAAGAACTTAAAATTATTCACTCATTGGTTTTAGCTATTATATTTGCACCACATTAAATTTTGGATTGAGGCATTTTTTGCATTGTAATGGTACTTTTCAAAATTGAATTAAAGCACCTTATCATTATTTTAGACCATTTTATAACCTACCTAATCCTTCATATCAAACTAATTTGTGTATCTATATATTGCATTATGTTATCTATTATCATGATCTAATTTTATGTCCTCTTAACCTAGAATACAATGCATTGGCCTTTGAACTACTATAGGTATTTTTATGGTATGGGTTTATCATCTTTTTTTTTTTGTGGTTAAATAAAATCATATTCTCTTTTAAAATTCAGTAATTTTTACATTAATTTGTTTAAATTAACAGAAACATAATTTATTGAAGTCATTCCCACCCCAGCTACATTTCTAAACACTTTACATTTTCTCAACAATTGACCATTTATCTTATTTTATACACTTAATATAACATAAAATATAATCTCATTAATGGAATAAGTACATTTCATATTTGTCAATATATATAACAAATACGAAATTCATCCAACCCTCTTTAATTTTTCCAATGACTTTTTATCCTACCAAATAATTTTGTTGACCTATCTTTCATGTATTGCATTAGTTTGGACAAAATCTATTAATTCTCAATTTTGTTACAAACACCTTTATATAATACATATGAATATTAGTTGCCCCAAAGGTGAAATTATGTTAAGAGGGATATGAATTGATATTTTGGTAATGGGCTTGTGGAATGAGAACGAGTGTAAATAAATAGTTGTAATTAATTTGCAAAGCATAAATGCTATACTTGTGTCAAATTAATTGAACTTCACTATCAAATTAATTATCATAATGGATGAAAAAATGATATTGTTTGGCAATATGAAATAAATTTAGAATGGAAAGGACCCTTTCCCTTTCACCAACTGATAGAATGTTATAGATATCTCACCATTCAAATGGAGAAATATTTATGTCGCTCATCTTATTTTTCAATAGTTGCCTTGCCTTCCCCATCTTCCACTATTTTATTAGTATTAATATATTAATAATAGAAAATTAATTAAATATTAGTATTACATAAATTTATATTATATATATATATATATAAAATTAAACCATATATTATTATTTTAATATAAATATTTTTTATTAGGTAACAACTTTTGATCAGATCTTGAAATTAGTTTGGGACACAATCGAGGCCTGAATCCCATTTTATTAACCATTGAATACTATCTATATCAGGGTTGACTTGATAATACAAACTATCACCACATAATATAGCCAAAAGGATCATGAATACCACCATTAGCCACTAATGACCTAAGAATCACACTAATGGCCATAAATGGCCCTGAGAATCACACCAACAGCCATGAACGGCCATGAGAATCACATTAATGGCCATGAATGGCCCCAATAATCCCACTAATGGCCATGAATGACTCTGAGAATCACACCAACTTCCATGAATAGCCTAAGTACCAATAATGACCATAATTATCCCCAAGAATGTAAATGGCCACAACTGACCTCATATGTCATTCCTAAGATTTGAACATGGGTGGGGCTTAGAACAACCAAACCACTTAACCAACTCATCCAAATCTCATTCGCCATTTTAATATATTATATTTATATAAATGATAATAATAAAATAATTATTGTTATTAATATAATTGTATAATATATTCATATATAATTATATTAATAATAAAAATATTAATGAACTATATGTGTGTGAGAGAGAATATATATATATATATATATATATATATATATATATTGATCATCACTTTTGACCAGAGATATGAGCTAGTTTGGAACACATACGAGGGCCTAGATCGTAGAGGATTACTAGATCAACAGGTAACATTCCTCAAATACATCACATACAGCCACAACTAGCCTTGTGATAATATCTAACTAGTGACACCCAAGGATATATAGGGCTAGCCAACTAGATAGATATGTGGCCATCTATAGATCTAGCCAGTTGCACCCAAGTATATATAGGGATAGATACCTAGATAGAGATATGGTCGGCTACTCCTATATCTAGTATACACATGCCCTATAGATAAATCCATCTCCCATAATATAAAGTATAATTGGCCACCCATATATAGCTATGGAAGTGTTAAAACCCAACTCCATTCACATAAATACACTTAGAATTATTTTTTCCTTTTACCATAATTCATTAAAGATGTGATAGATGATCTTTAAAAAACACAATATATGGGTCTTATTCTACTCATCTAGCTAAGAAATGAACACTCATCTTCACATTAGTTTATATTCATGGTTTCAATAGTCCACTTATTTTAGAATAGTAAAATAATGATAAAGATAATATGCAATCATATCCATGATATATGAAATCAAGTCACATAATCAGGACCAAGCTTGTCCTTAAAACATATGTAGTTTCCAATACAAAATATAATAATACTATAGGGTCTAATATGGTCATAACATCCATGTATGTATCAAGTACAAATATCCATTGATCTAATAAGTACAAGTACCCATTGATATAACAAATGCAAATAAATATGTCAACACACTTTTGACACAATATATATCCATCTAAGAGAGTATTGTGATAACCATGAACATACTTTAGTTTTGGTTCCAACTTTAAAGAGAGAGAGCATCATCCAAGTGCTTTTTCTCTAACCACCACACACCTCCCTATGAGGAGAGGCCCTTCCCTTCATGTGACATTAGATGAATATAGATCATACATTTAGAACCAATCCTAGAATATGTATAATGTGTATAATCATTAATGCATGTAGAAACTGAGCATACATACAAACTAGAAAGTACAATATGATCGTTATTACATGCAACATCCAAGAAAACATACAAACTAGAAAGTACAATGGAAATATAATGTATACATCTATAACATTACTTGGCCAAGCATTTCATAGATTAAAATTAGATAATATTGGGTCTAATCCACTTAAATAAAGGTCTCTACTATACATTATTAGTCTCAAAAAATAGTTCAATCTCTATGAAAAAGAACTTAACAAGCTAACGGCTTGCCTCTCATCAAATAAGTGATCATAATAAATCATCTAGTAATATATAGATCACACACTATAACTCATAATAAGTTAATTTCATCCATCAAATATATCAGCTAAAATTAATTAAATCATTCTTTAGGTGAGTTTAAATAATCCATATAAATTCCTTAATGCTTAAATCCATCCTCCATGCACAAGATGGTAAAAGTAACCCAATAAATCACCCCAAATACAAGTCTAAGATTTGTTGTTCAACAACCCTTTTTAATTTCCATTATAGTGTTTTTATTTTATATTATCAAACTATACCTATTCCAAGAGATTATTATTAGTATTAACCTATGATATCTATAACATTAATTTGATTCATACAATTAACAAGTGAGATCTGAATTTTATACTACCATAGTTTATGCAAAATTATCCCTCAAGGAATTAATTGCATTTTTTATTATTTCCTAAGGGTTCATATCTATACCCATTTCCATTAATTAATCATATGTTAACTACTAGTGTTCTAAATAAGATTTATCTTATACTTGTTTATCTTAAAATAAAACTACATATATACTAAGTAGGTTATACTGTAAGACATATGCATAATCCAACCATGCATAATACACTCATAATCAAATTAAAAATCCATTAAATCAACTCATCATTATACTTAAATATTTTCTCAAAATTCAAAATCCATTATTTTGATTTCCAACTAGCTAGTGTAGTTCACATATTACTGCTAAGTCTATAAAAAAAACTAGTATCAGCACCTAAAGCAAAATCGTTCAAAAAAATTCTAAAATACATTTAAGAAACAATATTAAATTATTTCATGATCATCTACATCCATTAATCAAATTCTCTTATTTTTTAAATTAATACTATAGTCAAATGGTAATCTATTTTCTAAAAAAAAACATTGTTTTTAGCTAAGCCTCTTGCCTAGTTTTTTATTAATCAAAACCTAATGGCCATGCACTAATTTAAAAATGATTCAGAGGATTTAATATAGCATATCTAACCTAAGATAATTTTATCTACATCCATTTGAATCTTTTGTTACAGCCACAAATCTTAATCATGAATTCAACAACTAGTTTTCTACTAACTTTTAGATTGAGTAAATATTGTTTATTCAAGCATAAATGGGTATAAAAAATGGTAGGTAGTATTTAATTACATATTAATAAGGGTTTATAAATAATATTTTAAATTATAAATACATCCAACTCATCAACAAGAGTTCTATACCTATATCTAGTATGCTACTCTTCTATGTTTTGTGAAAAAGCACACAATTTTATGGTATATCTGTATAATAATTCAATACCTTATTTTAATAACTTAAATATTATTTCAGGCTTCAATATCCCCTTATCTATTTTTATATCATGAATTTTTAATAAATTAAATTCTTTTTTAGGATCAAAAAGGGTAAATTCACACCAAGGTTCTGTTACAAGCCTTTTTCTATATTCTTGTAATAACAAAACTTGCCTATAAATCCTATATTATTGAACATTTATGCCCCTTTTCATCTTCTTAACAATTTCTTATTTTCTTGTTATTCCTTACCTTTATTTTTACACCTCTTACGTATTCTTTTTTGCTTTTTTTTCCTATGTTTTTCTATAATTTTTACACATATCTTTTCTTTTCTTTTCTTTTTTTTGTCTATTTTTATCCTCATATAACCTTTTTCAACCTCTTATTATTTTATTCCACCTCTACTAATGCACTCCACCTCTCCTAATTACTTTTTTTGAGATTTTCCTTTTTTTCCTCTCGTTCTTCTTTCTTTCTTTATCTTGCTTCTTCTTTCTTTTTCTATTATCTTGTTTCTTTCTTTTTTGCTTTCTTGATTTTGTATCTTTTCCCACTCATGGATTAAAACTAAAACAACTAATAACACACACACACACACACATACACACATCCTAAAAATAATTAAAATATCTCCTAAATTATTTTACATAAATATTATTTAATATTCCAAAATAAAGCCACACAATTATCATGGAGAGTCTTTCACTTATTTTCCACTAGAAGGGATTATTGTAATCATGTGAGAGGGTTTAAATCCTAGTAAATACATAATTAAATAAATAAAATAACCTCATAAATTCCATATAATAATTCTAAGCATATTTATTTAAATAATTACATGAGAATTCGCACACAAATCAAACATAAGGATAAATATTTGTTAGCAAACAAACACCCATTTGTAAGCACAACATAGTAATATATATTCACACTTACTCTAAGCTAGAAAAATTCATTGTAGGCTATTAGCTATGTTATATAAATCAATCAAAATATACCATAAATAACAACTCATAAGAAATAAAGCACGCACAATCAAAAATCACACACTGACAAGCTAGTTCTAACACAAGCAACTATGTGTGTAACATGTTCTTAGGATGTTCTACAGGTTCCCTATGCAAACATATATAACCCTCTCTCTAATGATACTCTCTCCCTACTTATTCTCTGAGAGTAGATATTTTCTTACATCCGCCTCAGTAAAAAAAATAGTAGTTAGTACAAGCTTAGGATCAAATATCAATAATACCCCAAATATATATATATATATATATATATATATATATATATCAAGTAAATTATTTCAATATAATCAAACTGTAACTAAAATAAAATATGTATATATTTCCAAAACTCAATAGTATAATATTTATTTCAATGTATGAAAGATTCCCTTTAGTCATACTAAGCAAAGCATTAAAATCAACTATCAAATCTAGGCAGCATACCTCTGAGTATTCTCACAAAATCAGATAATAACCAATCAATAGTTGAATTTGTTGTCTTAGTATTAATATAGTTTACTAAGGGTATCATGGGATGTGACATCCTTACCCCCTAAAATATTCCATTGTCTTGATGAATTTACTAAAATAAAAGTATTGAAATAAACTCAAGTTCAGTAATCTATCAAATGAACAAGTATGGAAATAACTTATAGAAATCTTCATATATTCCCTATGTAGCATTATCATAATAATACTAGTCCCATAGGACTTTTCATTGAGATACCTCTCAATTTTTAAATTCAATCATGTGTGTGTCAAGTATTTTTATTGGTTCTATGGTTACCTCCCTTGGTTCCAAAACCTAAACATGTGAAGGATCAACTACAAACTTTTCAATTTATGCTACATGAACAACATTATGTTTTTTTTAAATTTCCCCTGATAGACTTGTTTTATTTTATTTAATTTTCATATTTGTTTACAACATATGCACATGATTAGAAAGTTTTTTCCCCTTTTCTTCTAGCGTAAAACACACCAGAGATCATAATAAAATTTAAAAGTGGCTAGGGATAGTTCCACGACTTTATACCTCTCTCTTACCTAGAGAGTATTTTCTTTATCCTCGAGGAAAGGTGTCAGAGAACCAACAAAGGGAATTATATACAAGTTAATACTTCTATTTCTCCATGTATCTCTTGGCAAGTAAAATAATGAATAAGAACTAGAAATAATATGATTCCAATGCATACTAAAATAAATTAAAGAATATGCATTCCTATGTATACATGCTTATGGCTATAATATTAGATTTTACAAGTTCCTCTTGGTGGATCCAAACTCATTAACTACCGAGTCAATGTGAGACTAACAAGGATCCACTCTCATATCTTAGTAATCAAATTTTTAATCCACCACTCATCCCTTAAGTCTCCATGACCTAATGATCTCCAAAAAAATACACAAAACTGATAACACAAACATAGACCACTACTCCTCAACTAATTACAAATTGGAAATCATAAAAAGTTATTAACCAAACTTTCCAAAAATTACATGTGGTTCATTGTATCACACAAACATTCCATAATTGCACTAAGCCACTATTGGGTGGACATAACTAGTATCTAATATCTTAACTTAGCTCATCTCCATTACTCTCATACATAAAAGTAAATAATTCCAAAATTATCATAACAAATAAGGCCAAGGATCACACCATCCTTTCCACCTTTATAAAATTAACATGCAAGACAATGCCTCCTTGCATGTTTATCCATTTATGCAACAAGTTGTAAGCTTATCTCATCTACTTAGACTAATAATATGTTATCCACCTACTACTCCCATACTCATACGATGTGAAAGGTACACAAAAGGCTCATCAAGAAACACATTAAAACAAGATGAAAGTAATAGTAATCAAATCAAGGATTAAATCAACTGGCTAAATAGCCTAGCTCGATCCACAAAAGAGGCACAAATACCAAAGTTACACAAACAAATGTAATTCAAAGATTAATAAAGCTAAAAAATATCTAAACAACCCAATTTAATCTAAAACTAAAATGTAAGAAATAAAAATAGGAGATCCATTAATCAATAAAACTATCAAAATGATAAATGGTTTAAATAACCTCAAATCCGTTATAAGATAAATCATAAAAGAGTAATTTCAATTAATTTTTAAATCCCAATCAAAAATCAAAATAAAATCAAAGTTTTCCACTTCATGTGGTAAAAGTTTACAAGTTTAGATTCAATTGTATTGATAAGTATGGCTCTAGAAGTCCACAAATAGAGAGTAGGGAGCTAGCACTTCATTAACCAATTTCCTCATATGGTATGAATAAGGAATCATAATCCAAGTTTCCTAAACCACTACACACTTACCAAACCTATAAGTGGTAAATACCATAACTCATTTCCATAACAAGAAGAAAAATATTAAACACATGGAAGTAACAAGCCATTTTATCTATACATCTTTTTATCCAATAAGAAGCAGATGATACCATCCTACAAAGGCTAAGGAATGTTTTTGAAACAACTTTACAAAATAAAATCTATGATCAAGGATCATTTAATCATTCATCCTTGTAAAAGATGTGAATCCACTCAAGAAACTTATAATGATGTCACAAGATGATTAGAGAGTAAAAAATTATTTCAACGCTTACTAAACATTGGAACATTATCTTTTCCCAAACTAAGGAATCATATGGAATACCAATCCATAAAAAAACTTCCCTACATATAGGAATCCATTTAATCGAGTAAAACACTCTCATATACTATGAGGGGTTTATCCACCCTAATAGGTGGTGCCAATTTCTTAAGGGTTATCCAAGATTCAATCCTCTAAGATTAATGTCCCAAAGGCAAAAGAATCCATCTAAAATGCACACTTTATTAAATGAGAAGCATCTCATGCTTGTACAACACTCATTTATACAAGTGACCTTCATGGCTTGATTATAGAGAAATAAATTTTGATTGTCACCAAAGTGCTTGATCTAAGTGATCATAAGGTTATAGGAATCTCTTACTCATAACTCAGAATATCATGGATACATCAAACCATTATTATGCTCCACAAGTAAGAAGGTACACTTAACCTTCTAATGATGAGGAAAATAAATTCCATTCCTATAAGGTCCTTATCAATAGGGTCACGTTTGAACCCCCATTGGTTCAACACTAGGATAATCCCTATACAGATACTCCAAAGAGATATAATTATGATCTTTATAGTATTTTTGACCCTAATAGTTAGGTATTTGCATACAATTATATCTGCATCTTACGGTTATCAAGTAAACATTTTACAAGAGGTAATAATTTTAAACAGTCATCAATTTCACTTAGTTGATAATCTCACCTACTTGGTGTCAACATGTCCCAAAAACCACCATGTTACTCTCCAATCATCACCAAGGCACAACTCTAATAATTAGTCTCTACATCGGGTGTCTACAAAGAGACATATTCCTCTAAGAGTAGAATAAGAGATTTTTTCACAAGGATAGGCAAAACAAAGTGACCTACATGAGTTACCTTGTGCACTATTTAGTTATCTAACTAATATTTATATCATTAAATTTTTATTTAATAACATCCATCATGGACTCATGAATGAGCACATTAGGCTGAGAGTTTCACCTAAAGCTCTAATACCACATGTTAGACAACTCCACTCACATAAATATATTTATAAAAAAAATTCCTTTTACCATAATTCATTAAAGATGTGATAGATGAGATTTACACAACACAATATCTGGGTCCTACTCTATTCATCTAGCTAAAAAATAAACACTCAACTTCACATTGATTTATATTCAAGGTTCCAATAGTCCACCTATTGTAAAATAGTAAAATAATGAGAAATATAATATGCAACCATATCCATTATATATCAAATCAAAGCACATAATTAGGACAAGGCTTGTCCTTAAAACATACATAGTTTCCATGACAAAATATAATAGTACTATAGTGTCTAATATGGTCATAACATCCACATATGTATCAAGTACAAATATCCATTGATATAACAAGTACAAGTACCCATTGATATAATAAGTGTAAATATATCCATCAACACACTTATAACATAATATATATCCATCTAAGAGAGTAGTGTAATAACCATGAACATACTTTGGTATTGGTTCCAGTTGTAAAGAGGGAGATCAACATCTGAGTGATTTTCCTTTGACCATAGACCTGGTCAACCCCCGCACACCTCCCCATGGGGAGTGGCCCTACCCTTCACAAAGAGTAGATGAATGCAGATCAAATATTTAGAACCAATCTAAGAACATGTATAATGTTTATAATCACTAATGCATGCAGCAATCGAGCATACATATAAACTAGAAAGTATAGTACAATCACTATTACATGTAGTATCTAATCAAACATACAAACTAAAAAGTATAATGGAAAGACAATGTATACAACTATAATATTACTTGGCCAAGCATTTCATAGAGTAAAATTAGATAATAATATAGGCCTAATCCACATAAATAAATATCTCTACTATCCATTATAGTCTAAAAAATTAGTTCAATCTCCACAGAGAAGAACTTAACAAGTTATCAGCTTGCCTCCCATCAGATAAGTGATCATAATGAATCATATAGTCATATCTAGATCACACACTATAAATCATAAGAATTACATTTCATTCATCAAATATATCAACCAAAATTAATGTAATTATTCTATAGGTGAGTTTAAATAATCCATACAAAAGCCCATAATGCTTAAATCCTTCCTCCATGCACAAGAAGGTAAAAAACAACCCAATAAAACACCTGAACTACAAGTCTAGGATTTATTATTCAACAACCCTTTTTAATTTCAATTATAGTTTTTTTATTTGATATTATCAAACTATACCTATCCCAAGATGTTATTATTAGTATTAACCCACAATATCTATAACATGCATTTGATTCATACAATTAACAAGAGAGATTTGAATTTGCTACTACCATAGTTTATTTAAAATTATTGCTTAAGGAAGTAATTATGTTATTTATTATTTCCTAAGGTTCATCTCTATACCCCTTTCCATAAATTAATCATATGTTAACTACTAGTGTTATAAGTAAGATTTGTCTTATACTTGTTTATCTTAAAACAAAATTACATATCTACTAAGAAGGTTTTACTATTAAACATATGCATGAACCAACCATGCATCATACATTCATAATAAATTTGAAACTCCATTAAATAAACTTATCCCTATACTTAAATATTTTCTCTAAGTTAAAAATCCATTCTTTTGATTTCCAACTAGCTTATGTAGTTCACATACTACTGTTAAGTTTGTAAAAAGAATTAGTATAGGCACCTAAAGAAAGATCTTCCACAAAAAGTCTAAAATACATTTAAGAAACTATGTTAAATCCCATATTAAATTCTTTCATGATCATCTACATCCATTAATCAAATTTTCTTATGTCTTAAATACATAATATAATCAAATGGTAATCCATTTTCTACAAAAAGCATTATTTTTAACTAAGCCTCTTTCCTGGTTTTTGTATTAATAAACACCCAAAAGCCATGCACTAATATAAAAATGTTTCATATGATTTATTATATCATATCCAACCCATGATAATTTTATCTATATCCATTTGAATCTTTTATTATAGTCACAAATGTTAATCATGAATTCAACAACTAGTTTTCTACTAGCTCCTACTAGCTTCTAGATTGAGTAACCATTGTTTATTCAAGTATAAATGGGTGTAACTAATAATATGTAGTATTTAATTAGATCCTAATAAGTGTTTATAAATCATATTTTAAATGATAAATACATCCAACTCATGAACAAGATTTATCTACCAATATATGGTATGATACTCTTCTATGTTCGATGAAAAAGCACACAATTACTGGTATATATGTATAATAATTCAATACCTTATTCTAACAAATTAATACATATTATTTCAGACTTAAATATCCCCCTATATTTTTATATCATGAATGTTTAATAAATTAATTTCCTTTTTAGGATCAAAAAGGGTAAATTCACACCAAAATTCTGTTACTTGCCTTTTTCTATCTATTTGTAACAACAAAACTTGCCTATAAATCCTATATTCTTGAATTTGTGCCCCTTTTCCTCTTCTAAACAATTTATTATTTCCTGTTATTCCTTAACTTGATTTTTACACCTCCTACTTATTATTTTTCCCTTTTTTCCTCTATTTTTCTACAATTTTTACACTTATCTTTTCTTCTTTTTTTTCTATTTTTATCGTCTTATAACCTTTTTAAACCTCTTCTTATTTTATTCCACATCTACTAATGCACCCCACTTCTCATAATGAATTTTTATGAGTTTTTTTCTATTTTTGTTTTTCTCTTGTTCCTCTTACTTTCTTTGTTATCTTGTTGCTTCTTTCTTTTTCTTCTTCCTCTCTTTTTTGCTTTCTTATTTTTGTTTGTTTTCCCACACATGGATTAAAAATAAAACAACTAATAATATATATATATATATAAACACACACATATATCCTAAAAATAATTAAAATATTTTCTAAACTATTTTACACAAATATTATCTAATATTGCAAAATAAAGCCACACAACTATCATGGAGAGTCTTTTACTTATTTTCCACTAGGAGGGGTTATTTTAATCATGTGAGAGGATTTAAATCATACATAATTAAATAGTGAAAATAGCCTCATACATTCCATATCACAAGTCTAAGCATATTTATTTAAATAATTCCATATGAATTTACACATAAATCAAACATAAGGATAAATACTTGTTAACAAACAAACACCCATTTGTAAGCACAACATAGTAATATATATTAACACTTAATCTAAGCTAACAAAATTCATTGTAGGCTATTAGTTATGTTATATAAATCAATCAAAATATACCATAAACCAACAAGATATCTCTAACATAAGCAACTATGTGTGTGTGTGTGACATGTTCTTAAGATGTTCTGAAGGCTCCCTATGTAGACATATACAACCCTCTCTCTGATGATACTCTCCCTCTAATTATTCTCTAAGATTAGATATTTTCTTACAACTACCTCAATTAAAAAAATAGTAGTTATTATGAGCTTAAGATCAAATATCAACAATAATCAAAATATATATATCAAGTAAACTATTGTAATATAATCAAATTATAATTGAAATTAACTATTCACATATTTCCAAGACCTGACAGTATGATATTTATTCTAATGGATGCAATGTTCCCTTTAGGCATACTAAGCAAATCACTATAATCAATTATCAAATCTAGGTAGCATACTGTAGATTAAAAATTACTCTACATTTCATCCTATTTTTTCAGCTGCGCGCTGCCAAGTTTTGTCCTCACATACTTTGGTTTGAGATGGCAAAGTTTGAAATAGAGCACGGGCTCTATTTTCCTTTTGATTCATTTTTGATTAAGTGTTGAAATCAAGCGAAACCTGACAAGTGTTGACGTCTGAGGCATCCTTCTCAGTGGAAATTGCCAAGTGTCATCATCTGAAGCACCTTTTATATTCTCTATGAGTTGGTCAGAATGTGCCACGTATCTCATAGCGACTCAGTGGAACGCACCAAGTGTCAATGTCTATGGATTCATATCGGCACCTACATTTCATCTCTTTTTAGTGCAAGGTTTCAGAAGCTAAGTATCGAGGTCAGGCGAAAAGCACCAAGTGGCAGTCGCAAAAGGTCTCAGTTTTGCTTTTCTAAAAGTGACGGAAGTTGCCATGTATCCTAGCAGAAGAAAGCGGAAGCCACCACGTGTCACGATCTAAACCATCTTCATTTTGCTCCACCGATATAGCAAAGATGGTGGTGGGTCCCAAGTTTTGTTTCTTCAGCAAGCGGAAGCCGCCAGGTGTCACTGTCTGTGAAAATGTGAAATGAGACCCAATTGTTCCTCTGGTATAAACAGAGTAAAGTAGAGACCGCCACGTGTCATCTTCCATAGGTTTTTAAAAAGGTATCTAGAAGAAGTGAAGATCACCATGTAACCCTAGCTAAGTAAAGCATAGATTGCCACGTGTCTTTTGATGAAGCAACAGAGTTCGCCACTTGTTCCTGTGTCCCTTTTAAAGTTACTCAGATAAGAAATGATGTGGGTCTTATTTTATTTTAAGCTATTGAATTTTCGAGGAAGCGGATTGTGACAAGTGTCAAAGGTAGAATGATCCTGAGCAAAGACACAAAAGAGTATAAGTTATGCAGAAAGTGTCTCATGTCTTTGATGGGTGCTGCAGAACACGACAAGTGTCATCCTCTAGTATTCCCTGAAGGTTTCAAGAAATTGGCTAAGTGTTACCTAGCATTTAAGAGACGGGAGCATCCTACAATCTGTTAGAGCTAATGAACTGCCAAAAGACAAAGCATTTTAAAATCTATAAGATATCTTCTGTTAGACACTTTCAGTTCGAGGAGATTTCATTTGGACCATTAGATTGGGAACAAACAGACAATCCAGAGTGGATCCAATGCTATAAATAAGGGTGCAGAGATCACTAGAGGGATCATCATCATCAATTATAAAAGAGAATTTTTGAGAGAAATTATTGTAAAGAGTCTAGACTTTCTAGAGCTGTGACTAAGTAATATCATTTGCTTTTGTCTCATTTTCTTGAGTTGAAAGGTTTATATAATTGTACATGTTTTTAAACCTCTTATATGACTGGAAAATTCAAATAAGAAGATTGAACCCTATGCCTTTGTTGATATTTTCTATGTCATTTTCAAAAGTAGTCTAGGCTGTATACTTTCTAGAGCTATGATTAGGAATGTCATTTGCTTTTGTCTCATTTTCTTGAGTTGAAAATTTTATATAATTGTACGTGTTTTTTCACCTCTTATATGACTGGAAAATTCAAATAAGAATATTGAACTCTATGCCTTTGTTGACATTTTATCTATCACAGCAAAAGTAGTCTATACTGTGAGCCTCTATTTCTATTGTTTCCATCTTTTACATTGTTCATGCACTTGTTTGCTCTTAAATGTAAATGAATCCTACATATAGTCTCATTGTGCTTAGGATTAAGTTCAAATTACATTCAAGCGAATCACCATAGATTAGATTTATTTTCTTGCATTTGTGTTTTTGATTTAAATTCCTATCCCTTTTCCTAGTATCTACTCAATTTAAAGAGGAACTAGCTTCTCAAAAATTTGGAGGTTGTTTCAAGACGCAATTCCCATATCTTGAAACTTCCCATTATTGGTGTTTATTTCAAAGTGCAATTTTAAATCATCAATAGTTTTTTGGCATGCCCGGTGGGACCAATCTTGAAGTTTCTTTCAAAATCATATGAACTAGAGAGCTACGAGGAGTCATAGCTATGGACCGGTAACCAGATCACAGTCTACTACAAATCCAGGTATTCTTTTGCCACCTTTAGTAGCTAGTCTAAGGAGAAGAGTCAACTAGTTTGTACCAATACCAATAGCAAATATGGGATCCCCTATACCCCCAAGAAATTATGCGAGTTAGAACACTGGTAGTCCATTAGTCCTCCTAATACCACCAACCACTTGGGACCCTATCCCAGTGAATGCCTTAAAATATCTACCCAAATTCAGTGGGCAAGACTTTAAAACCCCTGAGGAACATCTTCAAGATGTATCATATATCTATGTTATACATGTCACACAGTAAAATGTCGCCATAAGATTATTAGCAACTTCTTTTAAAGGGAAAGCTTTAGAATGGTACAGGTCCTTGACCCCAAATACCATTTCTACATGGGATCAGCTCGGAGATCTTTTCTTTGAAAGATTCAAAGAGAAGGGTGACAAGTCTTCTTTATTACAGCAATTAATTACCATTCAAAGGGCACCACAAGAAGCCATGACTGACTTCAATTCCAGATTTCAAAAGACTTGGGAAAGAATCCCTATTATAGCTAGACCATTACCAGGTATGGCCATAGTGTTTTATCTTAAGGCTTTGAATTCAGATATATCTGTTATGATTCAGTCACTTGAAGGACACACTTTTCCAGAGGCTTATGAATATGCGGTCAGAGCCAAGAATAATTTAATAGATACTAAAAATTTACCTCCAAGGCCTCCCATGCCCATGTTCCTATAAATTTCCTTGTCATTACCTCAAGAAGCCCCTAAATCTATAGCCCCACATGTGTCTATGTACACCTATCCTCAACCATCTGCTAAAGAAATTGTCCCCACTTAGTCATCTGAGCTGGATGATATTAAGAATATCCTAAGGACACTTTCTAATGAGCTGATCAATATAAAAAGACAACAAAATACTTTCCCTAAGCCTCCATATCAAGGCTATCAAGGAAACATATTTTCATCTCAGTCAAACCAATACCAGGGTCCTCCAAGACAAACTAACCATCAGCCAGAAAATCAATTAGTTGTCGTCCCCACACCCTCACAGACTATTCCTCCCAATTCAAATAGGGAGATTGTTCTAGGGTAAAATAACTATGTGGATAACACTAATGCCTGGTGTTTCCCTTGCAATAATGTTCATACACCTAGAAGAATGGATGGTCAGTTTGCAAGCTCCAGTGATAATCAAGCTTATCAATCTTTTGGTATGCAGAATTTAGTCCTAATGGCTCAAATGCAGGGATGTCCTTACAACAAGAGGAAGAAATAACCCCAGAACATACTTTGTTCTCATGGGTTGAAGATGAAGAATTAGTTTTCTTGAATGAAGCATCTACCTCCAAAAAACTAGTGGTGCAATCTGATTATTACACCAGATCAAAGAGAAGGATGGTGGAACAGCCTGAGATTGTGAATAGTCAAGTCATGGAGAATCCTCCATTTCAAGAACAAAGAAACATGGATGTCAGATAAGAAGTGCCTCAGCCAGTGCAAAATCAAGGTACTTCTACCCAAATTCAGGAAAAAATAAGATATCCTTATTTTCAAAGAGCTCAGACTTTGGGACCAATAAATGTGGTGGATTAAGTGAAGAAGACTCCAGCACAAGTATCAATGTGGGATATATTGGCTATTCCTGAATAGAAGAAACTACTACAAGAAGATCTACAAGGCCAAGCAGTGCCCAAAATTATAGTTACCAAAGAAGGACCTGCTGGAAAAGAAAATCTCAAAGATACAGTTCATCTGCAAACAACAGCCCTAGTGAATAATACAGTAGAGGTAAGCAAATCTAAATCAGACCCCTTCTATTTAATGTTGATAGTGGGTAAGAAACTACTCCATAATGCAATGATTGATTCAAGGGCTAGTACTACAGTAATGCCCAAGCAGATAGTTGATGCTTTAGAAATTAAGTATGAACCACTCACTAAAGGAATCATATAGCTAGATGGCAAAGTAGTACAAACCATAAGGAGAATCAAACAACTCCAATTACAATTATATGCTTGTCCTAATATAATTGTAAATTAAGATGTATTAGTGATAGATATACCTCCTATTTTTGGCTTATGTTTATCAAGAGACTTTATAGCCAAAATAGGGGGATATATGTCCCTTGATTGGTCTCATCTCATCTTAAGAACCAAATACAGTTCAAAGATGAAGATATTGTCTAAACCATTATATAAAGATCACATCAATAATGAGCCCACTGCAAAGTTAGAGGTAGCCCATGTTATGATGAATAAAGAAGAAAGGGTTTTTGTCGAAGAGATAGGTGAATGGACTGAATATAATCATGAAGAAGAAAATGATCATTTATTAGCTATGATGCAGAGTGACCCATATGGAAATTACGACTCTATTGGTCTGGGCACTTACGTTATACTTGATGAAGATCATAGAATTCCAAATGTTTTAGAGGAAGAAAAGTCAAAAGATACCTCTGCTATCAATCCTTGGGCCTCTTATGAATTCTAGATTCCTAGTGAGAAATCACAAGCGCATACCTTAACCTCTGATGAAGAAGAAATAATTTCTGATTTTCTTCTTACTTTGCAAGATGATGTAGAGGAACATGGACATTTCCTAGATCATGATTTGAATGATTTGTTTGAAATCATTGGGTCAGGTTATTCCATTTTTCAAGAAAGCTATGAGCCGGTTGCAGAGGAACAAAACAACATTGAGCCTCAATTACATGTGCAAAGTTATTGCAAACTTTTAGAATTATCCTTTCAAGATATTGGTAATTTTAAATTTATTAAAGAGGATGATCATGTAGTAAAAACTAAGTTTGAGGAAAAAGGAGTTAAGTCAATAAATGATATATGTCAAAAGGCTTCTGTTGATGAGCAGATGGTCGTTAACTTCTTGGTAAGACATCCCACTATCAAGAGTTGATATTCGATGAGCTTCCAAGAACAAAAAGAGCTTATGTATGTCACAAGCATGTTTGACTCAGACTCACTCGAATGCAGGCAAATCAATGTGGCATACACAAAGGGAAATTCACCAAAGCTATATCCAATTCAATCACTTATATGGCAATATAAGCTGGCTTGTCATGAAAGAGACTTTAGAAATTCTACTTTTGATCCAGGAGGGAGATAAAGATGCTTCATTAATGTAGTTAGGTAGTTTCCCCTTTTCGTATTGCTTTGTTTTCCTGCCTTGTTTTCCCATTTTTTGTTTTCCCACTTTTCTTTTAAATAAGTGTTCTTTTGAACACGTAGTCGGCAACTCAAATTTTTCAAATTTTTCAAAAATCTCCAATACATTGAATGTTTCCCAAATCTTTAGAAATCCCCAAGGTACCTTGTGCTGCCACTCGCATAACGTGTCTATCTCGTTATTCCATAAAGATTGAGTAGGATCTGCTAATGGTTATCTGAGTTTAATGCCATTTTGAGACTTGATAGGTCAATAAATACCTCTTAGCAAGAGTTAAAGTTTACAAGTTCTCAAACATTCTTGCATCTGCGTGAAAATATCCTGCTACTTGCATTTTTCTGTGCTTAGTAAACTTGCTTCAGTGAAAGTATTTTTTTTTTCAAAAGTTCATACAAGTTATCACAGAGAAGATATAGAGATGGAGGGGGCACAATCTTCACAACAAGGAGCTAGGATGTATGAATCCCTTGATAAGTTTCTTGCAAGTAAATCATATGCTTTACCTCCCACGCAGCCATTGAAGACCTATCCATGGACCAAGTTTCTTGAAGCTGGTCAAGCAAGTGACCCAACGAAAATAAAATATTATGTGGATGGCATCATGGACCCAATTCTGTAGAGAGCTAGTAGCAAAACTCTTAGAGAAGGGGCACATCAAAGGTGTCTACAAAGAGCCAGAGTAGGGCAATATGAAACATTCACCATGAGGATATGGACCTCACAACTAGCTCAATTCATTGTCCCAGTTGTACATCCATGCCCTGACCTGGTGGAATTATGTGTAGACTTGTTCCATGCACCTTCATGCACCATTTAATGAGGTCCATTCATGGTGCAAATCACACTGCAAGCTATCAGGGATATGTTAGCCCTACATCATGATAGTATAGCTACATTTCCCACTGTTGCTAAAATGCAAAGAACATGGGCAAACATCAACACTCAGTTAAGGTTCTTGATATTTGAATTAAAAATGGTGATGATGACACTACGGTACCCACACTCCCTACACCAAGAGCTCAATTCACCCAGGCTAGCCAAGATGCATTGTCAATGATGGCTTTTATCTTTGGCATGAAAGATGATAAGGCAGTGTATGCAGAACAAATGGCTATCCTTTTCAGGCTGAAGACCGTTGACAAAACCTAAGAGTATCAGCTCAACTTTTTTGAGCAAATTGCTTTCTCAATGGTACAACAACTGGCCCATTTTGGATCGAAAGGAGTGTTCAGGTATTCTTCCTATTTGTTCCACCTCATGCTTTTCCAGAACTCTAACCTCTTCACCCAACATATGTATCTTAATATGTATGACCTAGATTTTGATCTCCAAAGGATCATTCCTGTGTCTGCATGGACACATTTTGTCAAAGACTAGTGACCCATATGAATTCTAGGAATCATTTTTCACCCTTGTTGTTTCCCACTTCAGTCCCGAACTAGTTATGAATAGATTATTCCCAAGTGTTTCAAATCTTCTAGCCAGTTGCCCAATTCCTTATGATTTTTATTTTGGATCCCACCATACCATTATAAGAGTCCATGGTTTTTGTGGGGAACCAATATTGCTACCTAAGATTTTGACTATTAGGTTAGCATTCCTCGAGGTCACCAGGTAGGTATCCACAGTTGACAATGAATTTGGCTCTGGGAAGAGGAAAATAAAAATGTATAATCTACCATGGATGACAACCAGCATGGTTTTGGAAACCAGAGACGCTGAATTTGTGTTGCTCAGAAAGCTAGCCTTTCTGGGTTTCCTTTTAATAAAGGACAAATGGGTTTATGACCTAAATGATTTGATAGCCTCTTGGATAAGAACTAACAGAGTCACAATCAGAATTGCACATGACCTTTTGGGAAACCAGGAAAAATCCTAGGAAAGACACTCCTAGATTTTATGTTGAGTTAACAGACTTACCCCTTCCACAAAATAGGCCATGGGAAACATTCTATGTCAAAAAAAGGGATTATGATCCTAAAGTCAGAATGACATCTGGCTTAAGGAGAACATTAAAGAATAAAGATTGGGATATTGAGAAGATAGAGGCCTATTGGAAATATAGGCAAGAAATTTGTCAAACAACCCATTCTTTCGGGAACGTAGACATAGATGAAAGATGGGAATAACTATGGGATGAGTGTCATCTCTCCCCTGTATCTAGCCTAGAGACAAGTAATTTGCTGACACTGGGTTTAGGGCAAGAAGCTAGGGTTGGGTCAAGTCAAGAGTCATAAGCCTTAGAGCAAACTGTAGCTGTAGTAACTATATCAGTCTTGCCTCAATCTCTCAGTGCCATAAAAATACAAAAAAGTGTGGTGCCTTCATCATCACAAGCTTCCCCATCGGTCTCGGTTATAGATATTCCTAGTTCTCCATAAGAAGTAGATGTGGAAGGAAAAAAGACGTAGCAAGAAGAAGAGACACCCAAGAAATGAAAGAGGGTGCAGTTTCAATTTGATTCAGAAGAGAAGACGGACACCACATAGCACCAATTACAAGGTAGTATAATCGCTCCTCAGGTAAGTATTATTCTTCCCTCTCCTTCTCAATCTATTTCTTCTCTCGTTGGCATGATGGTTTCATCTATCCAGATGACATCCTTTGCC
Organism: Torreya grandis; assembly: GCA_037957365.1. Classification (NCBI taxonomy): domain Eukaryota; kingdom Viridiplantae; phylum Streptophyta; class Pinopsida; order Cupressales; family Taxaceae; genus Torreya; species Torreya grandis. The sequence goes on from JARHVA010000815.1 coordinate 3,275,476, forward strand.
ACTTCTATTGTTCCCATTTCTCACTTCACCTCATTTGTGCCACCTCCAGCCTTAACATTACCTCATTTCTCTCCCTCTATTCCCAAGAAGCTTTCCCCTTAGATTACCCATAGCCAACAATTGGCTATTCAATATGGTCTACCACAAGGACATCCTTTTATGGGTGGGCACATTGCCTCTCCTTCTACCTTCCAGACCCAAGCAGATGCTGCTAGGAAGGCAAGGGAAGCTTGAAGAGAGAAGAAGAAGATCAAGGAGAATAAAGCTTTGGCTACACCCCATCTGCAGTCACAATTTGACCCCATCCAGCAGCAATTGATGGTGACTCATTTGTCGCCAAATGCAATAAATCTAATGGAGCAGATGCAACTGAAAGATTACATGATGAATGCAGTGGCCATCGACATGTCTCTTTTTAGGCCATAGGACAAAATTGACCTACTGACTGAATCTACCTCTATAGTTACTGAAGACTACTTGAAGATATCAAGGAGGCTACAGAAGATAGAAGTCGAGCTAGCCAAGGAAAAGGAAAATTGTAACAGTTTGACCTCAGAGATTAATAGAAAAGATAATGAAATAGAGAATCTGAATAAATAGTTGCAAAATACTATTTCTCTTTAGACTCATCGGGCAGTTCAGGCCCAGAATGATTCTTTAAAGGCAGGGCTCACAGAAGTAAAGGATGTGGTGATGACCCTTAAGCACAAAAAGGCAGCATTACAAGGGAAATGTGAGGAACACTTGTTGAAAGTTACCCAATTGCAAAAAAATTTATTGGCCAAATAGAAGGATCAAACAATTTTCCAAGATCTAACGGATGATTCATCAGTCCCTAAATTAGAAGTTGTCTTGGTTCCTATTTCCCATCTCGAATTCAAATTGAAGGCTATGGTTCAAATTTGGCAACATTGTTCACACAAGGATATTATTAACCTTGATTTAGCCTTTAATGAATTACAGAGTAAGCAAGGGTTATCTGATGAAGAGTGTTCTACCTACCAGATAGCATTGTTGAAGCTATAATTTTCAATTTTTGATCTAGCGGGAGTTGTGGTTTCTTTTTGAGCAGGCTCAAAAATCCTTGGGTTCGCCAATAACTGTAGAGTAAAAATTACTCTACATTTCATCCTATTTTTTTAGCTGTGCACTACCAAGTTTTGTCCTCGCATACTTTGGTCTGAGATGGTGAAGTTTGAAACAAAGCATGGGCTCTATTTTCCTTTTGATTCATTTTTGACTAAGTGTTGAAATCAAGTAGAACCTGACAAGTGTCGATGTCTGAGGCATCCTTCTCAGTGGAAACTACCAAGTGTCATCATCTGAGGCACCTTTTATATTCTCTATGAGTTGGTCAGAATGTGCCACGTATCTCATAGTGACTCAGTGAAATGTGCCAAGTGTCAGTGTCCATGGTTTCATATCGGCACCCACGTTTCATCTCTTTTTAGTGCAAGGTTTCAGATGCTAAGTATCGAGGTCAGGAAAAAAGTGCCAAGTGGTAGTCGTGGAAGGTCTCAGTTTTGCTTTTCTAAAAGTGACGAAAGCTACCATGTATCCCAGTAGAAGAAAGCAGAAGCCACCATGTGTCACGATCTGAACCATCTTCATTTTGCTTCATCGATATAGCAAAGATGGTGGTGGGTCCTAAGTTTTGTTTCTTCAGCAAGTGAAAGTTGTCAGGTGTCACTATCTGTGAAAATGTGAAATGAGACCCAATTGTTCCTATGGTATAAATAGAGTAAAGCGGAGACTGCCATGTGTCATCTTTTGTAGGTTTCTAAAAAGGTAGCTAGAAGAAGCAGAGATCACCACGTAACCCCAGATGAGTAAAGCAGAGATCGCCACGTGCCTTTTGATGAAGCAACAGAGTTCACCACCTATTCCTGTGTCCCTTTTAAAGTTACTCAGGTAAGAAATGTTGTGGGTCTTATTTTCTTTTAAGCTGTTGAAGTTTCAAGGAAGCAGATTGTAACAAGTGTCAAAGGCAGAATGATCCTGAGCAAAGACACAAAAGAGTATAAGTTATGTGAAAAGTGCCACGTGTCTTCGATGGGTACTACAGAACATGATAAGTGTTGTCCTCTAGTGTTTCTTGAAGGTTTCAAGAAATTGGCTAAGTGTTACCTAGCATTTAAGAGAAGGAAGCATCTTGCAATCTGTTAGAGCCAATGAACTACCAGAAGACAAAGCATTTCAGAATCTATAAGATATCTTCTGTTAGACACTTTCAGTTCGGGGAGATTTCATTTGGGCCGTTAGATTGGGAACAAACAGACAATTTAGAGTGGATCCAAGGCTATAAATAAGGGTGCAGAGATCACCAGAGGGATCATCATCATCAATTATCAAAGAGAATTTTTGAGAGAAATTATTGTAAAGAGTCTAGACTTTCTAGAGCTGTGACTAAGTAATATCATTTGCTTTTGTCTTGTTTTCTTGAGTTAAAAGGTTTATATAATTGTATGTGTTTATGTGCCTCTTATATGACTAGAAAATTCAAATAAGAATATTAAACCCTATGCCTTTTTTGATATTTTCTATGTCATTTGCAAAAGTAGTCTAGGCTGTAGACTTTCTAGAGCTATGATTAGGAATGTCATTTGCTTTTGTCTCATTTTCTTGAGTTGAAAATTTTATATAACTGTAAGTGTTTTTGTGCCTCTTATATGACTAGAAAATTCAAATTAGAAGATTGAACTCTATGCCTTTGTTGACATTTTTTGTATCACAAAAAAAGTAGTCTATATTGTGAGCCTCTATTTCTATTGTTTCCATCTTTTACATTGATCATGCACTTGTTTGCTCTTAAATGTAAATGAATCCTACATATAGTCTCACTGTGCTCAGCATTAAGGTCAAATTAAATTCAGGTGCATTGCCATAGATTAGATTTCCTTTCTTGCATTTGTGTTTTTGGTTTAAATTCCTATCCCTTTTCCCAATATCTACTTAATATAGAGAAGAACCAGCTTCTTTAAAATATGGAGGTTATTTCAAGTCGCAAGTCCCACATCTTGAAACTTCCCATTGTTGGTGTTTATTACAAAGTGCAATTTTAAATCATCAACACATACCTTTAAGTATTCTCATAAAATCAGATAATAACCAATCAATAGTTGAATTCATTGTTAGTATTATTACATTTTACTAAGGGTAGAATGGGATGTGACAAGAAGTAGAGGTATGTTGTATGGAGAGGACCACCCCAATATTTAATATTGTGAGTGTTAAAATTATATGTTGTTTGTCTAGTGCCACCCCACCCCATATATATATAATATATTGGTGAGTGTCATCCTATTCATATTATGTCTGGTGTGTGCCAGAATGGTATGCCATATTCTATCTGATGAGTGCCAAAAGGATAGTTTATATTGTATTTAGTGAGTGCTAAATTGGTATGTTTTATCTATCCAGATAGCACCCTAATATGGGTCAGATTCATTCAAGTCTAACCCATACCTGGACTAACATGGGAATGATCTAAGGTCATGGGTTGCCTATAACTAGACCAGACCTCTAGCATTTTTTATGAGGCTAGCTCCTCATATTTGATAATTTTGACCTTTACTTATAAAACCTAAAAATGATTGGGATGAAAGGGGGTAAAATATTTTCATAAGGTAAACCCTATTATAAATGGTGGTGATGCACCATGAAGCTTGTCTATCCACTCATACTTGAGCCTCTAAAACACTAGATAGACAAAAACAAATAACAGGATATATGACTCCAAATGCCTGCCATGCATCAACATTTCATGTATAGGTTCATCAAGTGAGAAAAACCTAAGGGAGGTCATGGAGAGGAAAAGTTCAAGGCACTAATCCAAACAATATGTCCATTTTTGCTTCAATCAAATGAGATTGAACACTAAACATAACCTGCATAACCAGACAATCTACCAACTAGGTGAGATCAGCACTTGGCAAGGGAGAAGGCTCTACCACTTATACAAATAAAACTAACATGAACACACTAAGCTAATATCTTAAAATATGAAAATAGTCATCTTATTTATTTTAAGAGGTTATAAGGCTAAATCTTGGCAAAGTCTAGTCATGCCCAAGAGAGGGATCCTAAAATAATAGCTCAAAGGTTATACTTATAGAAGAAATGAAGTAATAAAGAGGGAGTTTAGGAACTCAAAAGGGAATCAAATGAGTTCAAATTCATTTGAAATTTTTTTACAACTAACTCCATAATCAAGCTCACTCAAACCCTTCTTGATTGGTCCAAGTCACTCTAGTCTGTTGCATCATTATAATATCCTCTCAATGACACCTCATGGTAGTTACAATGGTGGGATCAAGTCCTTTTCCAATTGGGTCTAGGTAATAGTATAGTTACAACACTCATATCCATCATTTAGAATCATTTCTTGTTCCAAACTACTTTTAACTAGTTATCATGGCATGCATAGTAGAGAGAAAGGCCCCTTTCAAGCAGTTGGTCTATTAGATGAATTGTTGGGGTCCACTTGTTGTCCTCATGGTACCTTTTGAAAATATATCTCATTCCATGTAGAAATGGTGAACATAGTTAGAGTAAGACCCCTTTATGATGCAAACCCATGAGCTATAGGTCTATATTTAGCCATATGGGTGGTCCCTTTATGTTCTCCATGCTTGACTGCATAGCTTATGTATTTTTAATGGTGTTCAATTGAGCTTCCATGGTGGTAAGATGATCCTATAAAACCCTATGTTCATGGTTAAAAATAGCCTCTCAATATCCATCAAGAATATTGGGCTTGCCTTTGCTCTAATTGGTTATCAAAATCTGACTCAGCTTATTGACATGTTGACTCACCTCACTCCATTGATTTTTATCAATATGAATGATTGAGAATCATTGCTCCTCTGCTATTTGAATGCATCCCTAACACTTTTCATACACACATTTTCCCTTGAGATTTAATGAACCATTAACCTCTGCTTGTTGTTAGATCTAAAAACATGTACCATTAAATTAATTAGGACCTAGTATTTAAAAGCCAATAGCTAGTTCATGATCTTAAAATTGACATCCTCAGTCTGATCAAATGATGTTTTTGTGACCATTATTAATAGTCACATGACTATCAAACTTAAACTCAATAGGATTTGTCTTGCTCTATCTTAAAGTTGACATCTTTCTAAACATTAATTGACATCTCATAGAATGTAATCGATGTCTCATGGATCATCAAATTTAAGCATAGATATATTTTTTCCCAAGCTTTATTTTGATGTTAGTGCGAACATCTTATGATTTTAACCAACTTTTAAGGTTTGGATCTTGAAGTGAGAATTTCATGGATCCACCAAACTTTTAGGAGATGTTCTTGAGGCAAAAAATAACAAACCCATTTGATCCATTGGTCGTAGGAGCTTTCTAGGTAAAGATATTAAATGCAGAAGTTGGCTGGTCTATTTGATCCTACATGAAGTCTTAGCCCATAAATGGCTAAGTATGGAAAATTATCTAAATATCATTGAGGATCCAAATTTTCTCATGTATAACTTAATTTTCAGTTCAACGAAGGACCTAGAACTTGGCACATATAAACTAAGGACCAAGATGAACAAACCCATGTGACTAATTTCCCCTGTAACTACTGCATGTGTAAGATATAACTTTGTGAATATGCTCTCTTGGCTCTGTTGGAACCTCTTTAAAATGGCTAAGTATGGAAAAACATGTCAAACTACCTGGGAGCCTATATTTAAACATGCATATCTTCCTTCATGCTTCATCATAGGACCCAAAACTGATCGCATATATTCTAGGCTCAAAACTAAATAGGCCCATTTAATCAACTCTTCTAGAAGCTACCACACATGTGAGATGTATCATATCTAATCTATCCACTTGGATTTATTTGAGCTCACTAAAAATTGGCTAAGTATTGTAAAACCTACAAAATCTGATTGAAGAGCCAACTTTGGACCTTTGGAAATGCCCTTCAAAACTTTTAAAAAGTGCCCTTCGTATATTCTCTTTGATCCACCTCATTGAAGACTTACCCTCCAAAAAAATTTCTTTGGGCCAATTTGTTGTATAAATATCCTTTGGTCTGTTTCCTTTAGACCATTTTCTTGAGAAATGACCCTTTGGGAAAACTGAAGAGGACACTTACCCAAGAAACTAACCCTTCGAGCTTTCTACATTGGAACCTTTGGTGAAGAAAAGTACCTTTCAAAAAAAGGGTTTGGGATACTTTACTTGAAAAAGTGCCCTTCAAGATTTTTGTTTTGAACCAACTTCTCTGAAATATATGCTTCAAAACTTCTGAAAAGGACCCTCTTCGAAGAAATAACCCTTCAAGGAAACTATTTCAGATAAAATGTCTAAAATAGTTCCTGACACTTAGCCATAAAATCTCAAACAAAACTCCTGAAAGAATTCCAACACTTATCCAAATAAAGTGGGACAAAACTCTTGAAAGAATTAAGCCTTATACTTTTGTTGCATGCTTTATGTGGAACACTTTCTCCAAAGGAATTTTGAAAGATATACTTGGCCAAAATTTGAAAAAGTGTAAACTTAGGCAAATTTTGTCATGTCCTTAGCAAATGGCAATTTACACTTTAAGTGAACCCAAAGTGTCTTAAAATCCTTGTGAGCAAATTGAGATCTTGGACTCCTTCTTCCATTCAAAACCTTATCTATCTGCTCATAAGCTTGGTATGTGGGCCAAAATGGCCAATATTTCTGGTGACATGTAGGGAATCATGCTCATTATGATTGGAAAACCTAGACTATGTGTCAATCTTGTTATAACCTCTTAAAACAAAATAAAGACCAAAAGGAGCAAAACAAAATAGAAGAGGAACCTAAACTACCAACACAAGGATCACTAACCTATATAACAACAATGAAAAGGGGAGCAAACACTACTGCATGTATTACTCACTTATTGAAATGAGATAAACTTAAAACAACTAACCTAAAGTAATAGGCTTTCCTCTAGGGTCAAGTGGGAGTTTATTTGATGCAGCACATATCTTTGAAACATGATTGCTTCTCCTTGATGGCATCTTCTTGCAAATGGGAAAAAATGGATGCTCATGTCTTCTTGATAATGCAACTGGGCCTCCTATCTCCATTCTCAGGTGTAGGGATTGAAGATATAGATCCAAGACCCAATCATCTTCTTCCCAAACTCTTTTTTCTTGCATCAAAAAAGCTATCTCTGCCTCATTTATAGGTTGTATTGGAAATCCAACTAGCATACTTGGATTGATGTCTTCATTATGATCTATTTAAATTAACGGCTTGTTAAATTCTTCATCTTCTTGATTGATATCCAAACTTGGTTGTAATAAATCAGTTTCCTCTTGATGAATGGTTGCAATAGTAATTATTAGAGAACATTCCTCAATATCCATATGAGGTGGAGATGGATTATCAAACTTTGCACAAAAGCTCTCCAGGTCATCCTAAAAGGCTTCTTCATCATGTTCAACTAAAAGGAAATGAAGATCATCAGTACTCTTACCATTTGATACATGTTGATCACATATTCCCACTTTTTGGATGGAGTCATATGAAGGTTCTTGTTCAGCTACACTTATTTTATCTTCATCCTATATAGAGAATGGTATCTCATCCTCTTCATGTAGAGTGTCTTCTTCATGATGGATGATAGTTATTGTGTGGTCAATAAGCTCATGTAAAACCCCTTCAACTTCAACAATTGAAGTGTCTTCCTCTTGAATTTCATCAAATATTCTTAGTTGATCTTTTATCACAGTAATCACCTCATTGACCTCACTTTATTAAATAGATTATGAGATTGGATCAATCCCTTCACTGGCACTGAGTGTGTCTATGATGATGTCCTCCTTTTAATCATGCAATGCTCTTTCATCTCCATCTACTTTAGCTACAACTTCCTCAATTACTTTAAAAAGGATAGACTCATTCTCTAAGATTGGCATAGTAGATCTCTGAAATTACTCAACAATATAAAAAAGGCCAGAGATGTTATCATAGGCACCTAATTTTCTTCTTGAGGATATTCTTCTTGGATCACTTTCGCCTCATATTTCTATTGCACTATTTCTTGAATGGATTTCCATGAAGGAAAGGACTTTGGCTTCTAAGGAGAAATGAGTGGAGGATGAATGATATCTGGATTGCTCTTGAACTCAACATCTTAAATCATGCTTGAATGTTTTTCCTTCTCCATAGACTACTATACCTGATTCTAAGTCATGAACTTGGGTTTAGGAACCTTTCCTTCTATATTTTTTGTACCCATGGGTGTGAACGAAGGAATAGGCTATTGTGTTGATTTTTTAACTACCATTGAATACTGGAGATGTTGATTTGCAAGCTCAATCTACTCGGTTAGATTAGCCTCAAAATTATGAAATAGATCATCGGTATCTCTTCCTACAAACTTTAATATGTAGGCTCATATATGATCTCAAAATTAGTCTCCTCATAACAAGCTTATTTAACCTCCTTAGACATCTCCTAGATAGACTTCTAGGTAGGAAAACTAGGCAAGGTTTGGATTGGCTCTTGAGGGTTGTGATAAACATTAGCTTGTTGATCATAAATGGAAAAGGGTAGTTATATGGGAACATATTGGTGATTAGGAGGACCCTGGGGTTTCTCATACACCACTAACCTCTCTTCAATATTTACTATTAGACCTCTAATGTCTAGAATATCGTAACTAAACTTTGAATGTCCTTACCTAATGAAAGTTACATATACCTCTTTAGCCTGATGTTGATATGCTCTCAAGCTCTAAATTTTGTACTTATAAATGTCCTCATTATAGCTTTTCCTAGTGTATATGATTATCATCTCTTTCTCATATCTAATCAAAGCTTTTTTGAAGCTTGAGATAGACTATTTAGGGACTTGAATGGACTAATTAGGAGGATAAAAAGATTCATAAGATTGGTTATAATACTGGTATGAGATTTCATACCATTGATGAGGCTTTTAATTCTCATTATATGGTTGGTATGGATCATAATAGGATTGATATGGGTTATGAGGATCATATTGGAACTGTTGGTAAGGAGAAGAATAAAAATAACTCTTCTCTATAAACTACCATAGCCTATAGAAAATCATGAAGATAACTCAAGATATGAACAACAATGTACCTTTGACCTTGAGATAGGGGCCAAAGGAGTATTGGAAACTAGTTATAAAGATGAATATGTTGCAAACTTGTATTCCAATGGCTAAATTTGGGTCCCACTAAGTGTGCCATAACTATTAGCTATCTAGATATCACCCTAATAGGGGTCATATTCATTCTAGTCTAACTCGTACCTGGACTAACATGGGAATGGTCTAAGGTTGTGGGTTCCCTATAACTAGACTAGACCTCTAAGATTTTTTATGAGGCTATCTCCTTAGATTTTATAATTTTGACCTTTGCTTTTAAAACCTAAAAGTGGTTGTGATGAAAAGGGGCAAGATATTTACATAAGGTAAAACCTATTCTAAAGGGTGGTGATGTACCATGAAGCTTGTCCATCCACTCATACTTAAGACTCTAAAACACTAGTTAAACCGAAACAAATAACAATATCTATGACTCTAAATGCCTACCATGCATCAACATTTCATGTAGAGGTTCATCAAGTGAGCAAAACCTAAGGGAGGTGATGGAGAGGCCTAGTTCAAGGCACTAATCTAGTCAATATGTCTACTATTGGCTTCAATAACATGACATCAAAAAATAAATATAACCTGTATAACTAGATATTCTACCAACTAGGTGAGATCAAGACTTGGCAAGGGAGAAGGCTCTACCACTTATACAAATCAAACTAACATGAACACACTAGGCTAATATCCTAAAATCTGAAAATAGTCGTCTTATTTATCTTAATAGGTTACAAGGCTCAACCTTGGCAAAGTCTAGTCATGCCCAAGAGAGAGATCCTAAAACAATAGCTCAAAGGCTATACTTATAGAAGAAAGGAAGTAAAAGAGAGGGAGTTTTGGCATTCAAAAGGGAATCAAATGAGTTCAAATCCTTTTGAAAATTTATTACAACTACCTACACAAATCAAGCTCACTAAAACCGTTCCTGATTGGTCCAAGTCACTCTAGTCTATTGCATCATTACAATATCTCTTAGTGATGCCCCATGGTAGCTACAATAGTGAGATCAAGTCCTTTTCCAATTGAGTCTAACAATATCTCAAAGGCTATACTTATAGAATAAAGGAATTAAGAGAGAGGGAGTTTTGGCACTCAAAATAGAATCAAAAGAGTTCAAATCCATTTGAAAAAAATTTACAACTACCTTTGTAAATCAAGCTCACTCAAACCCTTCCTAATTCATCTAGGTCACTCCAATCCATTGCTTCATTACAATATCCTCTCAGTGATGCCCCATGGTGGCTGAAATGGTCGGATCAAATCCTTTTCTAGCTGGGTCTAGGTAATAGTATAATTACAACACTCAGATCCATCATTTAGAATCATGTATTATTGTAAACTACTTCTAACCAGTTATCATGGCATGCATAATGGAGAGAAAGGTCCCTTTCAAGCAAATATTCCATTCGATGAACTGTTGGGGTCTTCTTATTTCCCTTATGGCACACTTTAAAAATCTATCTCCTTCCATCCATAAATGGTAAACACAGTCAGAGTAAGACCCCTTTATGATGCAAACCCATGAGCTAGAGGTCCATATTTAGCCACATGGGTGGTCCATTTATGTTCTCCATGCTTGATTGAATAGCTTATGGATTTTTAATGGTGTTTGGTCAAGCTTCCATGGTGGTAAGATGATCCTAAAAAACCCGATGTTCATATTCAAAAATAGCCTCACAAACTCCATCAAGAATCTTAGGCTCGCCTTTACTCTAATTGGTTATTGAAATCTAACTCAGCTTATTGACATGTTGACTCACCTCACTTTATTGATTTTGATCAATATGAATGCCCAAGAACCATTGATATTTTTCCATTTGAATGCATCCCTGACACTTGTCATGCACATATTCACCCTTGAGATTTGCTAACCCTTTGACCTCTACTCACCATTAGATCTAAAAGTATAATCAAATTGAAATTGGTAGATCAACTAGGACCCACTATTTAAAAGCCAATCGCTAGTTTATGATCTTAAAATTGATGTCCTCACTCTTGTCAAATGACATTTGTGTGACCGTCATTGATGCTCACGTGACCATCAAACTTAAGATCAATAGGATTTATCTTGCTTTTTCTTAAAGTTGACATCCTACCGACCATCAATTGACATCCCATAGAATGTAATTGACATCTCACAAACCATCAAATTTAAGCACAGATAGAATTTTTCTTGACCTTTATTTTGATATTAGTGTGAATGGCTTATGCTTTTAACCAACTTTTAAGGCTTGGATCTTGAAGTGTGAATTTCATGGAGGAACCAAACTTTTAGGAGATGTTTTTGAGGCCAAAAATAATAAAACCATTTGATCTATTAGTCCTTAAAGCTTTCTAGGTGAAGATATTAAGTGCATAAGTTGGTTGGTCTATTTGATCATGCATGACATCCTAGCCCACAAATGGCTAAGTACGGAAACTTAGTAAAACATCACTAAGGAACCAACTATGCTCATGTATAACTTCATTTTTGCTTTGGTGGATGACCTAGAATATGGTGTGTAGCAACTAGGGACCAAGATAAACAAACCCATGTGACCAATTTCCCTTATAATTGTCGCATGTGAAAGATATAGCTTTATGAAGATGCTCACTCAACTCTATTTGAACCTCTTGAAAATGGCTAAGTATGGAAAAACATGTCAAACTGCTTGGGACCCTAACTTTGAACATGCATATCTTCCATTGTGCTTCATCAGAGGACCCAAAACTTAGTGCATATGTTCTAGGCTCAAAATTAAACATACCCATTTGATTAATTCCTCCAGAATCTGCCACACATGTGAGATGTAGCATCTCTCATCTATCCACTTGGCTTTATTTGAGCTCCTTGCAAATTGGCTAAGTATGGTAAACCCTATAGAATCTAATTAAGGATCCAACCTTGGACCTTTGGAGATGCCCTTCAAAACTTTTGAAAAGTGCCCTTCAGTTATTCTGTTTGATCCACCTTATTGAAGACTTACCCTTTGGAAACTCTAATTTGGGCCACTTCCTATAGAAATATCCTTCAGGCTTTTGCCTTCAGACCATTTTCTTGATAAATGACCCTTCAGGAAAATTGAAGAGGACACTTGCCTGAGAAATTGACCCTTCAGGCTTTCTACATTGGACCCTTTGACTAAGAAAAGTACCCTTTAGAAGAAGTGTTTGGGACATGTTGATGGAAAAAATTTCCTTCAAGATTTATATTTGTGACCAACTTATTTGAAAGATACCCTTGGAACTTATAAAAAGGACCCTCTTCAAAGATATGACCCTTTGAGAAAATTATTTTGAACAAAATGTCTGAAATAATTTCTGACACTTAGCCAAAAAATCCAAAACAAAACTCCTAAAAGAATTAAGCCTTATACTTTTGTTGCAAGATTTATGTGGAACACTTGCTCTAAAGCAATTCCAAATGCTACACTTGGCCAAAATTTGAAAAAGTGTAAACTTAGGTAAATTCAGTCCTATCCTTAGAAAATGGTAATTTACACTTTAAGTGAACCCAAAGTGTCTTAAAATCCTTGTGAGCAAATTGAGATCTTGGACTCCTTCCATTCAGAACCTTGTCTATCTACTCATAAGCTTTGTATGTAAGCCAAAATGGCCAATAGTATGCCATGTTATATTTTTCATGGCATGTGCCAAAATGTTTGTATGTTGTTAGGAGATTTCCAAATTGGTATGTTAGATTATGTTTGGTGAGTGTTAGTTTGGTAGTCTAGATTTTATTTGGCCACTCCATGTTCTGGATTGTCTGGTGAGTACCACCCTTATGTGTTATCTATTTAGTGCCACCCCACCCCATATATAGAGTATGCATTATGTCTATTCAGTGTTAGATTTTTATGTTAGATTAGATCCAACTAGATGACCATGCCTAAATCTATCTAGTAAGATACAAATGTCTCTTTCAATATCCATCACTCCACTTACCATATAGATAGATAGTCTTACATGCCCTATATATATATGGGGTATGGTGTATGAACTGATCATATATAAGCATAGTGACCTAAAACCTTCCCTCTCAAAAACATGATGTATTACCATATTTTAAGTGGGTCGAGGTGGCAATTCACATATATATTTTATTATCTATGCCCTATCTATCTATCTGGAAACTATCAACTATATATATGGTTAATTGGCCCACTTTCCACTCTATGAACATGAATGGGGATATATAATGAGAATGATGCTACACTCCCTCATATACAGTAGGTGGGCCACTCCACACAAATAGATATTGATACAATTATAGTAGGAACCAACCCCCTATATAGATATGAAACTATTTATAGTCATCCCCACTCCACATAATAATGATTGAATGTAGGGATGGAAGAGGCATCATCACCATCAAGAAATTAAGCTTAGCTTCACCCATAATGATTGTTGCCAATTGAGATCTCTAATTGGATAGACTTTGGTAATTTGATCTGATGTTAAAATAGGGGAATGGACCTAGATAAGCTAGTTTTTTTATCTCATTTAAAATTGTAACTAGTTTTGGGAGCTAAGAAGAATAATCTCACACCATATTACATTATAATGTAATATTGATCAATAGAAGAAATCAAGTGCCACCCCTTACCTCATAAGAAGTGATGATAATGATGATATAATCCAAAGTTAATCTCAATTTTTGGCCACCCGCAAGTGATGACGTGATGAATTTAGATTAATAGGGGGACATCGACCCTACTTAGTAGCATAAATTTTATATCTACTTCATATTTTATATGTATCAAATATGTTCAAAAATATGATAGTAAAGGATGCATTCTTTTATGCATATCAAATATAAATAATCTATGTTTTGTATGATAAAAATTCTATCATCTCATATCTTACTTAATATATATGGGTGGGGAGTGGATCTATATATAGGGGTAGGTTAGGTTCAATGTTTAGCTCTAGTTTTAGTTTTGGTTCCAGTAGTGTAGTCTCCAACCTATTGTATCAGAATGCATCAGATGGATTTCATGCCTAGGGAAGACATTGGCACTTCCTCTATCTAGTCATATATGTTACATCTATTTTATGAACTACTTACCTTTATTTTTCTCTATCCCTATATATAGAGGGGGAAGGGCTGAATTTAACTTGTGTATGTAGATGTGGTTGGTTATCTCTCTATTAGAGTGGGTTCAACTCAAGTGATAACCTTATCTATATATGGGATAGAGTAGAGGTTTCTTCATGTTTTTTTGGATATTGGATGGTTATATATGCCCTTACACCAAGCCATATATAGTTAGTTTTATTTGGAGGTCGAGAGATGGGTGTATATAAATAGGGTACTGACGGTTATCTTATTATTATGCTTGCTTAGGACATCCTGACTAGATATTAATCAATCTATATAGTTTCCCATCAACCTAACCTAAAGGAAATGTATGGGTTAGGATGGGTTAGCATGTAATTGAGCCCACCTATGTTCCCCCATATATATAGATGGGGCTTTTATTCCTTATCTATATGGGGTTTGGGGGGTGATCACTATATCTAATCCTAAATCGTAAGATATAAAATTGGAGTTTATTTGATGAACCATGGCCCTAAAGTAATCACTAGTTAAATATGTCATTTATATGATCACATACTTTATCATTTGGATGAAAATGGCCTTGTAATGTTAGGATCTTGGATAGAAACATGTGATGTTTTAGTGAACTAATTAACACTTGAAGCAGAAAAATACTCATTAGTAAATACCCCAAAAGGAAGATTATTGCAAGCTTTATTTGATTAAAGCACCGCCCTTTGGCAAATAAAATTGTTTTAAAATCCTCAAAGGTGTAAGAGGTTGATTTATTGATGTGAGATATATCTAGGAAGAAGATAATTTTGGTGATATTGTGGAAAAAGTCCATGTGTATATTTCACAAAGATGTAAAATATAAGTGGGTGATAATTAGCTGGAAGGCACGGTAATAAAGGTATTATTTCAAGAGTTTTACCCAGACAAGATATGCCTTAATTACATAATGGAACATGTATCCAAGAAGAAGATAATTTTGGTGATATTGTGTAAAAAGTTCATGTATAGATTTCACAAAAACATAAAATACAAGTGGGTGATAAAGTAGCTAGAAGGCATGGTAATAAAGGTATTATTTCAAGTGTTTTACCCAAAAAAGATATGCCTTATTTACAGAATGAAACACTAATGGAAATGGTATTCAATCCATTAGGGGTACCTTCACAAATGAATGTAAAATAGATATTTGAATGTTTTCTCTATTTAGTAGAAAAACTAATGAACAAATAATATAGAATAATACCTTTTGATGAAAGGTATAAGCGAGAAGCTTCTAGAAAACTATTATTTTCAAAACTTTATAAGTTTGGTGATAAAATAGTTAACCCATGGGTATTTTAACTTTATCATCATGGAAAACATAGACTAATTGATGGAATAATATGAGATAATTTTGAACAACCTATTACAGTAGGAATAGCTTATATATCAAAATTGTGTCATCAAGTTCATGACAAAATTCATGCACATTCTAGTGGACCTTATACAATGGTTACATAATGACCTTTATAAGGAAAATGCAAACAGGAAGGGAAATAAGTAGGAGAAATATAATTTTAGCTCTATAAGGTTTTGGTGTTACTTATATTTTACATGAGATGCTTATTTTAAAATCTAACCATATGGTTGCTCATGAAAAATCATTTGGTTCCATTCTCACTAGAGAGTCAATGCCTAAACCCAAAACTCCTATAGAATCTTTTTGATTGCTTAGTTGAGAACTAAAATATTTAGATCTATAATTGAATCATACTATTCTATACGAGAAAGACTTTTAGATAGATAGGAAGGAAGTTCAACCAAAATGATTCAAAAAAATTATTTTATGAGTGACCAAGATAAACATCAACTTTGAATTGGATTAGTTTCACCTGAGCAGATTCTTGTTTGGTCTGAAAGAAATTTACCTATTGGAGAAAGAGTCAAAGAAGTGAATATAGACTATAATGTTAGATATACTCCCTCATTATTGCTCAGGTAAATTCCCACTAATAGTAATTATGAACTAGGAATTTGACTCAAGAGAGGATGGTTAGTATCTTGTTAGTTCCAAAATGAAAAAAAAAATGAAAGAAACACACTAACTAGCATAATATATAAAGGCCTAGACACTAGGGGGAGCTTAGTAATGAACATACATATGAAAACAACAACTAAAATGCAAAATCAACCTTATTTCACCTTCCTTGGATGTTCTAAATAGATTGTTGAAGTGGCTTGCTCGATTTATGCTCATGAAGTCTGCATCAATGAAGTGTGGCTACCTCCATCTCTCTTTGGCATCATGTTTTTCTTTGGCTTGGCTTGGCTTGGCTCAACAATTTAGCTTGAAACATTAATTTTCATGAAGCTTTGATATCAATTTAGCATTATAACTTTGCATTATTCAAGCTTTAAAAATATGGCTTTGACACTTGCTATTTATAGATTTTTGGAATGGTTTTAGGATTAACCATGACCATCCATCTAAAGACTGAGATGTTTGGCCATGAATAAATACAATTATGAAATTAAATATACAAATATCTCCATTTATATTTGGGATAGAGGGGCATTAACTAGGCATCAAAAGGCTTTTATGAGGCATGGGAGGCTTGAATCTTGATATTGTATGCATTTATGGCTTGTGGATGCCACCCCATAAGATGATGTCATTTAATGATGTAGCTAATGACAATAAATTTCCAATAAATATTTATTCAACAAGTTCCATGGAATTATTAATTAGGCTCATGATTTTAAATAATTAGCTTTAAGCATGATTAGTCATTTTGGTGCAAACCTTGGCTCTTTGGTGCATAAATTAATCAAATTGGTCAGAATGTCCTATTATTGGCTCAAATTTTGACTAGATTGGACTTGGAATTTGATGTTATATGTATTGGATCTAATATCCCATTTAGGATGTTGTCAACACCAAATAACAAAGGCACATGTCTCATGTAAGATATTTGATAGAAAAGAGCAATCCAAGGTACCCAGGTGTAAAATTAGCATTTTGACTCGAAATCATCTAATCAAAGTTAGATATCTCATAAAATTATTTGCCCCATTTAGGGATACTTTGGCCAAAATCATTATTTGAATATGTCAGTTTCAAATCTTTTAATGTGTTTTAGTGTTTTTAGGCCAAATTGTGCATTTTGGTGGAAATTAGTCAAAAGCCTGATTGATGGTCATTGGTGGCCAGATTTAGGTGTCTATAGCTTACCCCTATTTAGGAAGGTATTAAAAGCTATAGGCATAGTAACATCTTCTCAAATAATTAGAAATGACCTATATGCCAAAAAGAAGCTGATGATTAAGGAACAAAGCTTCAAATGGTTTTTGAAAAGCCTATGATGATGCCCACTCATGGGAGTGGCCATCACATATGTGGATGGATGGTCCCTCAAAAAGAAGCAAGAAGAAAAAGTTGGAATTAACCCATGGGTGAGATTAATATAAATGAGAAAATGCTTGCATGCATTGATTTAAAAAGGATACTGATTTGCCCAAAGGCAGTTATAATCAAGAATAAAAGTCAAAAATAATGATTTGTCCATAGGCAGTTATAATCATTAAGATGACTTGGATTGGATAAAGATGGTGATGCCCTAGTTAGGGATGATTATCAAAAATAACTCAAGGATATAGCCTAGAATATAGATTAAATATGAGTGAGTATAAATGTAGATGCAATGGTCTAATGACTAAAGAAACCACAAACAACTAGACATACAAGGATTCACAAGATGATGAAAGAGATGGATAGAAGAATAATATTTGATCATTATAAAAGATTTAGTTGTACCTACCAATAAGGATATGCCCATCCTTATTAGCAATAATACAACTATAATGGTCAATGGGTTAATTTGATCAAGATGGGTGGAAGGTTTTGCCAGGGTGCCAAGGAGAAACTTTTGTGGTTCCATTGATTGTAGACCTTATTGAAGCTATTTTTTGTTATAGTATATGATGGTATGCATCATGATAGAACATCATGGCGATTATCTCAAAATGTGCATGAAGACTAACTCCCAATCTAATAAACACTCAAAAATAATTCACCAATAATAAAAACCATGATGATAATGTTGACATATGAATATGGATGGACTTAAGAATAATGTGTGCAAGGAATCACCCAATGAACACATATAGACTGAGTCAATACAACATATAGGTAAACAAATAGATAGGCAAGCAAACAAACAAATAAAAAGTTCATAAACAAATAAATAACTTGAAATAAACAAACAAACAAAAATATTGAAAACAAAAGCAAAATAAAGTATCCTAACAATGACTTTGCCCTACTAGGGCAGATCGAGGATAACTAATTAAGCTTAGATAGGACAAATGTTTTTGGATTTTAAAATATTTGAAATTTTTTAGGCATTTTGAGGTATCTCAACTCATTAGAGAATGACAAGATACCTATTCATAAAATGATGAGAGTGTTTGGCTTAGGTTACTCACAAAATGGTGAGAATGCATAGAAAGGGGGACTAAGGTGACCTAAACATGAATTGAGCATGGCCCAAATATTCCCAAAATAACCTTAAGTCATAGTAATTTCATCCATACAAAAGGTGAGGAAAAACCAACTTGGTCCCAACAAGTTCTCAAATTTGGCAAATGGCCAGTCAAATGAAAATAGTAATGACAAGGTGATGTGGCAATGCATGATAAACAAATGTCACCCATAGTTTGCCCATAAGTATTTATAACTAGGATACAATGGATCATATCAATGATACTAGTTTAGCCATATGTAGTTATAATTAGTATCAAGACTGATGAACACTAATTTGCCCATAGGTGGTTATAATTAGTAGCAAGACTGGTGAATACTAATTTGCCCATAGGTGGTTATAATTAGGGTCACATAAATAAACTTGATACAGGATGGAAAATAAAAGATATCTTGATAGATCAACTGTCACACTACTTTCATAGACTATCATTGAAACATGGATTTGATAAGAGTTGAAACTGGATCAGAATCCCCTTAGAAAAAGTATGAGAAGAACTAAAGGAACTAAGATCAAAACAAGATCAAGTAGGATGACTAAAAATAGGCTTTGGTCTAGATAGGAATGGAATGATAGGATGGCATGGTCTTGCTAAAGATAATTATGGTTTTTGATAGATTGGATAAAATGATAAGAGGGTTTCCCCTCAGTGGTAAGGTAATTGGTTGGGATACGTGACAATGGTAAAAGGATATGTAACAATAGCAATGGCATGGAAATGAAATGGTATGGTACATGTTTTTTTCTAGTCTAGTTGATTGTTGGTTTTTGATTCTATTGTTCTTGTTGATGTGGCATGGGTATGGTAAAATGGCATATGATTATGTTGTTCTTGCTAAAGTGGAGATGCACGTCCTGATCAACAAATGATACAAATAGAATAATCAATTATGTTAATGTATAGCCCATATCTCATTTGAATAACTCTATCAAGAACTACCTATATATTTAGTTGTCAATAATGACTTTGTGATCTTCATTGGTCATTGATTCTTATTCCTTCAAGTGCTGATACAAGGTATCTTTGTATCCCCTATAAAGGAAAGTGTGACCATGGATGGTAAATAGGGAAAAATAATGGATGGTAGGTTTGATTATGAAATGGAATGGTAGATGATAATGTAATGTATAATGGTAGGGAAAAAAATGAAGAGTGAGACTTTTAGTCACACGTAATGTTATTGATGTCAAATTTGACACAGCTTTGGATGTGGTAGGGCTGAAGACCTATGAAGATTCTCTAGATAGGACTACCAAATTTTTTTGTTATTTACGCCTAAGAGTAGCTACCATCTGATTAGGTTTTAGATTGGAATCTGTTTTGATTTGATCATGAATAATGTCTTCATTAAATAGTGAATAACTTTTGTGTTCAGCTATTGGCACCTCGAAGAGGTTTTCACCAATGAAGTTGTCTTGATTATCAAATAGCACCTTCGAGAAGGTTTCATTAATGAACATTGGCTTTTGACTTTGATTTTATTCTAGCACTTCTAAAAAAATTTCACTAAAAGATGTTGAGTTTGAAATTTGTGTGTCCCCTAGTGATTCTAAAAAGGTTTCACTAGGAGAGTGTTCTTCTACTACATGAATGTGGTATTGGCCTCCTTTCTCTTCTTCAATTATTATGTCACCATGGATGTAGTCAAAAAAAGTGTGATTCTATCGATCCTAATCGACACTTATGGGAGATGGAATGTTAATAATATGGCTATTTTGGTTGATGGTAATGGCCTATGGAATAGTAATGGAATGGGGAGAGGCTGCACAATATTCATATAAGATACTAGGATAACTTATGTCGAAGCTGAAGTACTCATCCTCAAAAACCATGGAAGGATCACAAATGTATTCAAATTGATCTACAAGGCATGCATAACTAATGGTGTAACAGTCATGAACATATTCTATATCTGAATCTAATTCTAACTCAATGGAATTTGAATCTAATGTTGAGACTAATGTCAATTCTAATCTGATGTTAAATTGGATGTCAATCCAAGAATAAAACCTGACTCTAAATCTGATTCTTCATCTGATGGGTACTCTATTACAATGATGTCTTATTGAATGTTTGGTATGAGATAAGTAATGGCATGTGATGACACAATGGGCTCCATAAAGATTGGTTTGTCAAAGTGAGACTCCTCCATAATATAAAATATATCAAGAGACAACTCCTCAAAGATTGGCTTATCAAAAGGAGAATCTTGAAAAATAGACATATGGTCGAGGTAATGATTTGCCCAAAGGTGGTTATAATCATTAATAAGTGACTCAATAAAGACTGGCTCATCAAAGTGAGACTCCTCAACAATTGGTATAGGATTGAAATTTGATTCATCATAGGTTAACTTATCATAAATGGTTGGTTCAACAAAAACATCTTAGATTGGTTGGTTATTTTAGCCTTGGTTTCCAATGAGTTGGAAAATACTAGTTTGAAACATAGTTTGGTCTTCGAATGATTAGTTTGGTTGAGGTTGTGATGGGATTAGTACTGAACAAGGAATGTCTTCTAGTTGGATAATGATATGGCATTGGGGAGCATGATTTTTCATATGAGCCAAAGGATGAAGTCTTGAAATGGTAACGATAGGGTAGTGTGGAGCTTGATTACTCACATAAGCCAAAGGACTAGATCCTGGAATGATGAAGGGGTATTGTGGAGCTTGATTACTTACACAAGATAAATAATGAGGTCCTATAAGGACAAGTTTGGGGTGTTGTGGAGCATGGTTGCTCACACAATCCAAAGGATGAGGTCCTTATATAGGAATGGTGTAATGTTGTGGTCTAAGAATAGAAATGGTATGTTGTGGTGGAACCTGATTACTCACATAAGCCAAAACATCCAAGTCCTTCTCATAAACCATATCATCCCCGTCAATAACTTGATTTGGATTTTGTGGATTTTGACTATGTTCCCCATATGGAGTATTGTAGGGAGAATAATAGAACTCCTTATAAAATCTATCTCTATAGGGGTTTCTAGTCAAATTTTATGTGGCCATTCTATCATAAGTTGGATTGTATGTGACTCCACCATAAGTGTAGCTATACATATATGTATAAATGATGAAAATTCTAAAATAAAAGGCTTAGAGTTCTGTAAACTCTTAAAAACTATGTCCAAAGGATAAAAGGTTCAAACTTGGTCTAACTTGGTCAAAGTTGGAGTTGTATCTCCAAACAATGATCGGATCATGGAGTTGTATTTTCAAAATGGTTTATGTTAAAACTTGGCATAAAATAGTCTAACATCAAATGACATACACACAAATGGTCAAGCATCTGAATAAAAATTGGCATATCAAAAGTCTAGTTCAAAGTGTTTCAAACAAGGTCTAAACTAGGAAAGGGAAAAGAGTCACTAGGTCTTTTATCCAAATGTGGAGCCAAAATCTTGGCTCAAATAGGCTATACTAGGACATTTAGCCAAACGGCATCAAAATCTAGGTTTGAAACAAAGACATGATGTTATTTGATTTAATCTAACAAGTTGGGAAACAACTTTGACATAGACCTGGCACACATAATCAAACATAAACATGATAAAATGGTATAAGACATAAGGCAAAAGGCTTTTGAAGAAAGGTTGTGTTCTTTTAAATAAAGGCACAAATAATGATGAGGATAGGTATTGAACAAACAAACCACCAATAGGTTTTAAATTTAGGTAATCGATTAACCGAAGTTATGCAATTTAAAAGAGAAAGATATGTGTATCAGAACCACAAATTGAAGATTAAATAGAAATCAATCAATGTTTGAATCCAAACTTTAACAAGGATAATTGAAAACTCAATGTTGAAAACGAGGTTTTGACCAAACAAGCTAGACAAGATTAGACAACATGATGGTGCATAAATAAGGTCCAAATGGTATACATGACATGGTTTGAAACAAATTATGATATAATGATAAACAAGTCTTGAAACAATTTGATTAGCCTAACGACGTAAGCATGATCAAATGACGTGATCAATTTTACGTTTCAAAGACTCAAAGATTTAAACTTGATAAGCATGTGAGCAGGATAATAGTACCCACCTCAAACAAGCAACACACACAAATATGTTTAGCAAAAATTTCAAGTTACAAGTATGGTGTAAAATAGATATCATAATGCCTATTTATATAAAATAGTGACATATAAATAAATTGGTTTTGACATGGTTATAAACAAACAATCAGGTTTTTTAGTCTCAAAATATACCAAGCAAAAATGACCAAAATACACTAAGTATAATCTTCCAAATCCTGACAAAGGTATGGCAATGGGGGGTTGAGTAAAACTAATTATTTATCGATCATTATACATGGATCAATTACACAATTAATTTCATGTCACGATTCAAAATAAATGAATGTAATTGGGTGTCTGTAGCACTTGGCTTGTTATAAAAAGGTCTTGTCTTTTTTATAACCACTACATTCATCGCTTGCTTAGTATAGTATGATATCCAAAGTAAAAATATGTCCCATGTGAAACTCTAATACTAGAAAATGGTTTAATCACTTAAACCTCTAATCCTAGTTGGAGTGGTTGAAGTTAGTGCCAAGAGATGAAACCCCAGGTCAAAGCTTCCCTATAAAACTTATAAGAGGTAATGAAGTCCCCCTCACAAGCCAAGATGTAATAAAATAAATGAATAATATAAATACTTTAGGGTCATTTCAAGATCACCCAAAATATTGTAATTTTTTGGGGAGTGCTTTAGATTACATTCTTTTTATACCTTAGACTAGGCATGTTTGCAATAAGGATAGTGCTTTTGATTCCAAAAGTTCCCTAAAGGGGATGAATGGAAGAGCATACACATAACGTCCCTCTTTTTGCCAATCAAATTCTAAGTTTAAACTATTGAATATAAAATTTTACAAGTGAGTTCAATTTTTAGCACCAAATGAAAGATTAGGTGGTGTTCTTTTGATCCCTTGGTCTTAAGTTGTGACTTTGAAAGCACAATTTCTCAGAACATTCACTTAAGCCCCCTAGTTTTTCATCAAGCACCCACTTTGAAAGTGTGTTTGGTTAAATGCAATCAAAAATCTTCTAATATACTCCCTCAACCTACAAAAACACAATTATAAGGGCTTGCTTTGAAGCACTTAAGAGTTAGAGCAAACAACATTAAAATTTGTAACTCTCTATTGTAATCTCACTATTACACAGTCAATATCACTATTTTCCTAAAAAATCAAAATTTTAGACTACAATATTGTTGTTATGGATTAGATAATTAGAAAAACATAATATCATTGTTTTCTTAAAAAATCACTATTACCAGATAGAAAACATAAAATCATTGTTCTGTTGATAAAATCATTGTTCTTGAATATGAAATCACTGCACAGATAAATAATATCATTATTTTGAGACAAAATCACTATTTTGGCAAAATCACAACACAAGGTAAACAATATCATTATTTTGAGACAAAATCACTATTTTGGTGAAATCATTGCACAAGGTAAATAATACCATTACTTTGAGACAAAATCATTGTTTTGGCAATATCATCACATAGGGGAATAAAATCATTATTCTAGTGAATGATATCACTGCCCAGGGCTATGAAATCATTATTCAACAAACAATATTTTGTTATAAAATTACTACTATGACAATAGCGATATTGCAATAGAGACTAAAATCGATGTTACTAGGAACAAAAACACAATTATCAAAAAAAAAGTATTTTAACTTAAAATTTCACTCTTTTGACTCCTTCACTCCAAGATTATGAATAAAATTGGTTAGTAGGTTGCTTGAAAGAGCCTTTGTGAGTAAATTTGTGGGTGTAGGGTCCCACCAAGTGTGCCATTATGTGAACTAAGAATTTGACTCAAGAGAGAATGGTTAGTATCATGTTAGTTCCAAAATAAAAAATAAAATGAAAGAAACACACTAACAAGCATAACATCTCTAGGCCTAAACACTAGTTGGAGATTAGTAGCAAACATACATATCAAAATAACAACTAAAAAGTAAAAGAAACCTTTTTTCACCTTCCTTGGATGTTCCAAATAGCTTGTTGAAGTGGTTTGATTGGTTTGTGCTCATGAAGTCTACATCAATGAAGTGTGACTACCTCCATCTCTCCTTGGCACCATGTTTGGCTTTGGCTTGGATTGGCTCAATAATTTGGCTTGAAATATTAATTTTAATGAAGCTTTGAAATCAATTTATCATTATAACTTTGCATTATTCAAGATTTAGAATTATGGCTTTGAGGCTCGCTATTTATAGATTTTTGAAATGGTTTTAGGATCAACCATGACCGTCCATCTCAAGATTGAGATGTGTGGCCATGAATAAATTTAGTTATGAAATTCAATCTACAAAATATCCCCGTTAATATTTGAGATAGAGGGGCATTAACTAGGCATGGAAAGGCTTTTATGAGGCATGGGAGGCATGAATCTTGATATTTTATGCATTTATGGCTTATGGATACCACCCCATATGATGATGTCATTTGATGATGTAGTTAATGACAATCAATTTCCAATAAAGATTTATTCAACAAGTTCCATGGAATTAATAATTTAGGCTCATGATTTGAATTAATTAACTTTAAGCATGATTAGTCATTTTGGTGCAAACCTTAGCTCTTTGGTGCACAAATTAATCAAATTAGTCAAAATGTCCTATTATTAGCTTGAAATTTAACTACATTATAATTGGAAGTCAATGTTAGATGTATTAGATCCGTTATTCCATTTACGATGTTATAAACACCAAATAACAAAGGCACATGTCTCGTGTAAGCGATTTGATAGAAAAGAGCAATCCAAGGCACCCAGGGGCAAAATTGGTATTTTGACTCAAAATGATTTGATCAAAGTTAGCTGATCTATAAAATGTATTTCCCCATTTAGGGATACTTTGGCCAAATTTGGCACTTGAATATGTCAGTTTCAAAGCTTTTAATGTGTTTTAGTGTTTTTAGGCCAAATTGTGCATTTTAGTGGAAATTGGTCAAAAGCCTAATTGATGGTCATCAATGGCTAGATTTAGGTGTCTACAATAATCATAGATAAACTCTACTCCCTTTAATGTATTTAGATGTTATACTCCCTTTAGTCAAAAATATAATGATTATTAGAACTACCAATCGAGTTCAACATCTAGCTTGGATGGAATAGATGAAAATATAGACAAATGAATATAGAACATAGAATAATTTATATAGGTATAGGTATATAGCATAGGAGAGATCCCCATATATAGAGAGGAGGCCCTTGATCTATTGACCAAGTGTCTAACCCTGAGATTAATTCTTCTCACTCCCTGAATAAATATAGTTGAATGTGTAAATTAGATTGTGGCACTATCCAAGGTCTTTTTGTAAGTTTCATTCAAGGTCGAGAAAGAATAAAAAATCAAATTGTTATATACAAATACAAACACTAATTATCCATGAGTTAGAAGATAATATATATAAATGGGATATGAATTGACACCTGCAATCAAGATATTGGGATTAAACTTGCCAATCAATTATGAAACCTCCAAACACAACTAATATGTGTGTGTGAACCCCTTTTACTCGCTAAAGTAACTCTCTTTAGTTGAGTTACAATAGAATGGGGAAGGAGGAAAGGACCCAAAATCTATCTACTAATATCTATAATGGAGTATGGAGGTTATCACAATTCATTCCACTATGATTCTACATAAGAGGATGATTCATGTTTCTTTCTTTATGGAATCGGGATCAATTCAAGATAGTGAATTTATGATAGGATCAAAATTGGAAAGAGAACGGACTTACGAAATGAGAAATAAATGGTTACTTATACATCTAGTTCTCAAGTACCTAGTAGCTAATGGGGAAAAAACTAAGGAATGACCTATCTATATATGGCCCCTACTAGATATTAGAGCCAAATGGTCTAATCATCAATCAACTCTATACTTCCCATCTAGAGGGATAAACCCTTTTGACATTCTATACATGATATGAATGTATTAGTCATGGTAGCCAACATTTAATACATGCCATGAATGTAGTAGTAGTGGTGGCCTACATTGTATACATGAAATGTCAAGTCCACCTTCAATGGTTGACAGTGTAGGTTATATCTATAATATTTACTACATGATCTAGGCTATATAGGCTATAGAGGTTAGGTGTGGGTTGTATTATAATTAGATATGGGATGATTCTCATTTATTCATGATGATGGGGCAGTTTTAGTTTATTTCTCAATGAATTTCTACCCATCTATGGGACTAGACTAGGTTGAACTAATAGTCATATTTGGCATGGTGATGTATGGAATAGGGGTTAGTTAATCTATTATATAAATGGGTTGCCATATCTATATGGGTTTGGTAGAAATGTAAATACAGGGCCTTGACCTCAAAGGATGAGTATATAATGTCAAGGTGAATACTAGTGGTGTCTATTGTTTTAACCTTTTAGGACTTAACAAGTGTAAATATTATCTTTGTTAAAGATCTGAGTAGAATAAATCAAGGAAATATTATGTAATAAATACAACCATTGATTTTTTATAGAATTCACTAACTTTGACTTTTCTAAAAATAGTAATAAACAGTGCAAATAAAGATTTAGCTAGAATATAATTAATATGGATGATCTAAGTGTAGGAAACTAAGATGGAAGTTGGTCTGAGTGTCATAAAATGGATCCCTATTTTATAACCCCTCTTGGATAGTAGAACCATAATTGGATAGTATCACAATTACTAAAAAAGTGGAAGTGGTATCCTGATATTAGTGGTAGTGTCCTCTATGCACTATTATCCTGAGCTTCCGGGTTCATCTGTGTCTAGATCTCTAGGGTCTATTCTTGTGTGCATAAGTTTTGGAACCCTATATTATGTTTGTAATAAATGATTTATTGTGTAAACCCTAATCCTCCATGTAATTAAGGTATGAGTTGAAAAGTGTGTTTTTTAGTAGGGTAGGTTGGACATCCTCAACACCTCAATGTGAAAAGAGTTGCCTACATACCAATAATCCAAGGAGGGATCAAGCCTAATTTAGTTATCCCTACCTAAGTGTTACAAGTGCAAGTTCTACTAGTATGATAGTGGCCTTGAGGGATTTGAATGTACTTGAGACTAGAAATTTGGGAAATCTAAGCTTAGGGCTATTATAGATGGTAGTATGCAAAAGCAAGGCAGAATAGGGATTAATAACCTTAATTATTTTCAAATTATTTTGTGTTTGAATGTGTATTTTGCATCTAATTTCCATCTAGTGGTTAGAGGGATAAAATACATGTATCTATACTATTCTAGTGCTTATGCGGGTGTTAAAAGATGTCTAGGCCGACCTTAGGAGCCTTTAGTTTTAAAAATATATTTGTTTGGGAAAAGCTAGGGAAAATGACATTGGCACCATTTTGGGGACACTAGCATGATGTGGCACTAGTGTTCTTATTATGGCACTAGTGTCCACCTGGAAAAATACTAGGCATGAAGGGCTAAGATCAGGAAATGAGGGTTTATGACTGATTTAGAGATGACTAGGGATGTTTGTGGCCCACACAAAGGATGGGTAAGTGTGATAATATGCTCTAGGATAGGTCTAGGGTTAATTTAGAGATAGGTAGTCTGAAGTATCACTCTTAGCACTCAAATACCACTTTTGGGTGATTACATTTTCCCCCATTTATTCTAGAAATGTAGTAAAGTCAAATGACTAGGATAAAGGAAAAAGAAGTGTACCTAGACTTACTTAGGAGGTGAAGCCCATGAAGTTGGATCTGAGTATGTGAAGCTGAGTCTAAGTATGTGAAGCATGCTCCAATGTGTGTCCTAAAAATGAAACGTGCATAAATTAGTCCTCAGTTAAGAGATATCAAAAGTAAAATACTAAACAGAGTAAAGAAGTAAAAATGAGTAAAACTGAGTAAATAAATGGGAAAGAGGAAAGAAACAAATACATCTCACTAGGTACAAGAACCAATGCATAAAATTGGTGATACCATGTGTGTGTGCATGTATATAGTGATCAATTAGTGAATAGATTGGATTGATTTGATAGCTTTCTTAATCCTCATGTGTGGGTAGCTCAATAACTCAATCCAATTTTGAATCCATCATTGCCCACCCCTACTTGGTGGATCATGACCTGTGAATAGCTTGGATTGGGATATAATATGTCTAACCCTCTCATGTGGGTGGCTCAAGAACTTAATTAGGCTATGAATCCATTATTTTTGACACATGTGTAGTAGATGTATCTAAAATTAAACTATGTGAAGTACTGTAAATGTCTAATTTGGTATATTTAAATGTGTATGTTAGTTCTACAACCACTCAAGTACATTAGGTGGCTCTAGGCCACTCGAGTTTGCCAACCACTATAGATACAGTAAGGCATGAAACTAGTGTGCAACTTATAATATGATGTCTGGTGTATGCAGCATAGAGAATGACATGAATTTTTTCATTTTATCTAATCAACTGGTGTGTAACTCATCATACAAACATAATGTGTCATGCACATGGCCCCAAATCTAATATTTGAGCATATGGATTCTGGATTGAGTTGTAAAAAACTATATGTGGGTATCTAAACTAAATATGGGAATGGTCATGACATGCATGATGCACCCAATCTAAGTAAACTAATATGAATCTGAGCTAAACTAGAATAAATCTGAAAAAAATTGAGTATAACTGATAAACCTATAACTAAATCTATGTAAAACTATATTGTACCCATTATATTATTCTAGCCAATCTAGGTTGTTTTGAAACTGAGGCTACTAGATAATATCACCATATCATAGACAATAGTGCCATGTGGTTCTAGTGCTCCCATTTGGGTGCTAATTTCCTTCTAGTCTAAATTTTATGTAATTGTACTTTTTTTAGGTCTCTATTTTCCCACTATGTTTACTTATGTCTAATTTTCTATAAATGAGCTTATGTGCTGAAAAATGTGTTGTGAGTGCAATATAGGAGCTTGATCTCTATGACAAACCCATGTGAATTCTCCCTATTTTGAGGGAGTTTTTGAACTTATGCAATAACTGTCCTTCAAATAAAAAGCTCTAAAAAATGTGTGTTAGCTAGAATATATATGATAATTGTGTGAAAATCCAATATAATGTGTATACATAACATCATAATGTAAGATAATTTGAGCATAAGTTTGTAGTGTAAGATGTATGTCATGTCTAGCATTCCACAAGGTGTCAATATAGATATAATCAATGTATGCAACAAAAAATATGAGAAAAATTGGGTGCTACCTAGGGGGATGGGGCATGATGTCCATCACGACACCCAAGTAGGAAGGATAGATGCATGAGGTCCCTCATGGCATTAAAAACTAGTCTGTAACAAGCAATACAAGTGTCATGTCCATGACACATACAAAAAAACCTACATATAAAAGACATGACACACACAAAGTAGGCCAAAGGGCCATAATACAAGGGACATGGTCACATGTCACTAAATATAAGAAAATAATACATGCAAGGACATGTTCAAATTTCCACATACACAAACAACAAGAAATTTGGCTTAGATCCACATAGAAGGACATGTTCAACTATCCTGCATACTTAATTAGAAAAGCACACACAAGGGACATGGGCACATGTCCAAAGCATATATACTATGAATATAAGTGGTATATATATAAAGGACAATGGCATATTCAAATTCCCTTGAATAGAAGAAGCATATATATAAAGTCAAGTCTAAATTAGGTAAGTTAGAAATGAAAGTATGCATGAATATCGAATACAAATCTATGTATGTGAGAGGATGTACATATGTTGTGTCTAAAGTAGTAAAAGTTAGCAAAAAATCTAAGAGTAACATGATCAATATCAAGACATAACAATGCTAAAGTTGGGATTTAGTGTATATAAGGATAGAACCTGGTGGTCGAAACTGTGTATAAGATGCCCCAAGTGGGTGAATGTGTCAAGTGAAGAACCATGAATTGATGTATATGCCCCAAGTGGGTGAATGTGTCAAGTGAAGAACCATGAATTGATGTATATGACCCTAGTGGGTATATAATAGCAAGTATGGATCAATTTAGTGGACCTGAGTCCTATAGCAATCTACAATCACTCAACAAGAACAAGTGAAGCTTGTATGTGTGATAGAACCAACTATACTAAGATAACTAGCAAATTTTGTGTATGGTGAATATAACAAATGTAAACATAGCAATGCATACAATCTATAATTTTGAGTATTTTGAGTCATTATTTGAATATTATTGTGTTTTTGACATGTTATATTATTTTTGTATTTTATATAAATAAGCTATGTACAAGCAACATGAAAATGAACTATGTACAAGGAGTAAGAGAGAAGGAAAGTATGTACAAGAAGACATAAACCATACTACCCAATGAGTCTCATGGGAAACTCACTATCACTGTGACTTATGTTAAATAAGGGAACTGTGATTATGTGTGTTGTGTGAAAGAGTAATTTTGGTCCCATAATCTATTGTACTAAGTGATTTGTATTTATATTTATATCTACTTGTGTAGTGGTGTTAGGAATCTGTGGCACTGATTATGGTGTCCTATGAACTGTAAGGGTCTTAGGAACCCATCTGGTAAAAGAATTTGTAGGTAACATAGGTGTCCTATGCTAAGAACCCTTATAACCTAATAATACTGATCTCAATAAAAAATGAGTGGAAGAAGGCCCTTTAGAATTTGTAACATATCTTTGATGCAAGGGTCTCTCTAATAATGGTCTTCATGGGAGAGTATGCATATGTGTCAATATTGTAAGAGTAGACCTTTCCTGCACTAGTGGCTCTATTTAAATCTATGGTGTATCAATAGTAACTATGCTTTGAGTTGTAATTAATAATTTTGTTATATTTGGTAACTGTGATGTAATTGCTTATGGGATAAGTAAAGGATACTCATATGTAAGACCCTCGATTTTTACCACCTGATTTGTATGTCTATATTTTAGGCATATGTGCATTATGGATTAGATGTATCATAGTGTTTGTACCCATGGCCTAGCCAATAACATACCAAACATGCCTACACTAAGTACTACTAAGAATCAAGTGGCCACATGTGCTGATCCAACCTATAATAGAATCAAAATCTCCCTGATAGAGCTCTGAACATGACCACTAATAACTATGTCTATAGGAAATATATCATGCTCTTAATACCCCAAATGTTGTAAAAATGTCAAAGTACACATTTTAATGCTTGACACGTTGTCAATCATAACACTCTAGATAGGATGATGATCTATGTAGGCTTGTACAAAGAGTGCATTTAAATATGTATCATCAACAATAATCTCTTACTATGAGAATGTGATGAAAGGTTTGGATGGAACCATAGTGTGGTACATACCAATGATATTGTGTAATGGTTATGCATCCTCTATAACAGTGTGATATGAATCTAGTGGTGGAGGTGCCTAATATGTGTAATGAATACTTGAAGTGCTCGTTACCTCATTCATTGTGTGCTTAAAAAATGGATATAAGAATATATTTAATGCCTTAGCTTTTATTTGTTGTACTTTTGGTGTCTTTATGGGTGTGCCCACATCAATAATGTTAGACTCAATCAAATCTAGAATCTTATGTTTTAGACTAATGCATATGTTTATTGTATGACCTAGTGCCCTGTGATACTCATAAAATACATTGGAATCATAACTCTTTGGAAGAATTTGTGTCATATCAACATTTTTTATGGGAGGGAGAGATATGACATTGCATTCCAAGAGATATTGTAAAACTCATGCTAGAAATTTTGGAAGGTTGGTGAACGCTATGCATGGAGGAACTGATAAAACCAAGTGAGGAAATGGCTCTAAAGTTGTGTTAGCTATGTCCTTTTGATCACTCTTATTTTTAGTGGCCCTTACTTTATATGGAGGCTTACTTGAACTCTTAACAATTGATTTTGATCTATTGGTATATTTTACTTTGCCCATGGATAGAAGCTTGATTTCTCTTTCCTTTACTATGTGGCACAAATATGTGAATGTTAGAAACTTCTTAAACAAGATATATTCATGTAATGTTGGCATACGACTTTATTTGAAGATGTCTTGAATCTTTTTATCTGTCATGGGGCTAGTCAATTTAGCTGATAGAGTCTTGTATCATAAGACATATTTGGCAATAGGTTCATTTGATTTTTGTTTCAACTATACAACTTGAGCATATGAGATCTTGTAACTGATATTTATGGAGAAGTGTGTTAAAACATGTCTACCAAAGGATTGAATGCATTGCTAGATTGATTTGATAAGTCATAAAACCACTATAAGGCATAATCCTTTAAACTACGTGGAAATAATTTTGTGAGAAGCCAATAGTTAGACATGTAGTCTAAACATGTTGCATGAAAAGCTCAGAGATGGTGTTCTGGGTCATCCTTACCATCATTCAATGTAAGCTTAGGTGCCACAAATCTAGATAGCAAGGGAGTTGTCGCTTTGTAATGTTCCAAAGGTGTATGTAAGAGAGCATTATAATCCAAAGCATGTGATGGCCTAGTGGCTCCCTTTTTAAGATGTAACTATAGCCTGTAGAGTATGAACCTTGTGCATAATGGATTATACATTTGGATTGGAATAACTAGCCACAAAAGGTGTAGTTATCATTGAAGGTTGTTGAATTATAAGTATTGGTTGTGCTAGCTGAATTGGCCCCATTGTAGGTGTAATAATGTTATTAGCTAGGGGATTTGAAGATTGACCATTTTTTGATTTATCATTAATTTCCATTATGGATTGTAAAATTTTTGCATGACAAAGGGGTTTCTCTCGAAGTCTATCTTTGAATCTACTTGGGATCTCATCCTTATTGACAATTAGGTTATCATTATTCAGTGGAGGGAGAGTGTCTCGATTTCTAATTTGTGTTTCATCATGTTCTTGGTTATATTGTTCATCTTCAATGCATTATCATTGAAATACAAATAACCATGGTGTGAAGGATAAAAAATGGGAATTAAAATAGGTCCCTTATCCATGGTATAAGCTTTAATAGCAGGAATCTAAATATGTTCTATAAGATTACCACCTAGCCTAACACTTATTAACAGAAGAGATATAGATTTTTGAGATGACATATAGTAAACAAATTGAAATAGAGTTGTTAAAATAGAATATATGAAATTTGAAAAATGTAAAGTAGTGAATGAAAATAGGAAAAATAAGGATACAATCCCTAGAAGCATCTAGGGTTAGGGTTTGAGCAAGGTTCGAAGTAAGTCAGGTTCACCAAATGTTTTAAATTTTTAGGAATTAACAAGTGTAAATACTATGTTAAAGAGATGAGTAGACTAAATTAGGTAAATAATATGCAATAAATATAGCTACCGATTTGTTATAGAATTGACTAGTTTTAACTTTTCTAAAAATAGTAATAAATAGTGCAAATAAAGACTTAGCTACAAAACACCAGAGGTGGATGATCTGATTGTTAGAAACTGAGATGGAAGATGGTATGAGTATCATAAATTGGATCCCTATGTCAAAACCCCTCTTGAATAGTAAAGCCACAATTATATGGTAGCACAATTATTAGAAAATTGGTGGTAGTGTCCTGATATTGATGGTAGTGTCCTCTATGCATGACTATCCTAAGCTTTTGGGTGCACCTGTGTCTAGATCTCTGGGGTATGTTCCTATGCACATGACTTATAGAACCTTATATTATGCTTGTAATAATTGATTTATTATGTAAACCCTAAACCTCCATGTAAGTAGGGTATGATATAAAAAGTGTGTTTGTTAGTAGGGTGGGTTAGACATCCTCAACACCCTGTTGTGAAGAGTATTGCCTACATACCAATACTCTAAGGAGGGATCAAGCACAATGTAGCTCTCCCCACTTAAGTGTTAGTGCAAGTTAAATTTATACGAGTATGATAGTGGCCATGAGTGCCTTGAATGTACTTGAGATTGGAAATCTAAAAAATATGAGCTTAGGTTTGTTGTAGATGGTAGTATGTAGAAGTAGGGCAGAATAGGGATTGATAACCTTAATTGTGCTCAAACTTTTTTGTGTTTGAATGAGTATTTTTCATATAATTTCCATCTAGTGGTTAGATGGATAAAATTCATATATTTATATTGTTTTAGTGCTTGTACGGGTGCTAAAATATGTCTATGTTGACCTTACGAGGCTTTAGTTTTGAAAATATATATGTTTTGGAAAATATAGAGCAAAGGACATTAGCACCATTTTTGGTACACTAGTGCCATGTGGTGGTAGTGTCCAAATGGAAAAACACTAGGCACAAAGGGCTAGGATTGGGAAATGAAGGTCTAGGACTACTTTGGAACTAACTAGGGATACCTGTGGCCCATAAGAAGGCTAGATAAGTGTGATAATAGGCTCTAGGATAGGTCTACGATCAAGCTAGGGATAGGTAGTCTCAAGTAGCACTCTTAACACTCAAATACCACTTTTGGGTGATTATATATGCATAGTAACCCTTAGTATATTGTCAATTTAATAAGGCTCATCGACCTATATATAGGGGGCCTAAGCCTAGTCACCCCATAACCCCTATTCCCTATGCCCTAAACCCTATGCCCTATAAATCTTATATATCTATTTGTGGAAGGTCTTATAGATCAAATCTATAGGGGGTGTCAGCCTATTTATCTATATGGTTGGTATTTCTAGTTCAATAAATAGGGAGCCCATACCATATAGATAGAGGGCATTGTTGACCATACATAGATACATAGTTGAGCATAAATGCATGTTGTTGGCCATATATAGATAGGGGCCCCTCATCCTTCTTGAGATAGAGATATATGGGTGGGGGAGTCCCCCATATATAGATAAGATAGGGGCCCAATATTTATATATAGGATCATTTCCATATAGATCTAGATATATAGGGTGCCTACTTATCCATAGTATCCCCCTCCTCAATTAAATATATCTATTTGGGCCTATATAGATTTTTTTGGTCCCATCTATAGAGATATGGGTATATATATTTATTGAGAGGAGGGCCCTTATCTAGACTTTATATGATATGGGGGTGTTATCCTCCCAAACTTGTAGTAAACCTATGCTCACCCCTCTTCCTTATATATTTATATGGCAATCAAGTGTCAATCAAACTAGATTGACAAACATACCTTTAATAAATGCTTTTTTGCCTATAGTCATGTGGACCAAAAAAATGATTAGCAAATGGGAAACGAGACCTACTCCTTCCCATCCTAAGAATAACTAGATCAAGTTATCCTTCTCCCTAGAAGCCATTGGGATTATATTCAATAAGATATATGTTATAATTGTGAAGGTCATATCGATAAAATTGACATTGATTTGAGATATAGGCATAGTCAATTAGAGATTTGATAATTTCCTTAATTCCCAATATAGACCCATCTAGATAGGGGGCCATATGGGGCCCCTATCTATAATCACTCTAATAGGGGATAGGAGTAGAAGCAGTTAAGTAAGCAACCTCTACCTCATATATAGATAGGGACCTTCAACCCCTAGCCCATATATAGGTAGGGACCCTCAACCATCTAGGGGTGACTCATAATAGATATTCTATATCTATTACTCACCCCATATATATCAGTAACTATATATTACATTTCTTATCATTAGTCATCTATAACCACAACATTTATAGTTTAGTTAGTTTGGCCCAGACATCTCTAGTTCCTAGTTCTCTTGGCATGGTTGATGTATAGAGTATAGATGGGCTCTTCCTATCAATACTATATAGGGGAGGGGATATATAATATTACAAGATTATCTTCTTTGCATCCACCCCTTTATCTTATCTAGGGGCCTACCTATCTATACTATATAGGGGATGGGTTATATAGGCCTACATTTACTTCTACCATCCAAAAATCAATTACCTATATAGATAATAGGCATCAATCACGATGATCATAATCATATATGTTGTGTCTAGAATAGAGAGAAGATGACCCTATCTATGTCTTGTCTAGATATAATTATATGAACTTACCCTGATCGATCCTCTCCCTATCGATTGAGTGCACCCAAGTTAGAGTTAGATAAGGGGCCCTCAAGCTTCTAAAGTTGGTTCACATCCTGTCAGCCCCTATCCCTATATATATCTAGGGGAAGCAACTACCTTATACCCTATATAGGTATCTATCGATCATTATCATTATCATTATCATTAGTAAGCCCTTGAGTGCCTACTCATCTCTAGTAAGTTATCGATCCTATTTTTTGTTTTAAAAGGAATTGTAATGTGTTTTTGTGGGATTACAGGTTTATTTACTAGGTCTTACTTATGGTCCATAATTTTATACAATTTGGGTAGTGGCAACAATAATTTTGATGAAAAACAAAGGGGAAGAGCATGTTATATATAGTCAATCCCCCATATATAGATAGATATCTAAGATATTGATGATGCCTCTATAGATAGGGTAATTCAGGTCATTCATACATTCAGTCAGGGACTCAATTGATGAATATATGGTTAGAGTTAGGAATCAACCAAGAATTGTGCCCCTAGATATATAGGACATCATTAATTATATACCATAAATAAACATTTTCATTATGTTATTCAAACATTGGTAAATAAATTATACATCATTTGGTTCTAAGAAATATGTTTACATAAGATTAAACTTAACATAATGTTATTTGGGCAACATATACTTAAAGTTTCTATTGATACAAAAAAAAAATGTTATATCATACTATATCATATTATTAAAAATATTAATTATCTTTTGATAATAAAATTTAAAAATAATTCGATGATATTATGGTATTAGACCATGACTTATATCATAGATCACTATTGTAATACTCTAATACTTTATCCTTGTTATTTGTTTTCTATTCCACATATAATGATATGTAATTATGATATCGATAGATAATTTATTCATGAAAAAAAACACTTTTGGGATGCCTTGATGGTGAAATGGTAGACACGTGAGACTCAAAATCTCATGCTGAAAAATGTGGATGTTTGAGTCCTTTTTATTACAAAATATTGTGATGCCTATTGATTGAGGCAGTTCAGTCGATCATATCAAATCTAATTACTCAATATATATAGAGAGTTTCTTTATTTTTTGATACTAAAAATATATTCCAAAAATGATATTTGTTTCCTAAAAATAACTCTATAGACCACACTAGATATAT
Organism: Torreya grandis; assembly: GCA_037957365.1. Classification (NCBI taxonomy): domain Eukaryota; kingdom Viridiplantae; phylum Streptophyta; class Pinopsida; order Cupressales; family Taxaceae; genus Torreya; species Torreya grandis. The sequence goes on from JARHVA010000815.1 coordinate 3,313,313, forward strand.
GTATATGTTAGGGTCGAGGAGGCCCCTACCTACCTACCTTTGTGTGTGTGTGTGTGTGTGTGTGTGTGTGTGCACGCGCGCGCGCGCGCATGGGTGTGTGTGTGTGTGTGTGTGTGTGTGTGTGAGAGAGAGAGAGAGAGTGTAACTTTTATTCCAAATATAGGTGAAAAGATACATTTAGAATGCCACAAAGGGATTGCAAAGTACAAGTGAGATAAAAAGCCTCAACTTGGAGTGATTAAAAGCAAACCCCAAAAAGTTTGGGGAAATCTCTGAAAATCCAACATTCAAAGATTACAAAGGCCATATACATTAATGAGAGATATAACCCATATAGTATTCTATCCTGCCCTTTTTTCCTTTCTTTTTTTAACCTCATGTCATAGCCCCATGTGATGGCTCCACCAGGACAATCTTCAATTTTGAGTTCTGAATATCTAAAGGAGAAATTGACAACATAGGTTTTGGGTTTGTGTAGGTCACAATTTCCTTATCTAAATCAAAGATCTTAGTTTTTTGAGATCTCTTCATCCCCCCTGGTATAATTCCAATCAAAATAGTTCTCACTAGTGGATTCTCATCCTCTCTTCTTTCCCCCTTAGTGGGAGTAATTTCCTCAACCTGAGTGATTGGTTCACTATTTTTTTGCTTCTCTGGATATTTTTTATATTGGCATTCATCCTCTTGTTCTTCCTCATCATCCACTTCTATCTATTGCACAAGAAAGGTCCATAATTTGTACATTGGATTCATTCCTTTATTTTTTGTTGGGATGTTTCATGCTTGAGGATAGGTAGCCTAAATATTTCTAATATGATTACATATCTGCCACCTAAAAGTTGTATTCTCAAAGTCTAGTGTCTGTAAATGTTGATGATTTCCACATATAATTATTATTTTATCTGGTAGGCCCTTGCTGAGGTCAATTTTTGCACATATATGAGCAAAAGTGCATAAACTTGCTTGCATTCACTCCACATGTACTTTGATAAACTTGCCCAATACATCACCTATTTATTTGAAATCACTAATGAGGTAAGGAGGAAAGTTATGAAGTCATACCCAGATTGGCATTTTTATGACTGAGTGGAAGTTTGGATCAAATTTTGGGAACCATGGAGTGTGATAAAGACCCTTCAGACCCCAAAACCATGGACCATCTACTAAGATTCTAATAATCAACCTCATCAAAAAAATGAACAATGAAAAACCCCTCAGAGCAGAGTGAGATTTCACATTACGTTGTCCAAGTTGAATTTACCCATTAAAATAAACCTTTTGTAATTATCCAAAAACCATTGAATCTATAGATAATTACCTCTTTCTCAAATTGTCTTATATTTTTTCACATCTTCCTCTGTTAATTCCACCATCAGTACCTCCTCTACCTATTCCACAATATAGGCATTAGAAAAGGGTTTAGATTTATGAGTATTTGTTTTGGCAGCAATTTTTTAACCACATCCTTAAAATACCCAATCGATGGGTTGGATTTGGATGTTGTATTTTTAATAGTTTATTTAAATCTCACCAATTTGGAGGATGATGCCTTACTTGACCCTGCAGCTCCTCCACACAATATCAGCACTAGAAAAGGGTAGGATCCTTGCTTAGATGATAACTTGAGAGAGGGGAATGATTCAACATTTTTTTTCCTTCATATAGAAGATGTTTTAATTAAAGGGGAT